>CM043323.1:43487135-43564635 GCA_023736055.1 Quercus glauca | reverse complement strand
TGGGAAATATTTCAAGGCGTCAGGAGCTACCATTGAAAAATATCTTAGAGGTTGAGTTATTTAATGTTTGGGGAATTGATTTTATGGGTCCTTTTCCTCCTTCTTTTGGCTTTGTTTATATCTTGTTGGCAGTTGATTCTGTGTCAAAATGGGTGGAGGCAATTGCTACAACAACAAACGATGCAAAGATAGTGCTCAAATTTCTGCATAAGAACATATTCACAAGATTTGGCACTCCACGAGCTATTATTAGTGATGAAGGGACCCACTTTTGCAACAAGTTGTTCGACAACCTTATTTCTAAATATGGTGTGAAGCACAAGATAGCACTTGCCTACCATCCTCAAACTAATGGCCAGGCTGAAATTTCAAATCGAGAAATCAAGAATATCCTTGAGAAGACGGTCAACACCAATAGAAAGGATTGGGCAAAGAAGCTTGATGATGCTTTGTGGGCATACCGTACAGCTTTTAAAACACCTATCGGGATGTCTCCTTATCGATTAGTGTTTGGAAAAGCATGTCATCTCCCTATTAAGTTGGAGCATAAAGCTTACTGGGCTTTAAAGAAGTTTAATCTTAATTTGAAGGCAGCAGGGGAAAAGCGACTTCTTCAATTGAACGAGATGGATGAGTTCCGGAACAATGCTTATGAAAATGCAAAGATCTACAAAGAATGGACAAAGAAGTGGCATGACAAACAGATTCTTAGGCGTGAGTTTGCTCTAGGACAGCAGGTTTTACTCTTTAATTCACGACTAAGTCTTCCTGGGTAAGTTAAGATCAAGATGGACAGGTCCTTATACAATTGACAAAGTTTCATCTTTTGGAGCAATAGACTTGAAGGACAAGGCATGGCATATATTCAGAGTTAACGGTCAGAGATTAAAGCACTATTATGGAGAACAAGTGGAGAGGAAATGTGCATTTATTCCTCTTGGAGATCCGAATTGATGAAGATTGAAAAGTCTGGCTGGAGACTAAAACAAGCGCTTATGGGAGGCAGCCCATAAAACTTTCTTTTATTCTTTTATTTTTTTATTATTTATTTGAATAATTTGGATTTTGATGCAGGTTTATCTGGTATGAATAAAGAGCAGAAAAATTACAAACTAATGCGGATTCACCATAAAACCAGGGAAGTTCCTTTCATTTCTTCAATCTGTCTCACTTTTGAATTACAATGAGGACATTGTTTGGTTTGAGTTTGGGGGCATAGTTGTCAGTATCGTACGATACGCGATACGTATCGTACGATACGCGATACGTATCGTACGATACGTATCGTATCATGTACAAAAAGTTTCATATCGTAAAAGTGTATCGTAAGTGCTCATGAATCGTTCGATACATAGATGCGTATCGTATGAATTGTATCGTATCGGTGAATCGTACGATACGTACGATACATAGACATAGGGGTTTAAAATGGGTTTTTTTGTTAAAATTTGTGGTTTTATTTGATTTAAACAAGTTGTTAGAATTTTTGAACACAAATTTATTGGGAAACGTAATTGAGTCTAATAAAATAGCAAGTCCATGACTTTTTTTTTTCCTTCTTTTTTTCTTACAAAATTTAGACTATGCTCATAACACTTAATTTCATACGTGCAAATTTATTTTCTATGCTATTAATAATGTATTATATGAAAATTTAATTATTTTGTTATTATTATTATGAGTCTAAAAATCTAGAATGCCAAGAAAAAATTATTAGAATAAAACAACAAAAAATAGTAAATGTTGATAATAATGAAGAAAATATCTATGAAATAATAATTTTGCAAGATGTTGAACATGATGATAACATTGACTTATATGGAGTTGATTTGCCAAGATAATGAAAATATATTATTATTTTGGTTCATATATCATGTATTATTACTTCTAAGTTTAATAAATTAGAATGTGCATATTATAAACATAAGTTAATTTGATTTATTTAGTTAGCTTTGTTAAATTTGATTACATAAGTAATGATTAAATTGGTCATTAGTTGAAAATATTTCGAATTTATAATAAATATACCTTTTATACATGTATATCTATACTATTTTATTATTTTATTAGGTGTTTGTGTATCTTACGATACACAATTCGATACGATACACGATACAGAAAAATCAAAAATCGATTCACGATACGATCCACGATTTGACAACTATGTTTGGGGGTGTAAACTCCTATAGTCTTGAGTTGTTGGATTCTCTTATCAAGCATGTATTTGAGTATGATTAAATTCGCTATGACTCTGAAATTTGTGATTGAGGATGGTTTTGAGAAATTTTTTCAAAATTTGCTATTATGTTAGGCAGAGTTTTGTGGGTACTTTGATTTAAATCTTTGTCCTTGAAAATAATTGAGCACATAATCAACTTTTCTTTACTCCATTTTGCCTATGAAGAGAAGGAGTTGAATTAACTGGGTCAGGAAAGTTCAATCTTGCTTTGCTCTAGAATCCGTTGATGGATTCTTGAGGTTAAATCCTAATTGATACCAAACATTAGAGAAAGGATTTAGGCAATTTTTTGTCACAACCAAAAAGCTTTTCCAGCCGTCCTGATTATCACGCCATCATTGCATGGTGTATTCCCATAGTCAACCCCCTTGAGCCTTATTTTACATAAACATTTATTTGTTCTTTTACCTACATAAACCATTCCCATTCTAAGCCTGAAAAACCATGAATTTACCTTACATTTTGAGAAAATACTTTGGTGGAAATTTGCATTTAAAGAGAAAGTTAGTTCAAATTAAATTATCCACATTATGTTTGCTCTATTTGATCAAAGTGTGAAAAGAAAAGAAAGTGAAAGGCAAGAATCGAAAAAGGGTTAAAGTGGTTGAAAATCAGAAAAGGCTATGAGAATCAATGTTTGTCTGATTTTTTTTTTAAAAAAAAAAAAGAAAAGAAAAGAAAAAGCACTCTACTTATTGAGTATAGCAACAATATTGTCATTAGTATAAGCATATTGTCGAGAAAGAGCTATAGTGTAAATCCTGTGGATATCTTTTTTATTGTTCTTTCTACCAAATTTTTTCCCAATTTGCTTTGATTTTCCATATCCATTTCTTTCTTAGCCCTCATCCTGTGGCCTGTCATTACAACCTTGATTAAAGACCTTTTGATCTCTGATGTTGGTGTTTGATTACATTAGTGGAGAGGATTTCTGAAAACTGGACTTATGGGGTTAAGTTTTGAGAGAATTCTTTTGATTTCAGTTGTTCTACTTTTATTTGAATTTGCTGGTGGTTTGGAGTTAAATTGACTATTTCACACACACACACACACTCAAGGACTTAGCTTTAGGTTGAAGTAAATGCTTAACTCTTGCTTGACAAATTGCTAAACTTTTGATTGATTTTCTTGCTATCTTTGATGCTAAAAGAGTAAGTTACTAGTGATGAAATCTAAATTCAGATCATGGCTTGGTGAGTGATGATATTTCTCTATGGGGTCTAGTTGATAGTGTCTATAGTTGTCTTTTATTTTATTTTCTTTTTGTTTGAGGACAAACAAAGTTCTAAGTTTGGGGGTGTTTGATGACTTGCATAATTTGGCATAATTTATCACTTCTCAATTTTAAACTTTAGTATAATTTTATTTATTTTTTGTTGATTTTAGACTTCATTATTATTATTTAAATTTTATTGCATATTTGAAGAAAATGAAGATTTATTCAAATAAAAGAGACGTGAAGCAGCTAAAGAGAATATTGGGTTTTGGATGAATGGAGGCTGAAGGAAGATCTCTTTTTGGCTTCAGAATTGGCATGAAAAGTGGGTCCCTCTTGGTTTTGAGGCAAGCGGTTTGACTTCATCTTGACAGGGAGGCACGCACAAACAAAGAAAAATGGGCTGAAAAGAGCAAAGTAAATGGGCTGAAAAGAAAAACGTTTTGGGCTGAAAAAGGGCAACACGGCTGAAATTGAAAGAAAGAGGCGCTGAAACAAAAAAGAAAAAAAGGGGACGCTGAACTGAAGCAGAGAGAGGCGCTGAAACTGAAAGAAAGAGGCGCTGAAACTGAAGGAAAGCAGAACATGTTCTTTGCTGGACAGAGAGGCCGAAACTGAAAAGGAGAGGCTACACTGAGTGGACGACGTTGAACAGAAAAGGAGAAAGCAGCAGAGACGAAGACAAGATATTTTTCTTTGAGCGTCCATTTTTTCCTTATAATATTCTCAGAAAAATTATGGTGAATTCGTTTCTGTTGAGTTTAATTTTCAGCATGAACTAGATTTTCTTTATTCTAGGAAAACGATGTAATCTAATTCCGAACTATACTTGCTTTTCCATGCTAATTTGAATTAATTCTCTTCATGTTTGTCTAATTTATTCTGAGCTTATTGCTTCTAATTAACCTGCCATTAATTAGATGATTTTGATCTTGTGATTTGCTATCGAAAGAGGGAATTATAGGATAGATCTTGAATATTTTAGCATAGGTAAATATAGAGATCGAAAGACTTATATGAACCTATGTAGTTTTAAAATCATTGGTCTTAATGCTTTCTTGCTTTATTAAATTGCATACTCTTGTGTAAATTAATGAACAAGATGGTTTCCAATTGACTGTCGAAAGAGGCTTTTGGATGTTTTTATTTTGAGATTGCTAACAAACAAAGAGAATTAAATTCAATTAGCTAGATGAGTAAAGCATAGTGAGAGATTATAGGTGAAATCGATTTCCTAAAAGTTTTCTTCCCATTAATTTGATTTTCGAGCATTATCGTTCTTTTCCTCTACGTACTTTCTTTAATTTGATTTTATTTTAAATTCCAATTACAACAACCTTAGTAACTTCTCTAGATAAAATCAAGATTAGCATAATTTTGGTATTTGTCAAAAGTAAGTTACCAATCCCTGAGGACGATACTCTTCTCATCACTTTACTATAAAACTACGATACTGTGCACTTGCAGTTTTGCATCGGTCACATCACCCAATAACTTGTTATTAAATTCATATTTTGGAAATCTTACCGTTGGATTACATGTTCAATATGTTTTTAACATGCGAGCCAATTTTCATGCTAATCGGATGTTATTTACCATTTTATCCATAAACACATTTTTTATGTATTATTTTAAACTACAAACACTTGAATTTAAACAATTGATTGATGACATGACTATTGATATTCGATTACCTTGAAATTTTACAAGCATGGAGAATATATGAAGATAATGTAATCCAACGGTGGATTTGTCAAAATTGGCAGCTTATTAAAAAATAATGAGTAGTGTAACATTATTTAGAATTACACCAGATGTAACTTGAACTCAACCCTATATATATATATATATATATATATTTCAAGCTTCTAATTACTTTACGTCTTGTGTGTCAGATCTCTCTTAAAGTTAGGTTAAGAATCCCCAATCTTGACAAGCATGCATGTGGATATCACGAGGACGGGTTATGCTTCTACCAGTCTGAATTCAAAGGTAGCTTGTGCTCAAGATGGAGCCAAAATTTGGAGTTAGAGAAGTAAAATATATATATGTGTGTGTGTGTGTGTGTCAAGAAACTTCAAATAAACATCCAATTAGCATTAAAAAACTGTCAACAAAGATAAAAACGTACAAAATCATTGTTTCTTAATACATTACAATGCAATCATTTATGAAAAGAGAACTTGGCGTTTTTAAAAATTTTTGAAATCATCTATGATTGAATCTGTACTAATTGTTGCAGTGATAACCCTTTTAATTAATGAATAACATTATAGCGTCTGTAAAAAAACTCATCTTCCATTTTGTTGTGAAGGTCAATTTCGATGATATTCATAACTGAAATGCTCGCTCTGCAGTTTCTCACTCTCTTCTCTTGGTTAGGTTGCTTAGATGCTTAGGATTTTTTGTGTGCATTTTTGATGTGTGCGTCTGCTGTTGGGTTATGGTAAAATTATTTTGTTTAAAATCTTTTAAAGGGCTGAGTTGTTTGTCTTTGATAAAATTGGTTGCATGGACTTAATGTTTTCTAGTTTTGCCGTTGGTAATTTTGTTGTGCTAATTTTTTTTGGGTTTTTTAAATTTGTTTTAAATTTTAGATCTATAAATTTTTTTATAACCTTTAAAAGTATTAACGAAATGGTTAAGGAGAGCCAAGTGTAATTTTATTGAACTAAATTACTAAAATTAGTGTCTATATGTACTAGTAATTTTTTTTTTTTAATAAATTTTTTGGGAGCATTACCCCCAATGCCAAAGAATACCTCCGTCCCTGCATGTGCTTCCCAGCGCCGGTGTTTGTCCGGAAACTCCTCAACCATCTCAATCGATCTAGCTAGCCCTTGGCACCTAGCGCTGAACGCATGGAGAATTCTCATGGGGTGCATGGTGTTGCGGTCATTAGAGGTAAGGAATATGATCGCAGGCTTCTGAGTTCATGTATCTTGACAAGTCAAAGACGACTAGTCAGAGCTAGCTAGGAATTGGACGCTGGTATTTCATATATAGCTCGTGGCATGGGGCAGGGAAATTATGATTGGGACTCCCTTCTTCCAATAAAAGTTGGATGGATAAGTTCTTGTTCTTGTCTATTGAAAGTTGGGAGGTCCTTATAACTGGGAGGCAGGCAAGCCTTTTGTTTTAGGTATATAGTGGGGTTCCTCTTCCTCTGCTAACGATGGTTCTTTTTTAACATTTAGTTATTTATTAAGTTTTGTCTGTATATGTTTGAGAAAGAAAATAAAAACATAAATTTTGTAAATAAGATAGCATTTGCATGCATAAAGTATATGAGGAGATATATTGTAATCAAATTACTATAGTACGATTAACTGCCAAAATATTACTCTAACTAAATTGACAAAGAGTGGTATGATATAAGGTATTACTATGTGTATACATATGCAAATATGTTTTATTTAATGTAATTGAAAGAGTTATATAATAATTAATTAAGGTATTACTTTGCTTTGAATATACACATGTATTTGTATAAATATATTTTTTTATAGGCAAAAATGCAAAACTGACCCTCTAATTTTTAGCTTTTGTCATTTTAGTCCTCTAACTTTTAGTTTTGTCATTTCAGTCCTCTAAGTTTCAATTTTTGTCAATGTAGTCTTCCTTTAAAATTCAGTTATTTTTTTCCGTTAAGTGATCAAAACTACACCGTTTTGACATTTTTTTAATAATAATTTTCATAGTTAAAAGAAAACTAAAAAAAAAAAAAAAGCTGTAAAAAAAAAATGAAAAAAGAAAAAAACACATAGGAAAACAAGTCGGAAATGGCGAACGCAAATCCAGAGGGAATCGACGGAGTCGGATGAGTTGGAACGTGTGGCCACGAACGAAGGTTGAAGCGAGCAAGTGCGTAATCCCACTCCGCTTCGCTGCAAAACTTGTGCCTCTATTCTCAACCGTTACGGCCTTACGCTTGCGTCGTCTTCGCCGCCAAGATCCTAATCTGCCCCTTCTGTTACCAGCGCAACCATTTCCCTCTTACTATTCCATGATATCCGATACCAATCTCCTCGACAAAGTCTACGCTCAACACACCATCGATCAATACACTCTTCTTGGTTTTCGTTTTCGTGCTTGATACTTGCATGATCGAGGAGGAGATGGGCTACGTCAAATCGGCTTTGAGGTGTGCGGCGTGCCATTGGCTTGTTGCCCAAGAACCCATTGTTGGCTATGTTTCATTTGGGACTCAGATTAAGGACTTCTCCGACATGTTCAAGGTTTTGATTTCTCAGGTAAGGGGAACGACGTTGTTTCCCTGACTTTTTTTTTTTTTTTTTTTACAGCTTTTTTTAATTTTCTTTTAATTATGAAAATTATTATTAAAAAAAGAGTTAAAAGTTAGAGGGTTACTTAACGAAAAAAGATAACTGAATTCTAACGGAAGACTCCATTGACAAAAATTGAAACTTAGAAGACTGAAATGACAAAACCGAAAGTTAGAGGACTGAAATGACAAAAGCTAAAAGTTAGAGGGTCAATTTTGCATTTTTGCCTTTTTTATATAATTAATTTGAAACCAAGTTGCACTAGCACTATCATTCCCCGTGACTCCTAGTCCAGCTCATTGAAATAAACATATATATGATTTGTTTGTATGTACAAATACGATTTGTTTTATACGTTCTGAAGATTCTGAACTAGCACCATCATCACTTGCCTCCTCGAGTCCAGCTCAGCCTCTTTCATGATTACCCTCATGAAGTTCAATTGACAGAGCCGCAGCCTCATACCATTGTCATCACCTAACTCAGATTGCTGCCAATTTGTTTTCTATCTGAGCATTAATATTGAAGTTCAGTTACTCCAATTAGCTTATATTCAATGTTTACTTCCTTTATTGTCAAGGCTTCCACTCCTCTTCTAACTCCTTTTTTAATTTTATTTTAGAAGACTCTTCCAACTCCTAACTATATAAATTGGGAGGAGGAATTTAAAGGAAGAGAGAAATAAGAGAATTGGACCCACCAAAAAGGGCTAAAAAAACTGACTGCGTCAAATATATCAGCATTTATTAGAATCCTATGAAATGTTTAGTTAAAGTGAAGCTTTCCTTGCTGATGACAATGGATTAGGTTCAAGTACATATAGACATGTCTATCCCTACCCACCACACAAACAGGTTTGAAAAGATTCCTAAAGGAATTACTTTTAAGCTATAGGCTAATGACTCCTCCAGCTATAGCAAAAACAGTTAAAACTCTTATTCGATTGTGTTGTCAAAATCATCTCACCATTAAATTATAGGATTAATGGTAGGGTAGGCCTCTAAAATTAGAATCTCTCGATCTGATTGATTAGGTGAACCCATGATTGATATAGCCCTAGAAATTATATTGTTTGTTGTCGACATTTGTTAATAGCCAAACAAAACCGAACACGCGTCTTTGTCTTTGTCTCACAAGATGGATGTAAAACTAGAACATGATTGTCTCTTCAACAATTAAAATTTATAAGATAATTGTCTTGTATTGTAGTGCAGACACATAAATTCATATTGAAGATTTTATGAACCAATTATCAAAATCTGTTGGAGGTATACGCACTTCTAGAATAAACAAAATAATTTTGGGGTTAGCTTAAGGTTCTCTATTATATAAACCTTGTTGGTCCTAATGTAAATGTTTAGTAGTACTTTTAAGGCGGGAATCACAAATATAAGAATTTGTGTTTGTAGAGAAAAAACCTGTGTACATCTTCAAATTGATGCCCATGGATATGCATAGGCAAGCACATATTCCTAAAAAGAGACATATTTGTTATCAATAGATATATCAATTCTAAGAGTCACATCCTCAGCCAAATACTATTTTGTTATTAATTATTTACAGCAAAACAAATCTCTCGAATGTGAAGCAACACCATCCATCAAGTGAGGATTATTGCATGTGTGGGGGTGCACTATATTATGGTATGATCACTCATCACAATTATATATTAACGAACCCTAAATTTGGTTTATAGTGATGTCAAAATCATATAATAAAGATGCATTCATCAAATACTTTTCCCCGTGAACTCAAGCCGTCAATGCTTTTCTGTTTTCTATCTCTCTTTCAATCACAAACATCTCTACCAATATTCACTTGTTTTGGATTACTACAGCTGATAATTTGGAAACCTGTCTCAGATTGGTGCTTGCTTTTAGCTTCTAGAACACGGATTCTAGTTATGACGGCAACTATTGCTCTCTCTATTATTAAGAAGGTGAAAAGACAAGCAAAAGAAATCAAATAAAAAATTTATCACATGACTCAGTGCAAGTTCAAGAAGTAGCAAAACAACAATGGGGGGTTTTTGTCAAAAAGGAATCACCAGGGAAAAAGAACAGCTTAATTTAGAGAAAATGAATGTTGGGTTTAGTTGAAATATAGCTTTCTAATGCCAGGGCTAACTTAACAGCTAGCTATACGATGACAGTTGCAGTATAGTCAATAGGCCATTATAGGGTTTAGTCGGGGGGCTTAAAATCCGTGTTTTTAGAAGGCAAATAATGGATAAGTCAGTCAGCATCCACGTAAATGCCAAGCTGTATGGTATTGTGTTGATTTTTTTTTATGTCATTGACAGGATGTGGGTCTCAAATTATTTTGCTCTAAAATCCCTCATGTGATAGTTATGCATGGATATTGGACTGTGTTGGCCTAATAAGTAATAAACTCTCTCTCTCTCTCTTTCTCTTTTCCACTCTTTCTCTCTGTCTGCGTCTGTACTAGTACTGTGGTGATATGAATTATAATTTGCGTTTGCGGCGCAAATTAATAAGCTGTCATGTAGTGTATAAGTACCAAGCTCCTCATACAAGTTTTCTCTTTATTTAATCAGATAGCAGCCCACACGGAGATCATACAGTCTACTCTAGCTGGCCCCTACCACCTGTTACCAAAAGACGCGTGCAACGTCATGTATAGAATTGTGCATGTCACATCCAAACAAGCAAAATTATTAGGCCATTCATTCTCTCAGGTTCATTGGCGTACATTCTCACTACATTATTTATTTCTCCTTTTAAATATACACATCATAGGCGTTATGTATACGAAGTGTATAATAATGATGAGTGTAAAATCAATATAGAATTATGCATTGATTCTCTCACATTTATCAGTGTACAACGTTATTAATGTAAATGTTTTTTTTTTTGAGAATCATTATTAATGTAAATGTTAATATACAAAAAGTGTATATAACATGTAAAATTATGGTCGGTATGTTTACAAATACATAAGAAGTGTAAAACAGTATCTTCCGATTTTTTTTTTGTTTCTCTGACCACACATGTTTTTTCAGAATATTAATAGAACCATTGTGTATCATGTTGGTTTTGTCAACTTCTACGTCTAACATAGTCGGCAAACTATTGCAAGTTTGCAGATTCTGTCTTAACATGAATCATGAGAATCCATGCACACTGTTTCAAAATTCAAACCCTTAAAGATTCACTTCATATATGGCTGAACCAGAATTTTATTTTTGGGAATTAAACCAAAGCATGAATAACTTTTATATATATAGAAAAAAATAAAAAATATCCTAAGATTGAGAGAAAAGTACTACATAAAAAATAAAATTAACATCTATTTAGCGTTAACAAGATATAAAGAAAGAAAAGATACAGAATAATTGTTCCTCAATATATTTTAAACAACTTACTTATTAAAATATGACTTGACATTCTTTTTAAAATACCTAAAATCATTGAAAATTGAATATGTACTAAATCTTATAGTAATTTATTTTTTAGTGTAAAAAATCAAAGAGAACTTTTAAAAATTATCTTTCATTTTGTTGTGAAACTAGTTTTGATAATACCACAGATGAAAATGTTTGTTGTATAGTTGCAATAAAAATTGATAGATTGCTCTATCAACAAATTGGTAGGTTGATCAACTAATTCTTACCAATTACTAGCATATTTCAAAGAAAAGTGATAAAAAAAAAAATGCGTGCTTCGTATCAACTATTATCTCCTTCAAAATATCAAGAAAAATAACTAATATGAAATATATTGAAAAAAATAGTACAAACATATATGCATATCCAAAATGAGGGAGCTTTCTTAAAATAGAAATAATAGAATAACAATAGAAATAAGAGTCCAAATTTCAGTAAAAATGAGGTGTAAAACCTATGTTTTATACCATCTAATAAGAGATTGTCACATTAGCTTTTTACTTAAAACTTAATAGATTATACTACGCATAATAACATCTTAATAAACTCATAGTTAAGTTAGATTTTCAAATGGATATTAGAATTGATTAAGTGTGGTTGTACCGACTATTTAATATGTAATATGATGATGTGGCATGTTAGGATTAGAGAGGTAAAAATTGAGTTTTACACAACATCCTAATTTATAATATTTAATCTTTAGAAGGAATAGAAATATAGAATAACCTTACTCAAAAACCCTTGACCTTTTATTCTCAGCTTGCCTTTAACTCTCTACTAATTATAAAAAACAAATTCACTCGGTAAATGATTTTAGCCGCATGAAACACAATAAAAGTAGAAAAATGTACCAAAAAGAAGTTTTATTTATTTATTAATTTATTTTAAGAAAGACCATATGTTATGGGCCGGTATTCCGGCAATTAGACGTTAATTTCTTAATATTTTTCTTGCGGTCTTTTTGGATAAGTTGAATTCTTGGCATTAATTAATAGGTATGATTTTTAGAGGACCAAACTTTATAAATAAATTTATATATAGTAATTAAGTAGGTCCGTCCCAGACTCAATAAATGTTATTTCTATATATAGGGGGTGAGTTTTAACATATGATTACTACGTTTAATTAGTAGTAATAAATTGTCTAGATTTCCGTTATGATTCCAATCACATCAACGGCCTGCGTGATCGACGAAGCTTATACTTGTAGAAATCAATTTCCCACGTTTTCAAGCTATCATCCGAATCTTTGATTTGGTTACATATTTTTCAAGCTTTTAAAAATATGAAAAAGACGTAAAGTCTTAAATTTTGGTGTGTATGACTAATCATGTATTCATTGAGAGTGCCATTTTATTCTAATACTGTGTAAAATTCCTTTTGATGGTGAATTAGCCTACAATAGCATTAAACTATCTGGATGCTATATACGCTAGCTTTGTTGACAAAGGGGTATCTATTTGTATTCTGGTAACATTTAGAAAAAAAAAATCATTTTCTCTAAGAAAAATTTTGAGAAGACATTTTCTTTATATAAACAGGTAAATTACTAACTTAATGTTAATGATATCGAAAATTGTTTGCTAACATATTTCTAAGATTTCTCTAAGTCTTTATTATGGTATTAATGGTTCAATTTTAAATTACAGCATTGTTCTGCTTTTCTTCAATGTACTTGGGGAATATATTAAATGGTACTCTCAATTAAAAACTCTTGGAATGTTAGTTAAGCTACAAAATTTTAGTTGACCAATCGCAAAATACCGCTTTTCTTTATTGTACATGAGGACAATATGGCTTTTTTAGCGAAGAATTCATATAACATACACACACTTGTAGTATTCCCATACGATACATGGATTAATTAAAAATTATATGTAAAAGAAAAAATATTTTATTAATGAAATTGTACTATTTAAATAAATAGTGAGTCACTAAAATTAATTAATTATCTTATAATTAGTCAGTCATGTGACTAAAATGCATTAATTTAAGGAATGATACAAAAAAATATTGAGCCATTTGGCATAAACAAAATTTTTACTCTATTATATATATATATATATATATATATATAAAAGAGAATTCCTCTTTTTGAACTGAACTTTTATGTAGTTCAAAAATACCCTCGTTAATGAAGGGTAACTTCATTTAGAAATAGGGTTATAAATGTCAAATAACAAAATTTATTTTTAATTCAAAAAGAGAACACCTAAAGTTTAGGACTTTTTTCCCTTCATGTTCATCTTTTTATTCCCTAAAATTTAGCATTTTTTAATTTTTATTCTTTTTTCATCCGAATAAAAGTAAAACACCCCCAATTTAAAAAATAAAAAACTAAGAGAACCCTTAAAATTTAGCATTTTTTCCCTCACGTTCATCTTATTTTTCCTACCCAAAATTTTCTCTGTATCATTACACTACTTTCAAACACACGTTCAAAAAATAATTACAGTTACTTCTTATCTTCAAAGTTTATTCTTTTTTATTTTTTTGAAAAATAAAAAAATATTTCCAAATTACATAATATATGCAAATTATTAATATTTTCAAAATCATGATAGATGATCAAATAAGTATTAAATTTTATTTTAAATTCCTAAAAAAATTTGAAATAGAAATTTAAGGGCCTAATTGGTAGGAGAATTTTTGTTTTTGTTTTCAAAACATTATAAATTTTTTTTTTCAAAAAATTGAACTTGAAACTAATTTTCAGATAACAATTTTTATATTATACGTGTTTGGCTTCCAATTTTAAGAACAATTTTTAAAATACTAAAAATAAAAAAAATAATTGTTTGGGAGACCATTTCTTTTTTTGAGATTTAAAAAAATATATATTTACAAAAATTAACGTGTAAAATCTGTAGATTACCTTTTTTATGTGGATAATGATAAGGGAATAGAACTCATCATGTACTTTTTTTTTTAATGATTAGTTTCAAATTTGAAGTATGAGAATTCTTTTTATAATAAAGATAAGCTTTTTAATTTAAGAGATAAAAAAGTTTGGACGAACATGCAGGGTCCACTATTTTCAATTTATTTATAATTATGTCATTAAAAACATTTTTTGTATCTCCAGCTGTTTTCAAAATCATGTTCTAAACCAAGGAAAATAAGATACAGCTTTTTGAAAATTGTATTTAGAAAATATTAGTCAAACAATAAATTTAAGAGTAGGACCCACCATTTTATGGACTGCAAAACAAAAAACTATATTTAAATATGCTTACCAAACAGGCCCCAAATTTCGTGAAATTTAGGTAATAGAGTTTTATTTGAATTAAGCTACCTTAATAAATAAAGTTTAATTCATTTAAAGCAAAATATCTTCGGCTTCAAATAAAAAGAAAAAAAGAAAAAAGCAAAATATCTTCATAATTAATAGTCACTTGTCACAAATCCATCTAATGTAGTCATTTCAAAGATTCTAAGATCCAATTTCTATTATAGAGTATATGGAGTAATTTGAAGCCAATAATGAAGATGATTTTTCATATATGTTCAGGAGTGGTGCAAACTGATTATATGTGAGAGAGATACTCCTTTATTTTTTGTATGATAGATATATGCAATATGTCATTTCTTCCAAAAGTAAATGATTCACGATAAAGTTCTGAAATAGTATTATCTAGTCCTCAACGATTTCATCTGGTACTGCAATTTCAAAAGTATATAATTAAAGTGATCAATGGGATACCTATCTTTCTAAAAGATGTCTGTTGAATATAAGTGCAAAAGTTGAATAGTTCTATGTTTAAAGTTGTAAACAAAGTGCCGCAAACAAATATTTCGAGATTGAATAAGCTTTCGAAATAAAGGTGTGGCATCTCATTTGACAAGTGACTTTTGATTTCATGCCGCAACTGTGGAAACAATTGCTAATGGAAGAATGAATAAACCCCTCTCTCTCTCTCTCTCTCTCTCTCTCTCTCTCTCTCCACAATTTTTCCCTTGGAATATTTTATCATATTCATGCATTTTTTGGTGTATAACTCATCTCATAGTTCTTTCTCATAAAGTAGTAAGTGAGCCAAGCGGTTTATGAACAACTCGAGCTCAAGGAAAATGTTTGTTAATGTTTGTTTGTACAAGCAAAGTTCACTTGTCAAATAATGTTAATTCATCTCAAACATAACAATGTGTTCGTGAATAACTTGTAAATATATAGTCTCTTGATTAACTATATATAATGTTATATTTTATACGTATACTTATCTAAAAATATACATACATAAACTCGAAAAATTGATTGTGTAAGTTTGTAAATAGGTTAATATAATATGAAATTCAGTATTTATAGTTTATTGATAGTATAGAGTTCAATTGATGTAAAAATTTATATATTTTTAAAGAAGTAAGAAATTTCAGTCATGGTTTCACAATATTGGAAAATAATAAATTAATTAAGTACCCTCTTACACAAAGCTCGAGTTTGTTCAACAATAAAATTGACCAAACTTAAACATATAATCTTCTTTAATAATAAACTCAAGTTTGACTCGTGTTTGAAATTAAATTAGTGAACAAGCCTAAACTTTTAATAATCGGCTCGGTTCGGCTTATTTACAGCCCTACTTTCTTGAGAAAACACATAGTAATGAAAACTAAAGAGAGAGCGTGTATAAAAGAGGAAGAAGATTAAAAACAAGACTATTCCTAAAATACCATAGTACCATTGTTTCTTGAAGAATGATAAAATAATAAAAATAATTAGCTCAACTGACTGTGTACATATTTTGTATATGGCTCAATATTTTATATTGCTGTTTGAGAAGTTACGTGAAAATGCCTCAGATGGAGAAGCAACAACACTCTGGTGTATGGTAAGTTTATGTAATATTTGTGGCACTATTTTTGAAAGGTCCGGCGAGTTAAGGTGTACAAATCTGACGTCCATCTTCCTAAGCAACCAGGAGACGTGAAATGTCTAATTTGTGCCACTGTCGCTAATTGTGGTGACAAATTTTGTTGCCTCTGTTGCAATAATAATCTCCAGGCTGATCAAGCGGATGTTGATGATCGAGATTCTGATGCAGAGGAGCTTGATGAGGGCGATTCTGATGCGGAGGAGCCCGATGAGGGCCTAGGAGTTTTGATTTACTCCTAATCTACATTATTTGACTTGTGACTCTTTAGTTGGCATTTGGAATTATTTGTTACACATGCTTGTATACATGCTTTATGGTTTACCGTTTACGCTTTATTTGTATGTACGCGTAAATTTTGGGTAGAGACTTAATTTTTGCAACACATGTATATATTGTGCTATGCTTGTTGTTGGTGAAAATCTTTCCCCTTTCGATTTTAAAAATCATGACATTACACCCATTTCTAGAGGGCAAACCTAGTCCTTGGTGTAGGAATATCCAACCACCTACCTTTGAGTGGAAGAGTATAGTAAGTTTCCCAGTAACCAAACCAAGAAAGAAAAAACAAAGGAAAAGAAAACAGGCAAAGTAATGTAAAATTATCTAAATTGAGTAGAGTTACATAATAGTAAAGTATTATTATCTAAATTGAGTAGAGTTACATGCTACTAAAAACGTAGTTCTGATGAGGGCGATTCTAATCTGGAGAAGCCTAATGAGGTTAATGCAAATGCCAATGGGCAATTCACTATACTTTGACTAGAAGTATAATGAATTTCCCAGCAGCCAAACTGAGAAAGAAAAAACAAAGGAAATAAAACAAGTATGTATAATTATCTAAATTAGGTAGAGTTACGTACTAGTAATGAGGTGCACAAATCCGACGTCCACTATCCTTTGCACCCAAGGGACGTGAAATAGAGACCAGAACTCATATATTTTGTGTGAAGCTACTGTGTTTGTACGCTTTAGGGTTTTGTAACCAAGTGCTTCATGATCTTCATCATTTATGAAGTAAAGAATTTTGCAGCCAACAACAATCATTCAAGTTACTGGAGTTAGTCACGTACTAGAATCCGTGCAAAGGGGTTAGTCATAGATTGAAAATTTGTGCAACAAAGGAAAAAAGATTACTACAATATCAAGTTCAATTGGGTATTGAAGTGAATGTTCAACTGTAGGTTGGTATTTTGGGATAGGCTAGGGCAGTGTTAAGATTTCTTATACTTGTAACCGCTTAATTATTAATTAGTGGATTTTTTGAGAGTGGTGACCTTAAATTCATCCGGTGAGGTTTTTGCCTTGCGAGAGGTTTACCCATTTGTCAACAAATCACTATATCAATTTAATTTCCAATGCATTTAGTTTATTTGGTGATTTGTTGGTACCTTCACGATTTGCATGTAATTTAATCAAATTAATCAACTTGAGTAATTGAATTAATTAACCAGATCAATCTATCTTAACCTAGCATAAAAAAAACACCTCATGGAAAGCATCACACTTGGCTTATGTAAAAAGCTGCAGCTTTACATGCAAATCCCCACAGACTACACCTGCCAACTTCTAATTCTATATATTATTCCATCCAATGCAAAAATGAATTACTTAGGCATTCTTTATTGATGTAACCAATAAACTCTTTTATATGTTGAAATTGAGGTTTTAAAAACTCTGCATTAATCAAAGATAAAAATAAACTGGAATATTAAGTTAAATAAGAGATTTATAGCATACTTTTTTCCAAAATAACATAAAATTATATAAGCTATCTAACAAATAGAAATTTATATAAGTCATTCCTTTTCCACCCTCAATTACATAATATGAATTTACATAGTTGTACTTAATATTTATCTAACTGAAATTCTTTCTATTTGTAAGTAGAATTATGATTTTGAAATTTTTTTTATAAATAGATTATATGTGTGAAAAAAAACGCTCCTAATAAATATAATATAATATATATAATGAATACACTATTTTATTGCTTTTTTTTTTTTTTTTTTTGCATTCAAATATCATTTACATAGTTGTACTTGATATTTATCTAACTGAAATTCTTTCTATTTGTAGGTAGAATTATGATTTTGAAAAAAAAAAAAAAGATTATATATGTGAAAAAAAAAAAAAAAACTCCTAATAAATATAATATAATATAATGAACACTATTTTATTGCGTGTTTTTTTTTTTTTTTTTTTTTTTTTTGCATTCAAATATCACTTAGCATTTCATGTGAATGATTTGTTATTTTTCAAATTGGTCACAAATATTATATATGTATTTGTGTGTGTGTGTTCGCATGTACTAGGTAAATGTGAGTGTCAAATGTAAATTTTATCATCTCTTAAGTTAAATCTTGACTCCGCCACTGAATTTATATATTACTTTTCTCATTTTCTTTTCCTTTAATTTTTCTCTCTTGGTTTGGTTGTTGGAAAATTGTAGGAAAAAAAGTGTGGTAGATTATTTTTGCATAAAAGGAGAGATAGTTATATTAGTAGACTAAAAAACAAATTAGATGTTCAGGTACACATAGTAGATAAACCAAAAGTTTAGTATAGTGCAACATAACATTGTGCTAAGTAGTTAGCCATTAATATGCCAAATGGGAGTCGGTTTCAATTATAAGGTTTTGAAATCTCAAGTTTTGTGCTATCTCCAAATCAGATTGCCCATAATTCAACCATGATGCTTGATTTGAAAGCTATATATAGTGCGTATCCTATCACCCAATTGCTCCATTCATTTCGAGTGGAGAAAAAGGTAAGGCGATATAGTGGATCATTTTTTCTCTTAACCCTCGGGATAGAGAAGAAAGAGGACTCTCTTTTCCGTCCGTAAAATGGTCATAGTCATTGTGGTGACACAATTCATGATAAGATTAATTGTATGAGAAGGGAATTTGTAAAAGCTTAACAAGTCACAAATCAACTTTTGCTACAAACACCCCATGTTTACATGTTTTGTTCGCTATGTAGTATATTAATTTTTGGACTAAAGATAATTTGTCACTGGTTCTACGTCAATGGCACAAAACCCGATTGAGCTGGATGGATAAACTGCATGAGAAATGGCTTGATACTATTCAGAAGAATTTTGGTAACGAGTTTATATAAAATTAAATGAATGAGTCTGAACTTTTAATATTCGACTTATTTACAACCTTACTTTCTTAAGAAAATAAATTATAGTAAAAACAAGAGAGAGAAAAGGAGGAAAAAAAAAAAAAACTATTCTTATAATATCATAGTACAATTGTTAACTGAAGAATGATAAGATAATAAAAATATTTCATGTTTTAGTTTGAATGAATATTTCATGTTTCAAAAAAAAAAAAAAATATAGCTCAACTGACTGCAAATCTTAGGATAATCATTGAAATGATAAATATATATATTTTTGTATGGCTCAATATTTTATATCACATATTCATAAATCATAATTTGATTTTTTGAGGCCACATGAATTGGTTGTGATTGGGAATACAAACATTACAAAAAGGAAAACTAGGGGTCGCCACGTAGTCCATGCATGAATATGCTTAGTTGGCTGGTTTTGATTGGATCCTCCACATGACTGGTTATTATCATCTAGATCAATAAAATTGGACCCCACTTGTAATAATAATCAAAGAAAAATAAAACAAAATTGGTCCCCACTCAAAAAGTATGCAAAATTGATATTAGACGAAAGGGGTAAGCATGGTATTTGCAAAAGTATATATTATAATATATAGGAAAAAAGAGCCCTTAACTTATGGAAATGAATTTAGAGTAAAATGACACATTGAAATGAAATGAAGGAGAGGAGAAGAAAAATTATTGGTTCGAAAGGAAAGAGGAATATGAAGCCGTCACTCATCGTCCAACATCATTCATCATCTACATCTACACCTAACAAAAATTCCCTCATTGGAAAAAAACCCTAACCCTAGAATTCACAATCATTTGTATTATCTTTGCTTGGTCGGGACATTACATGATTTTATTTAGAATAAACTCACACGTCACCCACCCTATGACGTGTTACCCTTTGTGTGTGGTGTCTGTCACACATATATGTCTTCTTAGCGCATCTTTGGCCCCCCCGTAAATTTAGGGTTCTTTGACAAATTTATCAAAATCATTTTTCTCTCTGTAGCAAATACTAAGACCGACCTGAGTCGCCATAGGTTTCAGTTTACCATTTGTTCAAGAAAACTCAATGACCCTTCTTGACTTTGAGTTAAATTTTTTTTTTTTTTTGACACGAGAGTTTAAAATTTATTAATGCTCGATCTTACCCTCTTTTTTTTTTTTTTTTTTTTTTGGGTTTCAATTTGTGCCTCAATTTTCTTCAATTATATGGAAAATTGAAAATAGTTTTCAACCCCATTTTTTAAATTTACTACTTATAATCTCACAATTGTGGGTTAATCACTGTTTTTTTCCCGACATGATTATGACTAATACCCATTTTTTTCTCAAAAAAAAGAAGACTAATAACCATTTTTAGTTACTATTGCCTCACCTCTTTATGCTTTTTATTCCATGCCATATAAGGTGGATATTTATCGTATAATGGCGAAAATGACCTATCATCCAAAGGGACCCATGACCTATTGCACAAGTAATCCTGCCGGGATAAGAAAGGGTATAATTGTCTTTTTGTTGACATTAATATTAGATCCTAAAGTTTATTTCTGTCACGCTCATATAATAGTGTAATTTGATCGAGCTCCATTATTTCAATCTATATGTGCTAACCATGGAAGAGACCCCAGTCCAGTCATAGTCTATAATATACAATCCTAAATTATTATCATAAAGATGATACATGTTGTGACAAACATCCCTTTGTCCATATTTCCCTTATTATTGCACTTTCTAACATTACTCACCCAAAAACAAAAATCATAAAAATTCGTATAGATAAGTATACAATATTATGTATGATGGGGCTAATGTCCTTCATCATTAGTGGGGCCCAGGGCAAAGACAATCTGTGTGCCCCACAATTGCATCAATCCAAAGTACTCTTCTGTGATCGAAAATTGAACAGATGGGGCTCTTATAAGTTCATTATTAATGTTTTTTTTTTCCAGCTATTAATTTGTATTTTTTTTTTCATTTTAATTTTTTTGAGCTGTCCATGTTTGTAGCCCAGATCCATCAAAGGGTTCACGTGGCTTCAACAATTGGATTTTTGGGAATTTTCTTGAAGTGGATGGCCTGCTGATAGAATAGCTGAACAAATCAATTATTTAATCCACATTTTCCAGTATTATTTTAATCATGGACAAATTTATATTATAAAATTCCAATTCCAATATGATATTCCTTTAACATATAAAAGGGAAATTCTTCTTTAGTTAATTGTTTGTAACAATAGAATATATACCCTCTTAATTCTCTATGAGTAGTGGCTTTCTATTGTTACCCCCACAAAACAAGAGAAGCACTAAAGTCCAAAGACTGCGCATAGATAAATTGTTAAACAAACAAAAGTTTAAAAAATTGAATGAAAATGAAAAGTTCATGACAAAAAGCAAGGATCTACAACTCAAGTTAAGAAAGCCTCAGGTTTTTATTAACATAATTTTAGGACAACAAAGTCACGTGAAGATATAAAGGGAAAAAAGGGAAAAAAAAAAAAAGAATCTTGTATAATAAGCTTTCAATACAAAAGGTGAACTTTTAATCCTTTTCATGAGATCATATTTTAAATGAGTAAAAAAAAAAGGTCCACATATCAGATGGGCATGATTGTTTGATCAATTATAAGTATTAGATATTGGCTATTAATGTGTATGACAAGTGATTCTCCACGCCAATTAACCTTTCTTTTTTGTATTACGGGTAAAGTTTCTTAATCTTCTTTGAATCATTATTGTACAAAAACGATATAAATATGTGAAAATATGATAAATAAAAAAAGGGATGTTTTGGAGGGTTTCTCTCATAAAATAATTTGGCTTTTGTCCATATATGACTGCATCAATTGTTCTACTCCAGGAAGATTTCTTGTAACTTTGGTTTTTCTTGAAACTTCCTACTATAACTAACTAGTTAAACAAGCATGGCCTGCCAGAAATATTGTGAGAAATTCTACCAGGCAAAGGCACTTATCATCCTATAGCCATATATAAATAATACCAACCTTTCTCCCATAGTAGAATATTTTCAAACACCCAAACATAGAAACCAAAGCTTCTCTTTAAACCAGCCAGCCACCTTCAATCTCCAACCCCACATATACTCCAACTATAAAAAATTCTCTTCGGTATTCAAACTATATAAAGATTTCATTTTTCTTTGCTCTACCAAATCTTATCCTTCCTTAAAATAATCAACATGGGCTTGAGAGACATTGGAGCCACACTGCCTCCTGGGTTTAGATTTTATCCTAGTGATGAGGAGTTGGTCTGCCATTATCTCTACAAAAAGATCACAAATGAGGAGGTTTTGAAGGGTACTTTGATGGAAATTGACTTGCATACTTGTGAGCCATGGCAGCTTCCCGGTAAGTTATTCTGACTCATATCCCATATATGCTTACAAAACCTTTGTTTTTTGTTTCTTAAAATCTTTGTTTCTCATTGTTATATTTCATCAGAATTTAAAGCAAGTTCTCATTAATTTCCCTTTTTTTTCCTTTTTCTTTTCTTTTACTTTTTATAATTGATTTAACAATAATTAATGTGACAGTAAAAGTTTGAGCACCTTGATTTGTCTTTTTTGGTTGGCATGCTTTTAGTATGGGGCAGGACATAAAGATAACACAAAATTATTTTCTGTACGAGGCAGACCAGCATGTTTGGAATGGTAGCTAGCTTGGGGTAGAGCGAGCGGACAAACATGTTTCCCTTTAGAAAGAGAGAGAGAACTCCAATTTTATGCATAGTTTATTCAATCCTTTGTCTGATATAGCTAAATTCTTTAAGTGTATTAGTGTTAATATATATATATATATATTGTTTGTATGTATGCATATTTTAATTAGTTTATTATCATAATTGTAAGAAAGAACTGACAAGCAAACTCTCAGGCTCTACGGTTGGAGGCTTGGAGGTTTGTTAATAACTAGAAAACACTTTTAAAATGGTTATTTCAAATCCAACCTGCCTTAAACATTACTTCAAGGAAGCAACTGACCTTTGTCGAAGAAAAAAAAGGAAGCAACTGACCTTTCAAAAATAAACTTTTCTTTTTTACTTTTACTTTTGCTTTTTTTTAGATTTCCTTTTAGCAGCGATCGATTCATGATGATATTTCAGTCACCAATGATATCTAATGGAAAACCATTATTGGCTTTCTGAACACAGCAGTACTATACACTCTATATAAAATGTTCAGCGGCCGTTAAACAGATACGAAGAATAGTTTTTTTGCTTCTACGTACATTAATTATTTTGACCTGATATAAATAAATTTCCTTAGAAGGAATTTAAGATATATGGCATGCATACGTAAGTGCCATAGCTTTCACTCTTTCTCTCTTTGCTGTATTCATGCAAATCGGCTAGCTGGTTGGCTACCAAGCTAAGCTAATTTGCTATATGGGTTGTGATATATATGGAGGCTAGTCATGTGCAAAGACCACGCACATGCATACAGGACCAGGTTCATGGATGGTCCAGATGTACCATATCATCAAGTACACCAAAAATTATCCTTTTGCCTTGTCTCAGAGTAAATTATTAGGTGGCTACAGTAGAAGGGTAAATGATTGAGCATCTGATTGCTCAAATTTGTGTTTGTTTTCCTGTTATTTTTAGTGTTTATAATCCTTAATTTATTTACAATATGGTAGGTTGAAGGGATCAGTAATCTAATACAGTGAAAACTTTTTGTGGGACATAAATATTCCCTATTTAGCTTGAATTTTTTATAAATTGAATTGCGTAGATGAACTTTTTTATTTACAACACAACTTACTTCATAAGCTTCCTCCATATCTTCTTAAAAAGCAACGTGTCAATGCATGCTCGCCAGCCAAAACTTTCAACCGTGATGATTATCTAAAAGACTAAGCAGAGAGCAACTTTCCATGTCTTTCACGCATCACTTCAGCACTACGTCCAAGCAAATGAAAAATTGAACATGAAGATTCATGTAATTAGTTATTACTCATAATAATTTTCTTCTAAACCCTAGTGGTCCTCAAATCGTTCTTCCTTAAATTTGACACCACACCTTTAGCTTCCTTGGACATAACTCATTAAGGTGACACAGACTTGCCATCTCTCTTAATCTTCCATGCAAGTCTAATTCCCAAAAAAAGAGTCAAAGCTAAGGTACATGGCAATCATCAATATATGCCGTTTTCAATTATTTTTAATTCCGTCACGTATGTCAATAGCTTTATAATTCAATTGATATTTTATAGTGTTTAGAATTTAAATCCTCTTTCTCCTATTATAATTATCTAATTATTAAAAAATAAATTACATCACGTATTAAGAGTGTGCTTAATTAGAAATATGTTTTTGCTAAAAATTTATTTGCTCATTTGCTAAAATTGTGTTAATTAAATAATATAGTTTTTTTTTTTTGAGAAATAAATAATATAGTTATATTGATGGGTGATACATCAATTTTTGAATATTATATAATAAAATTTGTAACATTTATCCCATCAATACTGTACAACACTATATACATACGTATATATATATATTGAAGTCAGTAACGTAGGATATCAAATCATATCCTATGCTACCATGGCTATGACACTTGTGCCCCACTCTACTGCTATGTTGAAAGCAATGTTCATATAATTGCTAAACTTCAAAAAACTGTGTTTTTTTTTCAACCTACAGAGGTGGCTAAACTCAATGCCACTGAATGGTACTTCTTCAGCTTCAGAGACCGCAAATATGCCACAGGCTTCAGGACCAATAGGGCAACGACATCTGGATACTGGAAAGCCACGGGGAAGGACCGTACAGTGCTGGACCCAATGTCAAGGGAGATAGTAGGAATGAGAAAGACTTTGGTGTTCTATCGGAATAGAGCTCCAAATGGCATCAAAACTGGTTGGATCATGCATGAATTTCGCTTGGAGACCCCACATATGCCTCCTAAGGTATGACTCTCTTTTTGCTGCTTTTGGAACAATATTATTTCTTCATTTCACACGCAAACACATACACAATCACACAATATCACGGTGAGACAGAGAGAATCTTCAAGTATAGGAAAGTTTCAGTGTTTCATGCACCAATTTCTCACAGGAAATTGTAAGGAAAGTGTGTATGAAAGTTGTCTATTGACTTTGTTACATGCGTTTCCACCTTAATGGGGGATAAACGAAAGGAAAACATTATCCAAATTAGATGCTACCCTATCTATAATTTCATGATAATACTACTTAGTGCATGCATTTTGCTAATGAGATTATTACACGTTTTGATTACAGGAAGACTGGGTTTTGTGTAGAGTATTTCACAAAAGCAAGGGTATGGCACCAAACTTGGAAGATAGCAACCAACTTATGTTTGAGACCACATCTTGTGGTCCTACTAGCCAAACCATGCCTTGTGGGTACAATCAAATGACCTCGTTTGCTTCAACCCCATCCCACCACAACCAAAGTAATTCCCTGCTAAATCTCCTGCAGTTTTCTCAGGGCACAGACACCAACAATGAAATTACCTCCAAAGGTGATGATGACTATGGGTTCTTATGGGATATGAACATGGAAGAAGAAAGTTTGGGAAATGGGGCACCTTCAAACTTTGAGGAGATGAGATTCGAGACTGACAACGGCATGGTTTTCCTATGAAATATATACATATATTTTATAGTTTATATTAATTAAAAAAAAAAACACATGCCAAATTTATTGATTTGTAATGTATATTAATTTGGTGTTTGGGCTTTGAGGGACAACTTATGTTTGATTGGATATTAGAAGGTTTGTGCTTAGTGTGTTGTTAGGTTTTATTTTTATTTTTATTTTTATTTTTTATACAACACTGGGGGTTTGTATAAAATTATCAAATATGTAAAGATTCTTTGCTAGGGTCATGACAACTTTTGCTGGTTCACGTAATTGTAGGCATGTCAAGGCTTCTTGGACAAGATTAGTATTGTAGAAGTCCCTACACGTTGATTAAATTATATAAACAATTTAAAAGTATACCTACTCTTTCAGTTAAAAAACCCCCTACCATAAAGTATTTTTTCTAAAGAGGTCACAGACGTACACAACTGGATTTAATTATGGCATTAAAATATTTCTAATTACTGGCCATATTCCTTAACATCCATTTCTCCACAACGAAGTTACGCCTGATATTAGGGTGTCAATGGCAATAACAAATTCTTCTATTACAAGCAAACCTGTAGTAACAGTATGTCAAAGGAAAAAAAAAAACACATAAGAAAGTTTAAGATTTAGATCTTTTATAGTTCTTAGATAACTCCACCGTAAAGTTCCTAACATACTTTCCATTTATTTTGAAATGAAAGGATTGAATTTTACAACTTCATTAACATTTAATAAAACTATTAAATTTTTATATCTATTTAAATTATTAATGAGTGACATAATCTAATCCAATCATTTTTAAATGAATAAAGAGGGTTTTAGGAACTCTACAATGGAGTTACCCTAAAACTCTAAAGGATCTTATTTCATAATTTTATTTATGTCACAATATATATATATATATATATAATTGTAAGCTTGTGCTATACCCCAAAAGGTTTAGGGTTTGTTTGGTTGGAGGGATGAAAAAGCGGAAGGATAGAAAATAGTGGAATGATGAAAAAGTAGGAGAATAAAAAAGATTTTATTTTATCTCTTTTTTGTTTAGTTGGGAGTGAAAAAGTGGAAGGATGGAAAAAAATGAGTTTGAATAAATTTACTCATATACTCTTATTAAAAAATGATGCCCAATTAAAACAAAAAAGTGACAAATAACCACAAAAAAAAAAAAAAAAAAAAAGCAATCACCCAAATTTATTAAAAAATAAAAATCATGTAGAAAAAAAATCACTGTTTAGTTTAAAAAAAAAAAAAAAAAAGGCCCTAGAAAATCAAAAGAAAAAAAAAAAAGAGGCAACATTACTGTCCAAAAAAAAAAGAAAAGAAAAGAGAGAAGAGGCAACTGCCCAAAAACAAAAACAATAAAAGGGCAATAGTTCTACGTGGAGAAGAAGAAAAAAAATAAAGGAAACTTGAAGAATGTGCACATGGGCATTTTTGTCAATCAAGAAAAATTTTATTCCCACTTAGTTTTCTCTCCATTTTGGAGAGAAAACATTTTGGTGGGCCCAGAGAAAAAACACTTGGACCCCACCATTTATTTTTCTTCCTCTCTACCCAACCAAACATACTCCAAAAAAGTTTTCCTTCTTATTTTCTTTCTAAAGTTTTCCATCCACATTATTTCACCTCCAAACAAACACACCCTTAGTCAAATAGCATGTCATTTAGTTTATTGTAATTGCTTATATAACCCAAAACCTAATAAATACCCAATGTAGGACTCAACAATCTTACAATCAAAAATCCAATATCCAATCCATTTAGGATTCTCTACTTAAATCCATGCAATCCTCATTAGGGCATATAATGGATTCCAAACAGCAGTGCCCCTTAGCCATAGGCATTATCGGGCTTATTACTCTCTTATAACCATGGTTTTAAAAATCGAACCGAACATCAAATCGTTTTTTTTTTTCAATTTCTGGTTCAACCCCTGTTTTTGACCGGTTTTTGGCTGGTTTTTCGGTTGTTGACCAGTTATTGACCGGTTTTGGGCCTTTTAACCGGACCGGATTGGCTCCCGGTTCCCGGTTGAATCGGTCAGACCGACCGGTCCGGTCCGGTTTTTAAAACAGTGCTTATAACATTTTTTTCTGAATAGATGAAAAACTAACCACATGTATGCTATCTTAAAATAATTAGTCAAGTTACAATTAATATTCCTTGTAATCACTTATATAGTCTAAATCGACTTGTACAATCTATTGATGGATTTTTTTTCCCCCTTTAGAGTAAGGAGGGAGCATAATTGCACATACACAAAGATTTGATAACCTCACCACCTTAAAAAATCCCCTAATTGTTGGAAAAGACTCTTTCTCGAGTCTTGCTCACCTTCTTCCTTATAATATGGCAAAAGGTGAACACGGCTTTAAAGGTTTTCAAAACACCATAGTCCCCCAAAAACTCGACTTTTTATGCATTTTCAACAATAAATTTAATCATATTAAAAGAACCATCAACTGTATGATTGAGTTTAAGGAGATGCTTGTGGTGGGCCTTTTTTTGTGTTTTAGGCTGAATTTTTCCTGCTCTACCATGGCCTGTGATTTTGAGGTAGGAGAGTCGGGACTGGATTAACTGAAACACACCTTAGGCTAGCTTGTATGCAAGTTGGGCCATCCCCACATAGACATGCCTTGGTAGGAGCCTTAGATGTACCGTGTGCTCACAGCAGGAATGATTGTTACAAATGTTATAGCAGAAAGCACAATGTAGCAAGATAACTAAAACATTTCTACTAATTAACAATAATAACTAACATGACAAGGGAGAGTAAAGCAATATAATCATGAATAACAAGATTACGGAAAACCGTCTATCGATAGGATAATGAGTTAGTCATTTATAAAAAAAAAAAAAAAAAAAAGGATTTGTTTGCCAAAGGAATTGGCTTAGCTTTTCAGTGAACACAAGCCCAAAAAGGGAGCCGATCTCCAATGTGGGCAAGCTCAAAGGGAATTCTTGCTGCAAAGGTTACACACTTTGGAAAAAATGACCTAGATGGCTGAAACTTAAGTTCTTAGCTTATCAAAGAGTGGGTCTATTGAGAGGGAGAGAAATGGGTAGCCTATTGATGCATGCCTCTATTCCTAGCACTGATGTTTCTTCCTTTCTTTGGGATTTCTATATCTTTCCTTTTCTTTTTTTACTTCTTTGTTTACTCTGCTTTCTTTTCTTTCTTTCTATCTCTCTTTTTTTTGTTTATTGTTGTTCCCCCCTTCACTACTAACGCCTATGGCTTTTTACATTGTTTGTTGTGACAGGATTTACCATTTGTACCCCTTAACCGCTTTTGACTCATTGTAGGTGTCCTTCCAAAACTGCCCACTAGCTTGCCAGCTGCCTAGCCACTACCATTACACTGTGTAGGCTACACCATGCCTCATTCCCAAACAAAAATTGTTTTTATTTTTTCTCTTACCTCTCTTAATACTCTCATCCACATAAGGGGTTAAACCTGTCCCTTACCTACCTATATGACATGCATCTAGTGATTCTAGCTCATGTTTACTTCTTTTGGGTGAGATGTCATGCCAGCAAGACATTTCTCTCCGAAAGAGTTTAAGCAGGAACCCCAAAATAGGCTCCCCCCTTCTCCCCACCACTAGACCACACCCTCTCATACTTCTGACCCATGGCCCACCTCCCCTATTTTGGTTGGGTACAGTAGGTGGTGCCTGAGCCCTGTGTGCATGCTCTATTTTCGTCTAAATCCATTATTTTTCTAGCCTTCATGCATTTGCCATATCCTCCGTGTTTGTTCGATTCTGCTACATGTTTTGGTATTTGTTTAACTCTTGCGGCGTGAATGATACATGGGCCTTTGGGCTTTCATTCTCTACATTCCATCTACTCACTGTGCATTGTTTGGGTGTGGGCCCTCTCCCTCCTACATGGCTCATGTCCCCTTTTGTCCTGTGTTTGTGGGCTGGCTAGTGCTCTTGCCATGCCACTGCACTGCTCCTGCTATGATATCACTTATTTTGTTATTACCTCTAGGCTTACAGGCTAAAGCTCCTGCCATCCATTTCTTACATTCTTTCTTCTTTTGGGTTTCACTAGCTAGCATTCCTGCTAGACCAACCCATTTCATGCCTTGGGCTTCCCTCACCCTATTTCATTCCTTGGGCATCCTCAGCCCATTTTCTGTTAGGATTGGTGCCCTTAAATCCTATTGTTAGATGCTATGTATGATATTAAGTGTGACATTGTGTTTGACATTATGTATGACTTAATATTGTGTTTAATAAATTTGTTTTATTATTATCTGAAATAATGGTAACATGAATATTCGGACATTATCATATAGTCCATGAGATGCATAGTATGTGATTTATGTGAAGAGTCACAGAAGATATAAATCACAAGTTCTTTGTAAACTCAGAATTATAGTTCGTAGTCGGTGATGAAATTGGGCATTTCATCTGCGAAGACTATAACATATCAACTACGATGATTTGTCTTGATCATGGAAGTGGAGACTTCTAGTTGATGTGTTAATATGTTTTAAGAGTTAAGACATATTGAACTGGACCGCCATGAGATTTATTATTTGCCTAAGGACTGTCAAATGAATAATAAATCTCATGACTTGTATTTGCATGAACTCTTAATCCTGAGAGAATAATGGACCTGATCATAAGATGTAGGTTGCTTTGATATATCAGGAGTGAGATCTATATTAATGGTCAAAACCTCAGTATGTTGGGCAGCCACATTAAGTGTTGATGGAACATGTATTCTCAAGATGGAATTCATAGTCTCTTAATAGAGATATAAAATATTCCCTTGAGATAAGTTTAATGAGTTTGTTATTCAGAGAGTTAGGCCTAACCACTTTAGTAAGACTAAAGTATATATTTATGGAATTGGATTTCATAAATATATAATGAATAACATTAAGGATTAAACCGGGTACTCAAGGATTAAGATGTAGTAATTTACAAAGTGGCAGTCTATATTAATAACTTTGTATTACTACGAATATTTTATGAAGGGGTTGCATGTATAATAAAGTCTTGGGATATAATATATAGATAAGACCTAGAGTGCAACTATATTTATATAGTGGTATTAAATATAGTTAATGGTAACTTTGGACTTGTCAAGAGTTGACAGAAAAGCCCAAGACCCATTGGAGCTAGTGTCTTATTGGTCCCTTTTGGTCCCACTCCAAGCCACACACTTAAGCCCAATTGGTAAAGCCCAAAAGGCTAGCCCAATTAGATATATTGGTTAGAAACAAAGGGAAAAACGTACAGAAGTTTATTGGTAAGAAAATCACCATTGTATTGGTGTGGTAGTGAGTTTTTGGTACTCACACATCATCCCTTTGTTACCAATTTGAGAGACCACACATCTTGGGCGATTAGTGGAATTGGAGTGAAGATTAAGAGTATTCCCAAGTGCTTCAATCTTCGGTTTTGAAACTCATCGCTTCAAGGTACGATCTCTTGTTCTCATAATTCTGAAATTTACTTTACACATGTTATCAATATTGAATGAAGTAGATCCGTTCAAAACTTACTTTTCCGCTGCGCACTCATTTAATTCCATCAAATGGTATCAGAGCGGTCTTCAATTTCGTATTGTTTAACATGTTTGTGAGTTTTAGAATTGGAGAAGATAGTTTCATATTGTTAGAAGATTAAGTTTTTAATTTTCTGCATGTTGTTGAAACTATGATTTGATGAAAACTGAAATTGGTGTTATGATGTTGTTTAATTTTAAATTTAAGTATGTTAAATTCAATCTTAAGGCTATAACATCAATAGAATTCAGTTTTGACATTGATCTCTGTCTATCATGTTCGTTTTCAAGATGTTTGTTCATGAAAATCCGTAGAAAACTGCCTTAGAAAATTTCTGGGAATTTGAGTTTCGCGATTTTCGATCGATCGAAAATCAATTTCGATCGATCGAAAGAGACAGTGATTAGACGCTTTAGAACGATAGTTTTTCGATTGCTAGTCGATCGATCGAATCTGTTTTTCGATCGATCGAAAGGCAATCGAGTATCAATCGAAAGTGTCAGAGGATCAAGTTCGAATTTTTTAGTTTTTTCGATCGATCGAGGGGCACTTTCGATCGATCGAAAGAAAGAAAAACAGAAATTTTTTTTCTAAGTGTTTTCACATGATAAAAGAGTAAGACTATGTGTAATTAGATTATGCATGTTTTAAAACTAAAAACCTTTCTTTTAAAACATCTAGTGGGAGAGAGATACAAGGGTTGGATCTCACGGCCTCCATTGTCAATTCATAGTAGTATGAAATAAATACTTTGTCTTTGCCTTGTGCTTAGCATTCCATGCGGAGAGTATTTATTTTATGGTCCTACAAGATTGAATTTCTTGGTTTATTGTGGTTTGATCAAACACCTTGTCTTTGCCTTGAGCTTAGCATTCCATGCGGAGGGTGTTTTGTATCATGGTACTACAAAATAAGCTTGTTAAGGGGATGAAATGTGGCTACACATGATTCTAGACAATGGTATACACTAGACTAAATATTATAGTATCCTCTATGCTGAGTTCTTACTATCATTATTTAGAGGCCAAATAAATATAACGGCATATTATTAGTGTTTGATAAGAGTTATCATGATAGCACTAATGATGAGAATAGTTCTCAATCAATCATAGTATTTTATATTCACTCTATGCTGAGGGATATTGAATATGGGATTGGGTTGTCGTTGCATATATTATATTATGGTTTTATTAAGGTTCCATACTATATGTTTATATGCTAAAAAGATAATGTCCAGTTTATTGATTATATTCATGTTTATTGTTTTCAGAATTAGAACATGGCATCTTTTAGCCCACTTGTAGCTATTCTTAATCAAAACAAACTGACTGGATCCAACTATGTTGACTGGAAAAGAAACTTGGACATAGTTCTCACTGCTGAAGAACATAAGTATGTTCTTACTAAACCATGTCCTAACTTTCCTTCATTAGATGCTCCTCTTGAGGAAAAACAACGATATGATCGTTGGCAGAAATCTAATGGAATGGCCAAGTGCTACATCCTAGCATCTATCTCAAATGTTCTACAGCATCAAATGCAGGATGTAGAACTAGCTTCAGACATCATGTTAAGTCTGAAGGAGATGTTTGGTGAGCAAGGCCGTTCTGCAAGGCAAGAGACCATGAGGCAAATTTATAATACTAGAATGGCTGAAGGAAGTTCAGTTAGAGAGCATTGTCTTACAATGATCTCTAATCTGAACACATTGGAAGTTTTAGGTGCCGATATAGATGGAGAATCCCAAGTGGATATGATACTCCAGTCGCTACCAGAATCATTCAAGGAATTCAAACTAAACTATAATATGAACAAAAAGATTTATACCTTGTCTGAATTAATGAATGAATTGGTAGCGGCAGAAGGCATTCTTGGTACTTCCAATGTTGAAGCCAATGTTGGTGAAGCTTCTACTTCTCAACCTAAGTCGAAAGGCAAGGGTAAGAAGAAGAAGAAGAAGGACTTCACCAAACAAGAGGGTAAACAAATTGCCTTAGGGGTTGCTGATAAAGGAAAGAAGATCAAAGGAAAGTGTTTCCATTGTGGTGAGAAAGGACATTGGAAGAGGAATTGTCCAGTTTTCAAGGCTGCCAAGAATAAAGGTATGAATGATACATTCCTTCTTGAAATATGTTTGGTACAGAATCCCACGGATTCCTGGTGTGTGGATTCAGGTTGTACTAATCATATCTGCAATTCTTTGCAGGGGTTTCAGGAGACCAGAAAACTTAAAGAAGGGGAGTTGTTTCTTACTTTGGCTGATGGGAGCAGGATTCCAGTTGTAGCTGTTGGAGTTTATAATTTGTGTTTTCAATCTAGAGTTCTAATATTAGAAGACTGTTTGTATGTACCTAATGTACGTAGGAATTTAATTTCTGCTACTTACTTAGGTAAACAAGGATATTGTGTTATCCTGAAAGACAATGTTGTAATAAAGAAGGATAAAGTGTTTATCTGTTATGGCAATATTGTGGATGGTCTTTATATTTTAACTCCTGATAAGCATGAATTATATAATTCTGAATTAGATGCTAACTCTCATGTAAAATCATTAAAGAGAAAGTTTCCTTCTACTAATGATGCATATCTTTGGCACTTGCGTTTAGGTCATATTAATTCAAACAGAATTCAAAGACTGATCAAAGATGGACTCTTAGGGCCCATGGACTTTGATGAATTTCCAGTTTGTGAATCTTGTTTGGAAGGTAAAATGACCAAACGACCTTTTACTGCAAAAGGTAGAAGAGCCCAAGATTTGCTAGAATTAGTACATTCTGATGTTTGTGGTCCTATGTCAATCCAAGCAAGAGGTGGCCATGAGTATTTCATTACTTTCACTGATGATTACTCAAGATATGGTTATGTATACCTAATGAGACGGAAGTCCGAAGCCTTTGAAAAGTTCAAAGAGTTTAGGGCTGAAGTTGAGAATCAATTAGGTAAACACATAAAAGCCATTCGATCTGATCGAGGTGGTGAATACCTCTTTGGGGATTTCAAGGATTACTTAACTAAGAATGGGATCGTATCCCAATTGACTGCACCTGGAACTCCACAACAAAATGGTGTAGCAGAAAGAAGGAATAGGACTCTTTTAGAAATGGTTAGGTCCATGATGAGTTATTCAACTCTACCTATTTCTTTTTGGGGATATGCCTTAAACACAGCGATGTATCTTCTGAATTTAGTACCTTCGAAGTCTGTTCCTAAAACACCTGTGGAATTGTGGAATGGGCGTAAGCCTAGTATGAGACATCTCCATATTTGGGGTTGTCCAGCACATGTGTTAAAAGGAAAGTCTGACAAGTTACAGTCTAAAACAGAAGTGGTTTTCTTTGTTGGGTATCCAAAAGGAACTGTTGGAGGTTTATTCTATAGTCATAAAGATAATAAAGTGTTTGTTAGCACAAATGCCAAATTCTTGGAAAATGACTATATGAATGATTATACTCCTAAAAGTAGAGTTGTATTGGCTGAAATGAATGAACCTGTAAATGAACAACCAATAGATGAAACTAGGGATGATGTGGTTGTATTAGATACACCACAAGATACTACTAATGAGATGTCTAGTACACAAGTGCCTCGTCGTAGTGGGAGAATTGTTCGACCTCCTATAAGATTCATAGGTTTGGGAGAAACCTATGAAGCTATCTCAGAAGAGGTTGAATCGGATCCCTACACATATGATGAAGCAATGAATGATATAGATGCACATCATTGGGTCCAAGCTATGAAATCTGAATTAGATTCCATGTATTCCAATCAAGTTTGGAATCTTGTAGAGGCGCCTAATGGCATTAAACCTGTTGGTAGCAAATGGGTTTACAAGAGAAAGAGAGGGATAGATGGGAAGGTTGAAACCTTTAAAGCAAGGCTAGTGGCGAAAGGGTATACTCAAAAAGAAGGTATTGATTATGATGAAACCTTTTCTCCAGTAGCAATGCTTAAATCTATCAGAATTCTCTTATCCATTGCTGCTCATTTTGATTATGAGATTTGGCAAATGGATGTCAAGACTGCATTTCTTAATGGCAATCTTGAAGAGGAAATCTATATGATGCAACCGGAAGGTTTCATAGCAAAGAACCGAGAGCATTTGGTATGCAAGTTGCAAAGGTCCATTTATGGACTTAAGCAAGCATCTAGGTCATGGAACATCAGATTTGATCAAGCAATCAAGACATTTGGTTTTGAACAAAATCTTGATGAACCATGTGTGTACAAAAGACATCAAGATAAAGTAGTAATGTTCCTAGTACTTTATGTTGATGATATTCTACTTATTGGAAATGATGTAGGGGTAATGTCATCTATAAAAGTTTGGTTGTCAAGTCAATTTGATATGAAGGACTTGGGTGAGGCTAACTTTATTCTAGGGATCAAGCTTTGGCGAGATCGCAAGAATAAGATGTTAGGCTTATCACAAGCTGGATATATAGATAAGGTTCTAGAACGGTTTAGCATGCAAAACTCCAAGAAAGGATTACTTCCTTTCAGACATGGAGTTCCTCTGTCTGATGACCAAAGGCCTAAGACTCAAGAGGAAGTAGATATTATGAGACAAGTTCCTTATGCTTCTGCAGTAGGAAGTCTCATGTATGCCATGCTTTGTACTAGACCAGATATCTGCTATTCAGTTGGCATGGTCAGCCGATATCAATCAAATCCAGGACCAAAACATTGGCAAGCTGTAAAGCATATTCTCAAGTATCTACGGAGAACAAGAGATTATATGCTTGTTTACCGTTGTGAGGATTTGATTCCCATTGGCTATACAGATTCAGATTTTCAATCGGATCTAGATTTCAGAAAATCCACTTCAGGATGTGTTTTCACCTTGGGAGGTGGAGCCATTAGTTGGCGGAGTATTAAGCAATCATGTATTGCAGACTCCACCATGGAAGCAGAATATGTTGCTGCTTGTGAAGCAGCAAAGGAAGCTGTATGGCTCAAGAAATTCCTCTCTGACCTTGGTGTAATAAGAATGGAGCAAGTTCCAATCACATTGTTTTGTGATAACAGTGGAGCAGTTGCACAATCTAAAGATCCAAGGAATCACAAGAAAGGAAAGCACATTGAGAGGAAGTACCATATCATTCGAGATATTGTTGCTCGTGGAGATGTGGTGGTAGCAAAGATTGAAAGTGCAAACAATCTAGCAGATCCATTTACCAAAGCCTTGCCTCAAAGGACTTTCGAGTCACATTTGGAGGGAATGGGAGTTAGATTAGTGCACAATAGTCTTTAGGGCAAGTGGGAGAATGTTAGGATTGGTGCCCTTAAATCCTATTGTTAGATGCTATGTATGATATTAAGTGTGACATTGTGTTTGACATTATGTATGACTTAATATTGTGTTTAATAAATTTGTTTTATTATTATCTGAAATAATGGTAACATGAATATTCGGACATTATCATATAGTCCATGAGATGCATAGTATGTGATTTATGTGAAGAGTCACAGAAGATATAAATCACAAGTTCTTTGTAAACTCAGAATTATAGTTCGTAGTCGGTGATGAAATTGGGCATTTCATCTGCGAAGACTATAACATATCAACTACGATGATTTGTCTTGATCATGGAAGTGGAGACTTCTAGTTGATGTGTTAATATGTTTTAAGAGTTAAGACATATTGAACTGGACCGCCATGAGATTTATTATTTGCCTAAGGACTGTCAAATGAATAATAAATCTCATGACTTGTATTTGCATGAACTCTTAATCCTGAGAGAATAATGGACCTGATCATAAGATGTAGGTTGCTTTGATATATCAGGAGTGAGATCTATATTAATGGTCAAAACCTCAGTATGTTGGGCAGCCACATTAAGTGTTGATGGAACATGTATTCTCAAGATGGAATTCATAGTCTCTTAATAGAGATATAAAATATTCCCTTGAGATAAGTTTAATGAGTTTGTTATTCAGAGAGTTAGGCCTAACCACTTTAGTAAGACTAAAGTATATATTTATGGAATTGGATTTCATAAATATATAATGAATAACATTAAGGATTAAACCGGGTACTCAAGGATTAAGATGTAGTAATTTACAAAGTGGCAGTCTATATTAATAACTTTGTATTACTACGAATATTTTATGAAGGGGTTGCATGTATAATAAAGTCTTGGGATATAATATATAGATAAGACCTAGAGTGCAACTATATTTATATAGTGGTATTAAATATAGTTAATGGTAACTTTGGACTTGTCAAGAGTTGACAGAAAAGCCCAAGGCCCATTGGAGCTAGTGTCTTATTGGTCCCTTTTGGTCCCACTCCAAGCCACACACTTAAGCCCAATTGGTAAAGCCCAAAAGGCTAGCCCAATTAGATATATTGGTTAGAAACAAAGGGAAAAACGTACAGAAGTTTATTGGTAAGAAAATCACCATTGTATTGGTGTGGTAGTGAGTTTTTGGTACTCACACATCATCCCTTTGTTACCAATTTGAGAGACCACACATCTTGGGCGATTAGTGGAATTGGAGTGAAGATTAAGAGTATTCCCAAGTGCTTCAATCTTCGGTTTTGAAACTCATCGCTTCAAGGTACGATCTCTTGTTCTCATAATTCTGAAATTTACTTTACACATGTTATCAATATTGAATGAAGTAGATCCGTTCAAAACTTACTTTTCCGCTGCGCACTCATTTAATTCCATCATTTTCTTCTTCCTTACCTCTTCACTCCCATGGGTTTTTGCTAAATCCTTTGGGCTTCCCCAACCAAATTATCACATGCTTACCTCTTATTACCTTTTAAGCTTATTGGCATTTTATGCCAACCCTACAAATTTACTAATTCATTTCTTGGGCTTCCCCAGCCCGTTTACATCTTTTCTACCTCTTACTATTCCCATGGGTTTACTACCTTCATTCTTTGGGCTTCTTCAGCCCATTTGCTTCTTCCTGACCACTTATTATTTTTATGGACCTGTTGACCATTATTCCTGCTATTCTGGCTTGCTAGTTTTTATTTTACTATTTTCTCTTCTCAAATTTTTCATATTGTTGGGTTTCTTCTGACATTGGGCCCCTTTGTCAAAAGTGGGCATCAATATTCAGCCCCCTAAGCATATGAATTGCTCTTGCAATTCATATGCAAACACTAAAAGATATTCTTTTCTCTCTTTTTTTTGCGGGTTTTTTGAACAGTGGGCCCCACCTTATTTCCTTTCTTGCCATGAAAAAGGTTGTCCCTTTGAATTCCCCAGTTTAGTAGTTATTCTAAAACACAAATTCTGCTTCATTAATACGATGCTTCTTTTGATGGCTGACCCGTTGCCTCATTTCACATCACTTTTATTGTCTTTAGCCCTTGGACTTTTCCCTATCCCATCATTCGATCAGAACTCCTTTCTTCTTTCTTTCTCTTTATCGTGCCATCTTTCCCAAAACTTCATTACCCATCTTTTCCATTCAAACAACCCATCATGTTGCCAGCGAAAGATGAAGGTTCTTCCCGCTGCAAGGGGAAAGAGGTCGCCATGGATGATCCTCCTGCCAAAACCGTGGGTGAAGAGACTCATCTCTCTAAATTAGACCGCTCCGAGGAGGAGGAAGAAGGTCGCGACCCAAATAGTGAGTGCCCTCCCCTCATCGACCCATGGTATGATACTCACATTCACTTCCCTGTGGTGCCTGGTGACTATTTGCATCTGTTGCTGGGCCATGTGTGGCTCTTTATTTGCCGCCGTGACACAGAGGTTTCTTGGGCCCCTTTGGTTTTCACCATTCCCGATCTTGATATACATCAAAGGACATCACTTCCCATGCCCATTCTCTTCGAGTTTGGGTTGGGCACTTCTTTGGGTTGGAAGGAGTGGGTGGACAAGGAGTTGTCTGGCGCAACTTTCATGGCGGCGTTATAGCAGGCCGGTGTGTTAAAGGCCATCAGTCTTCACCATTTGGTTCGCCGATGGTGCAGCGCCACCCATACCTTCTTCCTTTCTTGCGGCAAGATCACCGTGACCTTCGAAGATGGGGCGAACAAACTGTCGTTGCATATTCTTGGCGATATGGACCCGAGCAATATCAAGCTTTCTGCTGAGGAGGAGGCCGTGGAGGCCGAGTTGAGGAAAGGGATGAGTGGGAACACGAAGTTGTCCCATTAGCTTGGGGCTTTCTCCAAGGCTTCTAACGCCGTCTGCTGTGCGGCCTTTGTCGCATTTTGACTTTGTAAGTTTATCTTTGGCTCTCACCTACATTCTGCCGTGAAACCTCTTTACTTTCGGTTTGCCATAAAGATTTCTGTTGGGGTGAGTCTGCCATTGGCCCCTATGTTTCTAGGTCATTTGTATGTGCAGTTGGATATTCAGCAAGGCGATGAGAGGCAACCAAGTTTCTGCCACATAGTTACTACCTCTGCCCACAGTTCCGTATTGCAGCACCTGCTGTGGGAGCATTATGCCAGACATTTAGCTAAGTGTGTTGGGAAATTTAGACCCCGGTTGATAAAATTAACAAGTTTTAAACCCAAGTTGTTAATTAGATTTATTATGAATAAAACTTGTTAAAACAAACAAACATCAATATCATGTCAAAATCATGTAGCGGAAAAATAAATAAGACAAGATATGATGACCTAGGAAAACTAATGAAACAAACTAGTTTCACAGTAAAAAACCTTAGGGGAAACTTTTCCGAAAAGCAATCCACTATATTAAAGAGAAGTTTCAGATCTATTACAAAACGTTTGTCCCTAGACTCTAGAATTCCTGTAGATAAACTCACAGCAGAAACCTTCTACCGCTTTAGAACATCTGAATTCTTCAATATATGAACGCCACCCTTTTTGATGCATGGATCCCAATACGTGACTAACTAAAGATGCACAGCTCCTAGTACATGACTAACACACCAACTAGAAGAAGAAGAATGTTGGCTGCAAAGTTCTTTACTTCATCAACAATGAAGATCAAGAAGCACTTGGTTATAAAACCCTAAGGCACAAAAGATGCAGTAGCTTCTTTCAGAGAGAATAAGGCATCAGCCACCTTTTTCATGTGTTCTCCTTGTATTCTCTTATGTGACGACCTCTAAAATAAGCCTTATATAGGTCTAGGGTTGTGAGAAAATAAACCCTACATATACATGTCAGCATGGGTCGAAAATCAGATCTGAAAATCTGAATTCTCGTAACCTTGATAGATAGCTAGATTCAAGGAGGTGTCGAGCTTTAAACTTCGACAGATACAGCTATTGAGAAGCTATTGAGGAGCCATCTAGAGAATAGGAGCTTTCTCGATCGATCCACTAGCTGTGGAAAAGCTATCGAGATTGCGATAAGAAGAAGTTGAAAATTTCGATAGATAGCCTAGTTGTCGAGAGGTGTCGAGCAGCTATCGAGCTATCTATCCACAGGTGTCGAGCTATCTGTCTAGCCTTATTGAACAGTTTTTCTTCACTTGTTTCTTGGTCCAACCTTCATGGCTTTAATACTAGACTTGAACAACATGTTTCTTGAATATTAAACACATCATAAATCTACCCAATTACAAGTAAAGTGCGTTTTGTCAAAGGATTAGCCAACTACATAAATATTGACATATGTTCCTAACATGATCCACATATGTTCTAACAAAGTGTAAGTCTGTTCATTTTGCCAAAGAGAAGTACTGGTCTTGTTCGAAGGTGATTACTGATTTTTGTGGTCATTTTGCTTTTGATTTTCTGTTGGCTTACTGCTAGGTTAGGTTAATGCCATTTGGGCATCTTGCCATTGAGTTCTTTGACAAGGGAGTTGGTTTTTTTTAGAGGGCTTACAAAGGTTTAGGCAATGATTTCACATGTGCTAATTCGATCATAGGTCCCTTTACAGACACTGCTGGGACCACCACCCCGTTGACTGCTTTTGATGAGAAGGGGATCACGTACTTGGCAACCACCAATGCTAGGTGGTTGCCTTATCTAGCCAATGAGGGCATCTCCATTATTTTTCCAATAAAGTGAGGAGGCAGTTTGGGTTGGATCAGGACATACTCGATGATTTTACTGCCATCTTGGAGTCTACTACTTCTGTACGACCTTTTCTGTGCTCCAATGCTTTTGAGTTTTGGAGTAAGTACTTCACAGCAGTCACCATTCCGGGCTCACACAGTGAGGGCCTTTGTACTGCTACAATGCATGGGTATTGGCAAATTGTGATGACCTCTTTTGGATGAGAGTTGTTAGGTGGCCGTGGGTTTTCCCTTATTCCCCTCGAGGGTCTTCATGCCATCATTTCAACCAACCCACGGTTGTTGCTTCCCACCAAGTCCGTGGCGACATAAGCTAGAAAGTAAAGCAGGTCTACCATATTTGAGTGGTAAGAGAAGGAGAAGGGGTGATATTTGTATGCTGATGAGTATCCTCTGGGTTGGGAGAAGAAGGTGAAGGTGGTGAACCTTCCTACACCTACGAAGAAGGGCTCGATGTCTTGAACCACCAAGCCCAAATCTACCAAAAGAAGGGATGATTCCTCTGAGACTTGTTCTGACATTATTCTGTATGGGGGTGGCCTTCCAACAGGACCTGTGACAGTAAAAGGAAGACATCTCTGCCAGCGTCGTCTGCCACTACCAAGAGAAGAGTATGTTATCTCTAAATTTCACCCTTCCTTTATTTTAATTATTTATGGGGCTTTCCTGCGGCTAACTCTATATGTATACTTATTCTTTTTTTTTTCTTTTTTTTTTCCTTCTTCTTTGTTAGCAGTCTAAGCATAAGGAAGACACTTCGGCCACTCACCCTATATTGCTTGATGAGCCCGAGTTTGAGGTACATCCCTTTCCTTTGCTTGCATGTTCATTGCCACGTGTCATCATGTGCTTTCTCTCTCTTGCATGTTTATTTATCTCTTCTTTGACTTAACACCTGCTTTTTTTATTTAGGTTCATCCCAAGGCCCTTTCTGTTTATCACCCCCACAAGTGAGGAGGCTCCTGCTATAGGTATGCCTATGGAGGGCTTCTTCGATAAAGCAGATGTCATGGCTGAGGCCACGGCTTCTGGTTTTGCTTCTATTGCTACTGCACAGGGGAGCTCTTACTGAAGCTTTAGTTCCTCCATCCGAGCTTGTTCCTGCTGAGGAGAGTACTCAGGTCGATAGGGCTGTTAGTAGTGAGTGTTCCTATTCTTGCTGAGATCCCCACTCCTTAAAAAGAAGTCACTCCTACAGGTGCATCTCAGATTGGAAGTGTTTCTCCTGCTACTCCTCCAGTCATTTCTGCCAGTGATCCCTTCGTTGCTCTTTCCCAGGCTGTAAAGGATGGCTTTTTTTTTTGTGGTCACTCCATCTTCCATCCCTAGCTCTGCCACTCAAGGGCCTGATGCAAATTTGTCTTCTCATGAGGGGTCGGAGGAGGTCCTTAAGGACTTCAAGGATGAACCCGTCATGAAGACAAAGATTTTTTACTTTGATGAGGATAGTGATGGTGGTGGCAGGAGGCCAAGGCTATGGGTATGTGTCTTTCATCCTTAGCAAATCTTCTTTTTCTTTTCTTCTTGTCATTTCCTGGTACGTCCCTCTGATTACTTTGCACATAATTTTTTGCAGCCATAGACATTCCTAAGGAGCCTAAGACTGTAGTAGGCCTTGCAATGCCCACAGCTCCTACTTCTACTATACCCGTAGCCCCCACTCCTACGGGTCCTAGTAATTTTCTTTCCCTTGTGCTTTCTTCAATTAGGGCTTTCATCATTATATCCATTCCTTCATTTTTTCTATTCCTTGTAAACTCATGTTGTACCTCGTATTTCTTTTTAGGTCCGACTCCTACCAAGGTGGCTCTAACCTCTTAGTTTGAGGTTGGCAGTAGTTCTGCCACCGTTCTTGATCCGGCGAGTGAGGCCGCTGCCTTCTGTACCTAATTTGACCTGCTTGAGATTAATGACCTTGATCTTGTGGAGTTTTGGGGTGCTGGAGCTCCTTATATTGATTTTCATGGCTTCTGGGTTCCTGAAGAGTGCATCACTTACTTGGAGGCGGTCTATAGCAGCCATGGGGACTTTATGCAGGGATTTCTCTTTGGTCAATTTGCGAGGAAGCACTTCCTCAAGTTATTGGGGAGTGTGATGAATGACATCGAGCGTAACTTCATCGACATTGTGTCTACTAAGAGGATTTTGTAGTGGAGGGCCGCGGTTCAGGAGTTGATTAGGTTTGGATTTGCTGTGGAGTTTCTGTTGGATCACCAGCGAGAGATTGCTCAAGCCTTCTTCATGAAGAAGGTTCAGCCTACTGTGGACGCTATAAATGCTTGCATCGAGAGTTTAAAGAAGGAGGTGGAAGACTTAGAGTCACGTCGCAAGCGTTTTCTTTTTAGTGTTATTGGCCCTAGTTTCTTTGGGGATCAGACCTTTATTTCAGACCTTTGATTAGAATTTTACCCATTATATAGCCTTATTTCCTTCCCCAATGTTTACTTCCCTCCCCTTTCTCTCTACTCAGTACACTTTATTATTATTATTATTATTATTATTATTATTTTCTAGCACTTATTTGATAAGTCTAGTATGACTTATATATTTTGGGTTTGTAATCTATTATGCTATGTCTGCTACAGCTACTACTATGTTTTATGATACAGTATATTTTACTAATACTTCATGATCTTCTTTACTCTTTGTTTTGCTTTTAATCATGAACTACAAATGAAAACATGCTACAATGCTTTCTTGTGACATTATCCCTTGCAAGGGTGGTCACTTGGAAAAAGACATGAAGGAAAGGGAAAGCTACATAATGTTTCCTAGGCATAATAATGCTCTAGCCATTTGTCATTAATGGGATCCATTAAATCTTTTCCATCCACCTGGGCCAAACGATAATACTCACTTGCATGTGCTTCCTTTACCACGAAGGGTCCCTCCCATTTTGGTGAGAATTTAGATGGTCCTACCAGACCTCACCTGATGTGGTCTACTGTCCTCAATACGAGCTGTCCTTCTGCAAACACCCTTTCTTTAATTGTCCTGTCATAAGCTTTGGTCATCCTTTGCCTGTATCTACAGCTATGCTCTTGGGCTTCCTCCTTTTTTTCGTCCAACCCTTCTAGGTCCTCGCATCTTTCCACTGTAAAGACTTCTTTCTTTTTTTCTTTCTTTCGTGCCTGTATAACCCTTAAAGAAGGTATCATTACTTCTGCTAAACTTATCACCTCCATCCTATAGACTAAGGAGAAGGGAGAAAATCTTGTGGTAGATTTGGGCGAGCTTCGGTAAGCCCAAAGGGCGTCTGGTAGATGCTTTACCCATCCTCCGATGTACTCCTGGCTCATCTTGCTAATAATCTTAATGAAGATTTTGTTTGTTGCTTCCGCCTGTCCATTCCCTTGAGGATAATAAGACGATGACTGATGGTACTTCACCTGATAAAACTCCAACATCTTCCTTACCTCTCTATTGACAAATGAAGTACCATTGTCACTTATGGTTCTGTGAAGCAACCCAAATCGGACAATTATATTTTCCTTAGTGAAGTTTGCCACAACTCCTTTAGTAGCTTTGCGGAGTGGTATGGCCTCTGCCCATTTAGTAAAATATTTTGTAGCCACAAGGATCTATATGCACCCGTGAGAAGGTGGATTAACTGGTCCTACCAAATTGAGCCCCCAAGTGTGAAAGGGCCATAGAGTGACCATGTTATATAAGCTTTGTGGGTGGGTGTGGATCAAATTGATTTGCACTTGACAGCTGTGGCATTTTTTTACAAATTTTATTGTATCCCTTTTCATAGTGGGCCAGTAATAGCCCATCTGCAGGATGCATTCGATGTAGCTTTTTCTTTCCTTAGTACTCTCCACATTCCCTTGTATGTACCTTCTTTAACATTTCTTCAGACTTTTCGGGACCCAAACAGCGTAGTGGGCCCCTATTGTACCATTTCTTGAAAAGAATTCCCTCATGTAGGAAGTAGTAGGTTGCCAGCTTCCTGAATTTATACCTTTCACTATGCTTTTGTAGCAGGTTGCCTTCTATTAGGTATTGTATTAATGGACTTCTCCAAACCTCATTGGCAAACACGGCATAACTCTCTTCCTTGTCTATAGCCAAGTGGCAGGCCTCATACTGGGTTTGGGCTAGGTTTGCGTCCTTACTCATGTTTGGCCAATAAAAACCCACTCTCTGGAGCTTGTGGTATAGGCTGATCTCGCCGCAAAACCCACAGGTTCTGCCACGCATTTCCCTCAGTTTTCTTTGGGCCTCTTTATGCCCCACACATCTTGACGAAATTCTTTATGGCATTCTATGATATAGTTCCCCTTTCATCAGGATATAGTCCTTTAATATTTTTAATTCTGCCACGTCTCCCTCCTTTAACAGGGCTTCCATAATAGGAACCCTTCAATCCTCTTCACATCCTTGCTTCTCCTGAAACTTTTCTTGAAGTATTTCAATGATGGACTGTCTTCGCTTGTTGATTTCAACTCTGGTACTATTCCCTTCGAAGGCTATCTGCAAGCTCAATGTGGCCAACGTGTTCGCGTACCGATTCTCGCTCCTCTGAGCGTGCTCTATTTTAAATTTGGAAAACTTTTCTTCAATTCTTTGGGCTAGTGTTCTGTACAGGGCCAAACTTGGTTCCTTTAAGGAGAAACTCTCCTTAGCTTGGTAGACCACCAAGTTGGAGTTGCCTATCACCTTTAAATGCTTGATCCCCATATTGAGGGCTGTTGCTAACCCCATTAAGTAGGCCTCATATTTTGCAGTATTGTTTGAACATAGGAACTCCAACTTGAATGGGAGCGCCACGATTTCTTCACCCTGTAGAAGAGCCATTGAAATTAATGACCCATTGTTCTTCGGTCACTTTTGTTGTAGCCACTTCTCCCGATACCTCATCATCGTGGGAATTTCTCTTCTTCTAGAAAATGGGCTAGCAGGTCCGCTATGGCCTGGCTTTTCATCGCCTTAGGTGTTCCTGCCTTCTGCTTATATTGCAACAATTGTAACAACCATTGAGATATTCTAGCAGAGAGGATAGGTTGTCGAAGAAGAGCTTTAATCACGTAGGATTTTGTCATCAAGTGTATCTTGTAGGCCAAGAAATAATGGCGTAGTCTTTGCGACATATAGACTATTGCCAGGCATGCCCTTTCTGCTCTGGGATAACGGGTCTCCGCATCCCTTAGGGCATAACTTATGTAATAGACTGGCTGCTCAACATCGCCTCCGTCTTCTTAGGCTATCAAAACTCTAATGGCAGACGGGCTTAAGGCCAGGTAAAACAGAAATGGTTTCCTCTAAACTGGATCTTGTACCACGTGGAGATTCATCATGATTTGCTGTAACCTTTAAAAAGCTGCCTGTTGTACCTCTCCCCATTGAAAGCCTTGCCCCTTCTTTAGTAATCTTGTAAAAGCTGAAGTGATTGATGTTAAACTAGGGATGAACTATTGATGTAAGTAACTTTTCCCAAAAAATTCTTTAACTTCTTTATTGTGGCTAGTGGCTTCATGGTCACTATTGCCATTGCTTTAGCTAGGTCTACATCTATCCCTCTACTGTGGACTAGGAATCCCAGGAATTTCCTGGCAGACACTCCAAAAGCGCATTTGAGTGGGTTCATTCTCAGCTTGAAAAGTTGACACCTTTTAAATACCTTTCTTAATACCTTGACATGATCTTCTCGCCTTCTTGATTTCACCACTATGTCATCCACATAGTCTTTTAGTTCACAATGCATCATGTCGTGAAATATAGCGGTCATTGTGCGCTGGTAGGTTGCATCTGCATTTTTCAGCCCAAAGGGCATCACAATGTAGTAGAAATTACCTATGGGTGACTTGAAATCGGTCTTCTTTGCATCCTTTTGCGCTATTCGAATCTAGTTGTACCCACTAAACCCGTCCATGAAGGAAAACATGGCATTTCCTGCGGTGGAGTCTATTAGTAGGTCCGTGATGGGTAACGAAAACTTGTTTTTAGGGCAAACTCAGTTAATATTTCTGAAATCAACACAGCATCGTATCTGCCCATTTTTCTTCTTTATTGGTACAATGTTGGACAACCACCGTAAGTGTTGCATGGGTTTGATAAAGCTAGTCGCCAACAACTTTTGCACTTCTTTCACTATCTACTCTTCTATTTCGGTGTGAAACACTCTGGCAGGCTGAGCCACTGACCTAGCCTCGAGATCTACATTGAGCGTGTGTACCACCAACCTTGGGTCTAGCCTAAGCATCTCACTATAGCCCCATGCAAAGACATCTTTGAACTCTTTCAACAGTAGGATCAATTCTGCCTTTTCTTTCTCTGACAACTTTGAACTTATGGAAATTGGTCTTGGTTTTTATGGGTCTGTGCCCAAGTCAATCTCTTATAGCTTTTCTTCTGCCATCACTTGTACGTCTTTTTCTACTGCAACCTCTCTTTCACTTTCTATGTCGCTTTCTTCTTCTGAACTTTCTTGGGCCACACAGCACACTAAATTCTTATGTTATGACCTTCGTCTGAGACCCCTTTGCACACTACAGTGGGTCTTGCACACCTTCATAACTTGTAAACTATTCATTCGTCAAGTGTTCGGATCTTGACACATCGAGGCGTACCCATTAACTCTGAAGTTGGCACTTATTTCCTTTTCTTCTTCTACATCAGTGGCTCTCTTAAGTCAAGCTTTGGTTCATCCTAGATGTCCACCCATTTGGGGACAAAGGTGCCTTGTGGTTTGGACACCGAACTTTCACCAGACGGTGCCTATTCATCGTAGAACATGGTTTCTACTAATTGGGCCTCTGCTTGCTCAAATGGCGATGGGTTCACTACTATCCGTATCATCCTGCGATTCAATCTCCCCTTCACACACTGATGATAGGTAGACGGAACTAGACGATGCTTGTGCAACCACGGTCCTCGCAATAATATGTGATAGGAAACTTATGTTTTTACCACATGAAAACGAGCCAAGGAGGTTATCGGTCCTACCTTCAGCCATAGCTGAATGTGGCCTGCGGTATACTCACCTCTTCCCTCTAACATTGTTACTTCCATTGGACATCCCTGAATCTTGCTTTCCAAAATTCCTGTTGCTTGTAGTGTGCTAAGTGAGATGAGATTCACCAAAGCGCTCATGTCAACTAGGGCTCTCTTAATGGGGATTTGGTTTATGGAGGTTGCCAAGTAGAGGGGCCTCTTATGGTCTGAGTATTCTATTTTCATGTTTTCATTGCTGAAAGTAATCTCGTTGGTGTCTTGTAGGAATGCTCTGTCAGCTCTGGTTTTCACCGCAAGGCATTCTACTCCTGCTCCTGAGGTAATAGTTACCAGAGCTTCGGTGGCAATTCTTCGCTCATTGGCTGCGAGTTCCAACTGATCAAACAAGTTCTTGAACTTAGGACTTTTTTGCAAGGTGGTAATGGATGCGGCAGGTAGAGCCGGCCTTTCTTTTTCATCCTCTCCCGAATCTACATAAATAACGACTGCTACTACTCCCTTCCCTTTGTGGTTTGGGAGTGGGTTTCTTTGCACTTCTAACTGGGACAACTCAAGAGTTCCCTCTTTGATTCTGCGGTGCACTAGTCTATAGAGTGCCCAGCATTCTACAGTAGGATGCTACACATAATTATGCAAACGGCAGAAACGTGGGTCTCTCCATTCTTCCTCGGTGGGTTCTCTAGAAACTTGATTGGGTTTGAAAACCCCATTTGCGATCCATTTGTCCAGGAGCACATCTAGCTCCTTTGGTGTACATGGTAGTGGCAAGGGATTCTCGTACTCCCTCCGATCTGAATTCCATTTTTTCTCATCGGTGGATACTGCCATGGCCTGTGGTGTGGACCTCCGTTCCTTGGGCTTGTCAGAACTAAGCCTGACTGATTGACTGGTCTTTTCATCCTTTTGTAGCAGCTGCCTAAACTATGAAATTTTAAAGTTTTTAGGATAGTTTTGTACTCCATGATCATGTTTCCCATGCAAATTTCCACCTACGTCTTCTCTTCATAGTGATTATAGCAATTGAGGGCAATGTCCCTAAACCTCTTGATGTACTCCATCAGGTCTACACCATTCTTTTGCTTAGATCCTTGCAAAGTTGCTTAGAATACGTCTACCATATCATTCCACATTGGGATTGATCTTGACTTCAAGCTAGTGTACCAGGTGTACGCCTAGTCACAAAGGGATTTACAAAACTCTCGAAGACACAAATCCTCGTCTGCTGCATAAGGACCGAAGGTGTCAATAAACTTACTCACATGCTCAATAACACTTCCCATTCTGCCATTGTATTGTGCAAAAGTTCACGATTTATATCTCTCGGGGTATGGCTTGCTAAGTATCCTCAACGGATAAGGAGGCCTTCATGCGTAGAATCTCTCCTTGGGCGTCTTGGCCCTTTCCTACTATAAAAGTGCTGCAACTTCGGCCATTGTAATGAAACGCTGTTCTGGGTTCTGCGAGCCACCACCCACAAAGGTTTCTTCCTTATCGGCCATATGCTCTTGGTCATGTTAGCTTCTTTCTCTTTAGTCTTGTCCGCCTTCATCTGGTTAATCTCTCCCATTAGTTGCTATTGGAATGCTGCACAGACTGCAATACCTCAATAAATTGTCAGTGGGAATTCTTTGTTGTTGTTGTGGCCCAGTCCCTGCTCCATTAACTCCTTCTGTCTGATTGGGCTAGTGAGGCATGGCTGGCTTTGATTCTGCCTGTGATGGCATGGTACTTATGTTTCACGTCGTCTTTGATCTTGAGGGGCATAACAGGGGTAGCCATACTCTAGAGATGAGGACGAATGGTACATGACATGATATACCTAATACAACCCATCTAAGAGAGAAATGAGGGATGAAGGAAGGGGGTTTTAAAAGAGTATAAAACCAAATGGGAAAAGCTAGACCCCTAAACCTACTAAACATAGCTGCTTGGCTTATGTTGACATGCTCACATCCTTGCCCCTTTTGCTTGTGCTTGGGAGACTATGCCCTAGCTCCATGTGTCCTCGCTCCATGTGTGTACATGCAAAGCCAAAGACAAGAATCCAGCGGACAAGCAATGGAAGGAAAAGATGCAAAGAGCACATGAAAGAGGCATCAAGATGATAAGTATGATAGACATGGCAAGCAAAGAAACAAGAAAGCAAGCAAAAAAGCGAAAAGGAAAACAAGCAAGAAAGCAAACAAAAGGTGGTGTCCGCAAATGTAGGTTTGGATCAAATGTCCATAGCTTTATTATGTTGAAGTATGAACGACACACTAGTAGGCAAGACTCAAGCATGACCATGTAAGTAAGAGTGTAAAGATGCATAGAAAGCCAACGGGTGGTGGCACAAACAAGCATGGTAAGCATAACATTGCGAGGAGCAGAAAAGGGAAGGGTATGCACGAAGCAACTCGGCATTTAGATGTGCCTCCCAAATGGTTACATTCGAGCAAGGCCTCATGGGCGTCGAATGTAACCACACAAGGTCAAGCCCGCAGAGGATGCCAAATATGGTAAAACCTAGAACTGGAAAGGCTAACACAAGCATAAAACATACAACCAAGCAAGTATAGACGTGCAAAAAGGGGTGATCCAAACCCTTTGATGTGGGCCTTGGTGTATGGATGATGACAAAGACCATAAGATCTACATCGGGTCCTAACCATTAGCCCAAAACACAAGAAAATGCAATAAAAGGAACAAAAGGGCTACAATAGCACATGGCATGACAAACAAGGTCTAGGCTCAAGCACATAAACAGGACATGGAGCGCATAAGCACATGGAAGGTGGCATAAAGCGTGTAGAGAACATAGATCCAAGCACACAAGCATGCAAAAACATAGGTCTAGACCTCTAAGCATAGAAACATGCATGTAAACGTGTAGAAACTTAGCACATAATCATGGAAGAACATGAATCCAAGCATATAAGCATGTGAAGACGCAGATCTAACCATATGGCATGGAAATTAACACATAAAATACATAGATCCAAGCAAGGCATAGCCAATAGCATCATACAAGAATGTGAGCATGTAACCCTAACATCAACATAGAGCAAAAAGAGGAACAAAACATAAGAAAACATGGCATAAAAGCATAAAACATGTAGGAAGGACAAATAGACATGTAAACAAGCATAGAAACATGTGGATCTAGCCAAACAACACATGGGAAAAATAGATCTAAGCATAGAAAGCACGGCATAAAGCATAAAACATGTAGATCTAAACATATAAGCATGTAAGAATGTAGATCTAAGCATAAAACATGGCATAAGGCATGAAAAGCAAGGAGATTTAAACGAGAAGCACAAATAAAGAAAGAAACATGCTAAAGAAAGTAATAAATCATGTTATTCAAGCAAAAAGAAAGGATAAAAACCTTGATGAAGTTTTAAAGAAAAAGGAGTATGGATAGTAGCTAAAAGGCTATATCCATACCCCTTAAACCTCAAATCCAAGGTATGGAATCAAGGAGAGGAAGATGGAAGGTATAAACACTACCTTGTATTCTTGGAGAAGAGAGAAGAATCAAGAAACTTTAATGTGTTTTTGTGTTTTTTGGGAGAGAAATATGGTTGGAAAAGAGAGAAAAAAAATGCCCAAAAATGCCCAAAAACATTCCCAAAAACCTAAATTTTCAATTTTGGTCTAATCTAAGGTGCCAGGGGCTATTTGTAGCCCTTGGCATGCTTTCCGAGGCTCACGCACCTTGTAGGGCCGGCAGCTCTACAAGGGCCACCATGCTGATGTCATTGTGACATCGGCAAATTTGTCTTGTTACATTTTTTTTAGTTTTGACTTCGGACGCACATTTGGAGGTCTTCTCAAACTAAGATTAAGACGATCTTGGTGTCCCTGGAAATATCTGGATGTCTAGTTTTCATAAAACTAAAGAAATTAAAATTACAATGGTTGGATTAAAAGTTATAATCTCAGGAAGCGTACTGGTGCGCTTTTCACGGTTTTCTCAATATCTCAACCGTTTTAACTTTGATTTTGACCCATGAATAGTCGTTGGAATGAGAATTTTATTATCTTCACAATGGAATTAGTTTCAACTCATTCTGACAGCCTAATCAAAATTAAGGTTTCTAGGGCCCACTAGGAGCTAACTTCGGGTCAAACTTGGTCAAAGTTGCTAAAAATTTCCGAAGAGCTGGGATTTGATGTAAAACTATGAAGTGATATTTTGACTTTGTTTGAATTTTGGTCAACCTAGGATTGACTAGGGGCATTTTGGTTAATTTGGCTTAAAAAGGCACTTTGGGTGCTCCAGTGTTCGAATGAGCTACGCCACATCATTCTAGATGTTCTCATAACCCTATGGAGAGAAAATAATATTTTTGGACTTTTTAGGGTCCAGCACGCAAAATAAGGGTGGACAAAATATGGTATCAACAGTTGGCTGCACCATGCCTCATTCCCAGACAAAATGGTTTTTGTTTTGTCTCTTATCTCTCTTAATACTCTTATCTGGATAAGGGTTAAACGTCTCCCTTACCTACCTCTATTGCAACTCATGTTTACTTCTTTTGGGTGAGATATCATCCCAGCAGAACATTTCTCCCCAAAAGAGTTTGAGCAGAAACCCTAAAATAGGCTCCTCCGTTCTCCCTATCGCTAGACCACATCCTCTCATACCTCTAACCTGTGGCCCACCTCCCCTATATTGGCTGGGTACAGGTAGGTGGTGTCTGAGCCATGTGTGTATGCTCCACTTCCGTCTAAATCCATTACTTTTCTAGCCTTCACGCATTTGCCATTGCCTCCATGTTTATCTGATTATGTTGCACGTTCTAGTATTTGTTTAACTCTTACGGCATGAATAATGGGCCTTTGGGCTTTCTTTCTCTACATTCCATCTTCTCTTTGGACTGGGCATTGTTTGGGTGTGGGCCCTCTCCCTCTTACCTGGCCCATGTCCCCTTTTGTCCTGTGTCTGTGGGCTGGCTAGTGCTTCTACCATGCCATTGCACTGATCCTGTAATGATATCACTTATTTTGTTTTTACCTATGGACTTACGAGCTGAAGCTCTTGCTAGTCCATTTCTTACATTCTTTCTTCTTTTGGGTTTCACTGGCCAGCATTCCTGCTAGGCCAGCCTATTCCATGCCTTGAGCTTCCTTGGCCCATTTCATTCCTCGTGCTTTCTTGGCCTATTTTCTTCTTCCTTACCTCTTTCACTCCCATGGGTTTTTGCTAAATCCTTTGGGCTTCCTTGGCCCAATTACTACATCCTTACCTCTTGTTACCTTTCAGGCTACCCTGCAAATTTACTAATTCATTTCTTGGACTTCCTCGGCCCGTTTACGTCTTTTCTATGTCTTACTATTCCCATGGGTTTACTACCTTCATTCTTTGGGCTTCCTCAACCTATTTGCTTCTTCTTTTCCACTTATTATTTTTGTGGGCCTGTTAACCATTATTCCTGCCATTCTGGCCTGCTAGTCTTTACTTTACTATTTTCTCTCCTTATCTTTTTCATATTGTTGGGCTTCTTCTGCCATTGGGCCCCTTTGTCAAAAGTGAGCATCAACAATGCTTAGCTTCAAAATATTTCTATCGTAGTTGAATCCGCACCAAATCACCTTCATTAAAAACTATAAATTTTCGTGGATTCCAGTTAACTCAACTGGTAAAGTCTCTGATGATTGTATAAGAGATCAGGGATTCAATCCCCGCCTACACCAAAAACTGATTGGTGTCTTAGTCTGATGATAAAGAGCTATCATTAGAAGTAGACGCCATAGGTTGAAACTCTCTAGAAAAAAAATTATAAATTTTTAGTATTTGTTGGCTTGTATTTTGTAGTTTTGAGTTTGTTTGGGAGAATTCAATCTCGAACTTTTTCATATAGCTTCTTAATATACTTCACCATTTCCTTAGCATCTCTAATAATTGAGAAATAAGGAGTGGTTCTAAGTTCAAATGACTAATGAAATTTTAACCAACGTCTGCTAGTAAGTTGTGTCATCACCCCATTTTGACCCTCCTCAATTTTTTTTTTTTTTGAATTTGCAAAAGAGCGATTTGCATCAATCAAACTAAGAAGTGAGCCCTTGTTCAAAACCACAGTCAATCAAGATCAAAATATTTCCGTTATTGTGAAGAACACATAAAATGGCAAGCTTGATCAATTTACAACTAAACTTGGTGTGTTGTCGCAGGCAACCAAAAATAAAACCTGTACTCCTAAAAATACATGTAGTGGTCTAAGTCAACATCCACCATCATAATATTATAACTGATCATCGATGCAAGCATATATTAATTCACACTTTGAATATTCACAGTTGGAACTATTTTCCTATTTCTTCTTAGTCACAGTTAATTAGAAAAAAAATGATCTAATTAACCCTAACTACTAAACAACCCAAGACAAGCGCTAAAGGTTTAATCTAGCAGCAGCCTTAAGAATTAAAGAGATCGATGAAGCTAAATAACACGAGCACAAGTGGTTGCATTTAATTTAGTCGAGCGTTCTTCCTAAGATCTAATAATTTCTGACGCAGCAAATCATTAAATCTTGATTGCTTCACAAATTAGAGAGATCAAACAATTACGGATTTGATATCTAACCTAGCAGTAGATTGCAACGAATAATAAACTAGTAGGCCTCCTAGTAATTAAACGAGATAATCATGAAAGTAGGCACAAAAAAACATCTGATATTCAAAACATAAATTGAATAATAAAAACAAATTAGATCTCACAGTTTTATTGATTCCAAGGCTTCAGTTTCCTTCGACTAAGTATAAAAGTTTAGCCAAGCAAGGTCATAATGAAAACTTAAAGGAAAGAGTTAGAGCAGAGGCGAATGAGAGGCGTGTGTGTCCAATCTGATTTCTCCTCCCCTCTTTTACACATTAATTCCTCATTTCCCAAGCCTACAAAATCTCCTAAAAATATTCTAAATAATAATATCCAAATTTGGCTAATTAAGGAAAATATTAAAAATAAACAAAGTCCTAATATAACTAGGAAAGTGGTGTTTTTTAGCTGGAATTTTCGTGCACCATATTTGGAAGCTTTTGAAAATAAACTGCAACAGGTATTAGAATTTCAGGCAAAGGAACATTCCAGAACGTCAGTAATGCAGGTGCAGCAACAGCGTGTTCAAGCCCGTTTTCGACCTTGATGCGGCCTGTATCTCTCAAAACTCAAAACATGAAAGTGGTAGAGCTTTTTGTCTTGGCGTTCCATAGCATCTTGAATCATCTCAATCGGAGCTCGGATGAGAGAGTTATGCCCAGATTATGAAGCGATGTCAAAACTGTCCAAAATTGCCGAATTAGCTACGTTTTGCACTTAATGCCTCCATTTGCATCCTAAGTCAAAATAAGAATAATGAGTACATTTAGGCACTAAATAAGTATAAAAGACTAAACATTAAAGGAGAAAAATATGACATTCTCATCAAATTTCCCCACACTTATGAATGTATTGACCCCTTGTGATGAATTAACCAATTAATTAGCCAAGTTAATTAATTAATTAATACAATTTGCATGCAATAAGCATGGTAGTACAAACAAATCATCAACTAAGTTAAAATGCAGCGGAAAATAAATTGACTTGGTGATTTGTTTACGAATGGAGAAAACCTACATGGTAAAAACCCCATCGGGTGATTTTAAAGCCACCACTCCTAAGAATTCACTATCAAGCGGTTACAAGTAAAGGAATCCCAGTACCTTATACCAACCTACAGTTGAACCCTTACCCCAATACCCAATTAGACTTGTTTTGTACTGACTAACCAATTTGATACACAGATCCCAATACGCGACTTACTCACCAGCTTGAGAAAGATGTTGGCTGCAAAGTTCTTTAGTTCATCAGCGCGATGAAGATCACGAAACTCTTTGGTTACAAAACCCTACAATGTACAAACTCAGCAGCTTCTTGAATAAAAAGATGAACTGTGGCATATGTCTCCTGTTCACAATATACTTGTGAAAAACTTTTGCATTGAGTTGCATCAGCTGTAACGGCCCTTAAAACAATCCTTATATATGTTTAGGGTTGTGAGAAAAGAAAGCCCAAACATGTATTCACGGATTGAAATGAAATCAATTCTGAAAAATTGCTTTCATAACCCTCGACAGATAACCTATCTATCGAGCAGCTATCGAGTATCGAGCTTAAACAACCTTTTAAATCTTGATAGATACTAGCTGTCGAGTTTTAAAATCCAGCACTTCTTCACTTGTTTCTTGGACAGACTTGCATGGCTTTAACATTTGATCTTGAAACCTTGTTCCTTAAAGCATTAAACACATCCTAGATCTACCCAATTACAAATAAAGTGCGTTTTGTCAAAGGATTAGCCAATTCTATATTGACATATGTTCCTAACAATGATTCACATATGTCCTAACAATGTATTTCGCTCAAATTCATTCCAATGGAAATGATCTGTCATAGGCTTGCATATCTTCTCATTCTCCACCACTGGGATCACATGCATTACACGAATCATAATAGGAATGTAGCTTAAAAGCCATCAAAACTAGTGGAGCAAAAATGAATCAACTCAAGCTCGAATATATAAGACATGAAAACCAATCACTCCATTTAGTAGCTTCCACCTTTGTATAACTTATAAACAGACCCCTTTCTTGGAATTTTAGGAGGAATTATGAACATGGACAATTTGTAACATTAAAAAAAATTCTCTCATCACTTCTTTTCTTCTTTTCTATTTTTTTTTTCAAAATTTTCACTAAAATTACATCAACAATGGAAGTCACAAATTGAGAATGAAAACATGTTCCATTTCACCAGTAGCCATACCACAAATCCACACACCCCCACACTTATTTCTTGCACACCCATACATATCATAATAATGAACAATGCTCCACTAGCTCTACAGCTTAGGTAAAGGTATTGTTTTTTCAGGTTTAAAGCTTGTAGCGTGGGTTCACAATGAACGAAAAAAAGCTAATAAAGCTCAAAGGGGTTCAACAAAGGGAAAAATTAATTACAAGGTAGGCTATTTGGATATTTGGTTTGCTGAGCCGTCAACTTACACCTTCCAAGATAGAGGCTCTTGCAAGGAGACCATCCCGACTGATTTTCCATCCATGCTCAGACTTTCACCATTTTCTTCAAACGAAGGCTTAGCAAACTCAGCTACTAAATTGGAGAGGACATGGCCCTTTATAGATGTGCGAGGCATGTATTTAATATCAAAGGCTCCTAGGATCGTTGCCCATATTGCAACCCTCCTTGTTGAATCAGCTTTCCGAAGCAGTGATTGAAGAGGGAGTTGGGTTAGAACCACAACAGTATGAATCTGGAAGTAGCGAACCTCTGTCTTATGTAATGATTTGCTCACATAATAAACTAGTCTCTGTAACCCATTATCATTCTACACCCTATTATCATTCTGCACCAGTAGCAAACTCATCGCATGTGAGGCTATAGTAATATAAGCGAACAAAACCTCATCCTCCTCTGGTTTGGACATAATGGGTGGCAGAGAAAGATATTCCTTCAATTGCTAGAAGGCCGATGAATACTCCTCCGTCCATTCAATCCCTTTCACTTATTCAACAACTGGAAGAAGGGCCTACACTTGTCCACTGACCGAGAAATGAATCGATTCAAAGCGGCAGTCATTTCTGTCAACTTTTGGACCTCTTTGGGATTCCGAGGAGGCTGCAAGTCATTGATTACTCTAATCTAATCTGGGTTGACTTCAATCCCGCGGTGGGTAGCCATATAACCTAAAAACTTGCCCAAGCCTACCCCAAAAGAACACTTAGCGGCGTTGAAGTGTAGTTTGTGTCTCCTCAGTATCTTGAAAATATCTATAAGATCATTTATGTGCTCAGACTCCACCTTACCTTTTACCACCATATCGTCTATGTAGACCTTAATATTTTTGCCCAGTTGTGGTTCGAACATCCTTGTTATCATTCTCTGATAAGTAGACCTCGCATTCTTTAGCCCAAAGAGCATCACTTTGCAATGATAATTCCCTATGGGCGTAACGAAAGAAGTCTTCTCCTAATCACTCAAAACTAATGGTATCTCGTGATATCCCTGGAAAGCATCCAAAAAGCTCATCTAGGGATGGCTCGCGGTTGCATCCACTAGCTGATTTATCTGAGGTAGGGGGAAAGGATCCTTTGGGCAAGCCTTATTTAAATCCATGAAGTTTACACACACCTGCCATTTCCCACTTTTCTTCTTCACCACCACAGTGTTGGCCAACCATTTAGGGTAAAACACCTCATTTATGACCCCGGCTTGCTTAAGTTTGAGCATTTTTTCCTTGACAGCGTCAAAATGTTCTTTGGATGAGCATTGAGGTGGTTGCTATTTGGGGACGATAGATGGATTGACGTTTAAATGGTGACAAATGAAGTCCGGATCCGCCCTGGGGGGCCTCGTAAGTGCTCCATGAAAATACATCAATATTTTTTCTGAGGAAATCTATCAGTTCTTCATTTTCTCGAAGAGGCAGCTAAACTCCGACCTGGAAGAATTTTTCCTCGTCCTTGCCAATAACAATTTTTTCCAATTGCTCGCACTCAGCCCCTTCTACCACGACCTCTGTAAACAACACTGGCACCTTTGATTGCTATAAGTCTTACTCGGCGGGAACCGAGGATTCACTTCTAGCCTGATGTCTAATTGCGGCCACCAAGCACTGCCTAGCCATAGATTGGCTCCCAACTAGCTTCTCAATCCAATCCCCTAATAGGTACTTCACTTTTAAGTGAAGGGTGGAAGACATGGGTCCCATGGCGTGAAGCCAAGGTCTTGCCGCAATTGCAGTATAGGGGGAGTAGGCATTTACTATGATGAAGTTCACTTCCACAACTTTTGACCCTGCCTGAATAGGCAGCCTAATCTGGCCCCTCGGAAAGACAATCTTCCCATCAAACCCTATCAGAGGGGAGTTATAGCAGGTTAGATCCACGGGTCTCAACTTTAGTCCCCTAAATAGATCAGGATACATGATCTCTACGTCGCTGCCCTGGTCTGCCAGCACCTTTTTCACATCATACCTTCCTATCCTCAAGGTAACTACTAGGACATCATCGTATGGCTGTAAGGTTCCCACTTTGTCCTCATCGAAAAAGATCAGAGCTGGTTAGACCCCCACTCTACTCCTCTTCGAATTAAAGGGCGAGTCTTCGATAAATGGTTAAGCTATAGACAACACCCTGGATGGTCGAGAACCAGTCCTTCCTAAAGTAGCAAGGATGATATTAATTATACTTAAATGTGGTCTTGTAAGCGTCTCTATAAGCCCCCGACCCTGCTTGACCACCTTGCTCGCTGGGTTGATACAGGAATTGCTTCAACTTTCCCATTTTGACCAACTGCTCCAAGTGACTCCACAATGTCCTGCAATCTTTAGTAGTGTGCCCCCGCTCTTGGTGGTATTGATAGTAAAGGCTTTGGTTGCGCTTTGTGGGGTCTCCTCCCATCTTGTTTGACCATTAAAAGTATAGCTCATTCTTAATTTTCTCTAGGATTTGGTGTACTGGCTCTTGGAACACGTTTTTGACTACCTGAATGGTAGTAGATCCAGAGTGTACTGTAAAATCTCTCTGAGGTCAGTTGTTATTGTACCTATCCGACCTGAAATCCCTTCCATTTTGAGAGATTACTTTGGCTTCCCCTTCCTCTGTTGCTGGTCCTCCTCGACTCGTTTATACTCATCAATACGCTCCATAAGCTGACGCACACTCCTAACCGATTTCCTGATCAGAGGCTTTCTCAAATCATGCTCGGTGGGCAAGCTAACCTTGAAAGTCCTTATATTCACATCATCAAAGTCCCCCTTTATCTCATTGAACATCTCCCAATACCTATCGGAATACGTTTTCAAGGTCTCCTCATCCCGCATGGTCATAAACAACAGGGAATCCAATGGCCAAGGAACCCTACTGCAAGTTACGAAACAAGCCCCAAAGGCCTTAGTAAGCTCCTTAAAGGAGCTAATAAAACCTTCTTTTAGTCCGTCAAACCATCTCATTGCCACGGGCCCTAAACTGGATGGGAACAATTTACACATCAATGCTTCATTCTTGGAGTGGACGGCCATTCTCTGGTTGAAGTGGCTGACGTGCTCCACAGGGTTTGTTCTACCATTGTACATAGTGAATGCTAGCTTAGATAACCGTCGAGGAAGCTTTCCCCCTTCAATTCTACGCGTAAACGATGATTTAGAGACCTGGTTAAAAGCCCTGCTCATAGCATCATTGCTCGTACCTTTGCGAGATGGACTTTTACTCCTCTGCCTGTAATGACGGTCCTCATCTTACGTAAAATACTCATTGGGGGGAGTCTTGGACTTGGGCCTGTAGCTACCATCTTCATCATCATCAGAGGAGGGGTCAGAGTTTGAGGGAGTCCTTCTCCGCCGCTCGTGGCATAGCTTCCTGCGAAGATGATCAATCTCCAACTACATGCTTCTGGTATTTTCCTCATGAGAGATGTAACTCCTGTCTCAAGACTGGCTCTTGCTAGTATGCGTGGTGTGCACACTAACCTCGCGGCCCCTCCTTCGCTCAAGGTTGAGGAACTAGTCCTGACATGGGGAACCAATGGACTCCTCCCGGTCTTGTCCTGATCCTACCATGGTTGGACGCCGACCTTACTGAAGCTCAAGCCTTCCCACAGATGACGCAAATTGTAAGGGTGTGCTTTTAATTCCTGGGCCCAAAGGATAGAAGGATCCAGGCCCAAAAAGCCCAACATAATAAATTTGTAGAGAAATGGGCTTGTAAGTTAGGCCTCAATGGATCAGGCCACGCACAATGGATCAAAGATATTAGGAAAGCAAAGAAGACAAGTTTAAAGCAAGGAAATCCTTCCTTGGCGAGGTCTAAGGAGGATATTCTTGTATATAATTCCTTTCGACTTGGATACAATTTCCATTCTTGTTGCTACGGTGTGTTTTCTACAGATTTTTCGATCCCCTCTACCTGGTGGGTCTCTTACATTATATAGCTCGTTTTAGATGATCTTGGCCCTCCATTTGTTGATCGTCCATACAACTACTTAAGTGCTTGTCCCATCAGACACCTTTCCAAGTCCTTGTGAGTTGGGACAGTCAAGGCAGCACTGTTCAAGGGTTTTCTCCACATAAATGCAGCCAAGATGTTTGGTGGGATACATTAAATGTGGTGGCAGCCACCATCCCTTCAGTCATGTCAGGGTTAGCCCCCTCCTCGAAACTCTTTCTCTACAGTATAACCTCCTTTGATAACGTGCCACTGACGTGGCTTTACTGTCCGAGTGTGTGACCTTATCAACACGATAATGGCCTTCTCGGCCATGGGTATGACACATAACGCAAATACCTTATTTAAATTTTTGTACCTCACAATACTAATACCGATTGAAAAGGTTACGAAATTGACAATACTAATGTCGATTTCTTTTTTAGTAAAGCTATTGTCAATTTCTTTAAATGAAATTGGTATTGGCCAACATTGTTTTTTTTTTTTTTAATTTCCCCCATATTCTTTTGCATTTGGGGTAAAAGGCCAAAAACTTACGCAAAGCATATTATTTTACCAAAACCCTCATAAGATGTCAGTTCAAATTCATAATATCATAAAAATTTATATTTTAAAAATTTTTGCAAAGCACAAGTTATCATTTCTTGGCAAATTTATAGGGAAAATTGTAATTTTTGACTCAATTTACAAAAAGTTTTGGCCTTAATTTCCACCCTGCCGTCTAAATTGAACATTAACTTGGACAGAAAATAACTCGTGAAAATTACATTGCATTTGAGTAATTGAAGGGTATTTTAATAGTTGAAATTTTCAACCATATAAACTTACTGTAATATCCCTTAATTCTCTTTCTATATCACCAGACTCTCGTCTTCCTTATGATCAACTTCCACCTCTTATCAACTTCTCATGACCACCAATGAGGGGTGTGTTTATGTGTTCTATCTCGCTAAGATTGACCATCTAATTTCACACTCTCTTCTCACTTTGATAGGAGAGGATGGAATGGGATTTTGGGTGGGATGGTTGGGATTCACGTTTAATGGATCTTATTTCATGGGCATGGTGTGAATGGTGGTAAGGTTGAGTTTTTTTTTGGTGACAATAAGGCTGGGTTTGGATTGCGTTTTGCGTTTACGTTTCAGATTTTTTTTTTTTTTTTTTTTTTTTTCGAGCTTGTTTCTGCTTTTAGAGACAAAGAGCACTGTTCATGAACAGTGCGTGCGCTGTTCATCACTGTGCGCGCACTGTTCATGAACAGTGATTTCACTGTGCGCGCACTGTTCATACACTGTGCGCGCACTGTTCATGACTATTTTATTTAAAAAATATTAAAAATGGGTCCCACAGTACTATTCACACATTTAAAAATTATTTTGCTACAGTGTTTTCAGTTCAGTTCAGTTCAGTTCAGTAAAATAAGTTGTATCCAAACGGACCCTAAGGAGGGTGGTGATTGTGTGGCGAGTTCGATGATGATTTACAACATGGGGGGAGTTTAGCAATTTTAAATTGTGGTGGACTCCAATTGGTTAAGTGAAATCATATCTCATGTATAATGCCTGTGGATAACTTTTTTGTTAATGTTATTGTGAATCACATTGGACAGAGTTTAGCTACAAAAGTAAGTTGTAGTCTAACGCTATAACTTTACTCAATAAAATAAATATTACTAAATATTTTGAAAATCTAATCATTGAATTATATATTCTTTACGCTCATAATACACATGTCAAATTTTGTATCAATCAGATATTATTTACTATATAATCTATAAATTTATATTTTATGCATAATTTTAAATTACAAAAATTTGCAATTTAAACAATTTATTGATGACACAGCTATTGATTTTTAATTTTCTAGAAATTTTGCAAGTATGGGGGATATAAGAAGAAGGTGTAATCCAAAGATGCATTTTCAAAATTCACATCTAATAAAAAAAATATTGAGTGAGATTATAGCCTAAGATTACAATTAATTTTGTAGCTAAACTTTGTCCAATCATATTTTAGATGATATGTTTTACTTCTATTTATTTATTTATTTATTTTTGGCTAAAGATGATAATATATACTTTACAACAAAATTGCAAAACTTTCAAATTAATGGTTAATCTTGCACCCATAAAAAAAAAAAAAAAAAAAAATGCTAATCATGCGTTTTAAAAGTTTGGACAAATATTTTCTCAAAAAATAAAAAGTTTGGACAAATATTGTAAACGGAGTGATTCATACTGAATAATTTATACACCTTTATTTCAAATTCTAAAATCCAAATACAACACCTTCCTGATGACTTCCATGACTAATCCCTATTTAAATGGGTCAAAACAATGTATTCTTCCTCCCACAAAACCACATGCCATCTTGATATCGATTGGAGTGCAGTGTTCCCTATTACTATTTGGGTCATAGGATGACTCGCAATAAAATCGTCATGGAGAACCTACCTTTTGAACCTTGTGAAATTCTCGAGAAGATCAAAGCCCTTTACATCAATCACTTCTACTCCTTGCCATACATGGCAAGGCTTTCAACTGAAATGCACTCTCATTAGATGGAAAACCCATCCCAATAGTTTCTTCAAGCTTAACATAGATGGGTTAACCCAAGGAAACTCGAGAAGAACCAATGCAAGGGATCTCATTAGAGATCAATGATTTTTCTAGAGGCATTGGCTACACTCACTTTATGGTTGCTGAACTTTGGGGTATTTGCCATGGAATAGATGTACCATCCATTATTTGGTATTGGACCATTCGAATACTATGAGTGTGTTTTTGTATTCCATCTCAGATGGTCCAATACCAAAACACGCTTTTGGGTTGATTGCAATTTCAAAAATCCCGATTTGGAAATCTTACCAAACCCAAAAACAAATGAAAAAAAAAAAAAAATCCTGATTTGAAATCTCAAACTGCTTTTTGGCTTAAAAAAATGCTGAACCAAATGGGCACTAAAGCAATTTAAGAAATACAAAAGTCTTGGATACATAATAAAATTTTCCTTTTTAACCAAGAAAAGAGAAAAATCCGCATACAAGTAGGGCATTGGGTAAAAAGGGAAAAATTATTTTGGGGGTAATTGTTTTTTGCTGAATAAAACTTTATTGGGAAATTTGGTGTTGGTGGTATGGAAATGATATAAGACGAAACCCAAAGTTTATTTATTTTATTTATTTATTTATCTATATATACTATAAAACTGAAGCCTTTAACTATTTGTTGACCTCATGAGAGTCTGCCACATAGGATTTAAAGCTCTCACAATTTTTTACATCACCAATTAATTTTAAATCAATGTTAAATTATAATTAAAAAGAAAAAAAGAAAAAAACAATTTGACTAAATTCTCTCAAGATAATTTGACTCTCTTTGAATATAGTCCGCTCCTCTCCCTTTGAATACTCCCAAGACCCAGACGTAGAAAACAAACCAATTCTACCACCGTCCCAGCTGTGGCAGAGGCTATGGCAGCTATGTATGATTCCCTCGCTTCTTAATTTCACTTCATAATACTAAGTCTGTTTTTTCTCTTTGTTGATTGGTTTCTGACAGTCCCAAAAAACCCACAAACTAAGCAGATAAGCCATGAGCCGTGGAGTGTTGTTGTAGATTCAAGATTGCTCGTAAATACTAGGATTTTAGGGTCGTTTATGAGAAATCCAAACATATTTTTTTAGGAGTTTTGCTTGATTCTTTGTTTGGTTGCAGACCCTAGCTTCTTCTCCAATGTCCTTCAACAACTTTGACTTCGCCCTCTGCCAAAGTAAGATTCATAGTAAAAACTTAGGGTTGCTATTCACTACTATTGAACTCTCTTTTTTTTTTCTTTTTCTTTTTTACTTCGCCCTCTGCCAAAGTAAGATTCATAGTAAAAACTTAGGGTTGCTATTCACTACTATTGAACTCTCTTTTTTTTTTCTTTTTCTTTTTTTCCTGATTGCTACCATGCCCAACTAAGGACCAAATCTATAGAGTTAAGAAGCTATCTGCAAATCCCAACACACAACAAAGTGCATGATTTGGAAGCAAAGAAAAAAGATGGAGAGTCGTGTTTTTTCATCTTTCATATCTATCTTTGAAGCATATTTTGTGGGACTTCACCGTAATCCAAGCTGGTATATTGATTATTGAATTTAATAGGTAGTGGGTCATTTGTCATTGTTGTGTTGCCTTTGAAAAGTGGGAGGATTTGCTTTGAAGAAACATTGGTTTATAATTCGCTTCTTATGATTCACCAATATAATAACTCTGTTATGTATATGCTTTTTAGTTGCAATTCAATTGTTTGAAAAAATTACTCTTTAGACTATGCCTCTTTATTCAGTTGTGTTTATGTGTTTTGTGTATGTTTCCTTCACTGTTTTATTTATGCATCACGCATGGTTGTGTGCAATGTGAGATGGCCTAATTTTCCTAACCAAATTAGTATTCTATTTGGTCTAAGAACCATGTTGAATCCAAATCTAGAAAACTGTTCTTGGTCATTTAAGAGCCATAGATTTTTTTCAAAACCGAGAGAGTTCGTTAGGATATATGTTTCTCTGTTTATAGAATACTAGTTTTGTTGCACGTGCGCAAGGCACATGGAAAACACTTTCTAACCACAAATAAATATTTTATGATAGGATTAGAACAGTTAAAATTAAGTCATTATTAGAATAATAATTAAGTTTAATTTTTTGATCTATCAAAGTAATTTTTTAGGTGCACAATAATTTTCACCAAGTAATTCATAACCTTCATGATCAGAATCCTACGCACATTACATTATGCTATATCTTGTATACAAAGTTCATATTGATGTATATATAGTAGCCTATAGAAATCATGCATCTTTGTCAACTCAAAATAATTAGACAAACCATTCTACTCTAGCGTCCAAACTTTCCCCCAATGCTTCTTTCATACATTGTTGTGAAAGATCACATGCATAGAAACCTGCATATGACAAAAATGTCCACTAAGCAGTCATATAAACCAATTGAAGGGAAAACAAGCCATTCATGTCATGCATATTTTGTGAGAATGTAAGGGTTCCTTCTGCCAATTGATGAGGTAAATAGTGTAAGAATGTTAAATTGATAGTCTGATATGCAATGCAATCATTCAGCTTCATTGAATTGAACTTGAAAAAGCAAAAAGCAAAGGATGAGAGCTTCAACAAAAAAAAAAAAAATATTGAATTGTTGTCAAAAGAAGACACCCAAACCTTTTGATCCTTTGGAGCCAAATTCTCTCTCTCACAAATACGAAAAAAAAAAATAGCTTAGCAGAAGATACAAATGTAAACAAAACCCGGATGATAAAATTAACAACAAAAAATTAAAAAGAAAACTTAACCAATCAACAAACAACAGTGGTTGAAACTAATCTTGCTTCCACAAAAATTGAAAATTTTCAACCAAAATACCTGATAAAAAGTAGAGGAAACTAATACAAACACAAACCCATGCACTTATGAATCAATCTACAAAATCAAAGCCCTAAAATTGCACTTTCAGTCAAAATAATACATAAATAATGATTAAAAAAATATTAAATACATTAAGAAAAAATGGTTTTGAAAGACGACTAACATGTACATGATGTTACCTGAATAGCTGAAAAAATCTTTCTCCTTTCCTTCACTTTCTTTCCCAAGTGGGAGCAGTTGGGCTGAGAAGGTCCTCCCTTTCTTTGATTCTAGTTTTACTTGTGAGAAAAATCCGGATTTTATGCTCTTCTCTACCTCTTCGGATTTTATTTCTTTGATATTTCTCTCTCCTGCCTTCTCTTTTCTGAACATCTCCATTCTTGATTGGGACTTGCAGCGGCTGGAGATAAGTACAAAATTTAAAAAGACAAAAAGGCCCTTCAGCTCTTTACGTCGTAGTCGTTTTTCTTTTCATATCCTTAAGGGTAAGAATGTAGTTACAATTTTATTAGTAATATAAAAAAAAAAATTAAAATGAAAAGACCAAACTGCTCGTGCTCTTTAACTCTTCAACTCTTCAAATTTATAGCTTTTAAGGACAAAAGCGTAAATCTGTCTATCTCCCTGCACTTGATTCTACCGTTTTAAGCTTTCTACTGTCGCTTTGCCAAGCACAAGTTGCTCAACTGTCTTTTTTATACCGAGTATAGATTTCCCCCATTCCCATTGGACAATACTCTTTTTAGAGTTTACTATTAAAAATAAAAAACCTAAATAGTAAAGTAAGTTGGTAAAAATAATCTTGTCAAATAAACACTTAACAAAGAAATGAACTATATCACAAACAGAGAATGACTAATGGAAAAACTAAAATTGATTCAAGAAATTATGCTAAAAAATAAGCTGTGAAATAATTCATTGAAAACAATCATTGTGTTTAACACAACTACTGATTATATTTGAAGTACTGTGTCTCCCTTTATTTATTTATTTTGAGTTGGTGACTTCCATTTTTATATAGGTCAAATTATAATTCTTATTTACAAATTAATGTACCAAATCTTTCATTGCAATTAATAAATTCACTAATTTGGTTTTTTTTTAAAGAAATGAAAAAGAAAAAAGATTCACAATTGATCCATTGAGACCAAAGTTTTATACAAAAAATTGTTTGATCCATTGAGACCAAAGTTTTGTACAAAAAATTGTAACTTACAATTACTTATGTTACCTATAAAAAGGTTAGACAGTATCTATGTTACAATTGATTACAAAGCTTAACAATTTCTAATATACAATATATATTTCTAATTTTTGCTTCTAAACCCACTTTCTTCTCTAACTAAATTTATATTGACTAATTAAAAAACTTGTTATATATTCATATTTCTATGGATGTCATTTATAATTAATAACGTTTCCGTACATCGCAGGGTCAGCTACTAGTGTTTAGTAAACTAAAAACAGACTTATTGATCTAATTCAATTCTTTCAACTTGACCGAAATCATATTCTCTACTTTACTTATTCCATCATTAAAAGCTCCGGAGCAAACCCTAACCTTCAGTCACCGGCCGAATCAATCAATCAAAATTAGAAAACGGCAGACAGTCTCTACCGAAAATGAAAAAGAAAAAGATTGCAGTGGTCGACAGGATTAGTGATCTACCGGAATCTCTTCTCTGCCACATTCTCTCCTTCCTTCCAACCAAAGAGGCAGTCGCCACGAGCATTTTGTCAACCAGGTGGAAGCTCCTTTGGACTCTCGTCCCAAAGCTAGATCTCGACAGTGACGAGATCATGAGCAGCGATTTGGAGCTTTTGCTTGATGATGATGATAATTATGATGATGATGAATATTTACGTGAGAGTGAGATCATGTTTGCACATGCTGTGTCAAGTGTTTTGGCTCAACAAGGATGTGGAGAGCTCCAAACTTTTCGCCTCAAATGGAAATGTTGGTGGGACGGTTCCCATCTCGACGCATGGTTTCGCACTGCCGCTGCTCGTAAAGTCAAAGAACTTGATCTCCACATTTATACTGATATGGAAAATCTGAAATTGCCTCCAAGCTTTCTCTCTTGCAGGACATTAGTGGTTCTGAAATTATCTGGTACTATTGCTATTGATATTGATACTCCTTCATTATCCTTTAATTTCCCGAGCCTAAAGACACTGCTAGTTGGTATTTCGTTCATTAATTCACAAGAATACTCTTTCTTGAAACTTCTCTCTGCCTGCCCTGTCCTCGAAGATTTGTCATTTACAATTGAACTCATTGAGCGTGAATATAAACTATGTGTTCCCACCCTCAAACGCTTAAGTATCCATGCAACTAATTTTAATCACTCTGATTATGAACTCGGGATAAACGCCCCAGCTCTTGAACGCTTTGAATTCTATGGTGATCTACGCAACATCAAATTCTATGAAAAACTAAGCAACCTAGTTCAGGCGGATGTCTATACTTCTATATATAATATTGTACATGAAGAATTTCGCAAGAAATGGGTGTTCAATCTTTTTGCTGCACTGAATAACGTCAAATTCCTCTCATGTTCTCCAAGAGGCACAGAGGTTAGATCCCCTTCATAAGTGCTTCTTTTTTTTCCCCAATAAACCTATGGTCTTTAGTTCAATTTCTTAGGACAATTCGAAGTTATAATCTCGCTTTTATGTTATATCAAATTGATGTTGATGTGATTTTAATTTCGCATGCAGTGGAACAACTTTGGAAATATTTATCCTTCCTCATTGCAGAATTTGGTCAAACTAATATTTGATGTGAATGGTTCTAACTGGAATGTGCTAGCAGACTTGCTCCAAAAAGCTCCTAATCTAGAAACTCTTTTTATTACTACGGTTAGTTGATTTAATAGAAGTATTTCTGTTGATCATTCATCTTCCCTAAACTTACACTTATGATCTGCTGTGTTTGTTGTCATCAGAATTATCACGGTGAGAGGAACTTAGATCGGAAATGGAATGAGCCACAATATGATCCTGATAATCTGTCATCACTCACTAGTTTTTATTTCATAGAATTTTTGGGTGTAAATGATGAAGTGGAACTTGTGAAATATGTTCTAAAGGAGGCAAGAGTTTTGAAAACAGCAACAATTCAAGTTTTTAGTGGAGATTCGAAGGAAAGTGTTCTTGAGAAACTATCAATGTTCCCAAGGTGCTCAACAACATGTTTACTTAGAGTTGAATGAGGTATACTTCTTTAACTGGTACTCTGCAACTAATTCCAAAGGCAATGTTACAAATATTTTCTTTTTATTATAGACCCTCTGCTGGTGGTAAGCTTTTATTACTCTTTTTTATTTTTTAAATTTTCATGTTTTTCCCTCCTTTGAATTGATTGAGAGAGAGAGAGAGAGAGATGATCAATTATCCAATGTTCTCTGGCCTCCTTTGCAGTAGAAATTGTTTTTTGTGATAACCATTTTGCAAGACATCCATTTGACCTTCATAAGTGTTGTTTGTTTTTGAATTAGACTAAAAATTTGATAGAGAAATGTTCATAAGTGATCTTTTGTTATTTCTTTATAGTTTATGCGCCTGAATTTTTAGATTCTAGGCTTACTCATTCTGTTGGGTAACTAGCAACAATTGAAATAATAAAACAGTTGAATGTAACTCTTGAAAGTATTATATGTGGATGAAAGATTTAGAATGTTTGATTTACTCTTTCACAAGCTTACTTTTTACCAAATCATTTTGGCCGATACATATCTCACACATTTTGCTTTCACACAACAGGTCAGTGTTTGGCTACATCTACATGGCACCTCCTTTCATGTCTATCTGCCCAGTTTTGTTTGCCTTATATGATGTTGTACATAAGCACAACTGCAGTACCCAATATACTTCCATTAGGTGAGATATATTAAGATGCACTTCTTATTGTAGAAAAAAAATGATAAAGTAAGATCTCAAAGGTAAATGCCTTTGGTAGGTTTTGGCTTACTAATGGTTGTATATATTAAATAGTTTTAAGTCCTTTATTTCTTTTAATTGTGTTATTGATTATTGGGGGAAATGTGTTGATGATCCATGTTTAGTTTATCAATTTATCCATAAAAATGGTATTTGGTACTCTGAGAACCTGGTTGTGGTCTATACATAACACCCTTAAAAATTAGATGGTTCTAATCTGAAATGAGTCTGCCGTCATGATATGTTTGATAGTTGATGCAGAACCTGTTAGTTCTTCTATAGTTCTATTGCATGACTGGAAGAGGGAATGCAAATAATGTCAACAAGTGTGTTCCTACAAGTACGCGTGTGCCCCAACTCACACTATATATAAGAATGCATCACATCACTTCCATTGGATATTGGCTAAACTAATTGTTGATCAACATCTAAAAATACTATTAATCTTTTATCATTAGCTGCTCTACTCACCTGCATTGGTGCTTCTTGTTGAGACTATAAATCTTTTTTTTTGTTTTTGTTTTTGTGTTTTCTTATTTTCTTTTTTGATAAGTAACTATAAATCTTTTGTCATTAGCTGCTCTACCCATCTGTGTTGGTGCTTCTTGTTGAGACTATAAATCTTTTTTTGTTTTTTGATAAGTAACTATAAATCTTTTATCATTAGCTGCTCTACTCATCTGCATTGGTGCTTCTTGTTAAGCCCTTCTCCATCTTAACTTTTTACTTGTGAGCTTTCAACATTGGACTGGCGTTGCATGGGCAACTTACAATTAACTTGTCTGAGGTACGGTTTCATTGCAATATTATGACCAGATGGCATGTGAAAAAACTATTCATCTAATCTGCTCTTAGATGGTTTCTGAGATGGATACCTTTTGACTTTAGCTTTTCCAATCCTTTCCTTTTGCATTTTCTTCCTCATCTGTATAGCTTTGGCTTCTTCTACTACCTTCTTTTCGTCAAGTCTTACCTTATTTTTACTCTGCATGACATTGTTCACCTACTTTTTATAGTTTTTAGTCTTGTTAAGCTGATGGTGGCATTAGTTGTGAGGAAGGAAAAGAAAAAATAAGGTGGTTTTTCTGAAGGTTTTGCTTATGCTTCAGTTGACATACTGAATAGAGAGAACAAAATATCTTGTAATGTCCCACCCCTATTCTGCACTTGAGTTAATTTAGGATTTTTAATGTTAAATTTATAGTTATATTCTTAACTGATAGTTCTGGAAGAAGAACTTTAATGCTAATGGCTTCCTGCTGCCGCACAATTTACATAAAGTTGCACTGGCCTTGATGTGGTCTCTAATTGCACCTTTAAGGTAATGAAATAGCTAGATTTGGAAAGTTATAAAAAGAAATGCTGAGATATTTTACTTTCTAGATCTCTGTGATAATTGCAAAGGTAGGGATTGGAATTCCCCTTATGAATTGCTAGTGGAAAAAAATTGTGCAATGACCTTGTTTCCATTTTTATTTTATTTGTCGAGTTACACTATAAGGCTTTGTGGAACTTCAGTCCCTTTGAATGGGTAGTCTACCTTCCACAAGCTCTCTTGAGAAGGGTTCTACTGCCAATATTGAGAACCAAATCCACTTGGCGTGAGCTTGAAGTAAAAAACCAGTTCTTTGGTATTTAGAATTTAGCAGCCTCCCCGAAGGTTTATTTTCAATGCATAATAACTCCATCCGTAGTTTGCCACAAAAGTATTGTTGAAATTCTCAACTTTTGTAAAACTGTGCCCTCGTAACACTTTTGGCTTACAAATGGACTTCCACTTTCTTAGACATGTTAATTTTGAGCCCTTTGAGGCTTCCCACCAAAAATTATTTAAAATAGGATGCACCTTTGAGCAAGTGGCCTTTGGAGCCTGGACTCTTGATATGGCATACAAAGGGATAGAAGAGGCCATAGACCTATCAATTTTTTCTGTAAGGAAAGCATATGAATCAGAAACTAACTAGAAATTAAGTGAATTTTAGTTTAGTACTTTGTGATTAATGTTTAGTTTCTGAAATCATGTGTACATATGGTATTTAGTAGTATATGGATCCATTTTTGGGTTGGTTAAACACTTGTGTCTTAAATGTGTTTGGATTTAAATTAGGAAGCTTATGGACCCAAAATGTTAAAGTTGTTCTGATATGAAATACGTCTGCTTTTATGTTATAGTTAGACAGTTCATTCAAAAGTTGCTGAATCACTTGCCTTCAGGTGGGCAATGTTTGTAGCTCAGCAAATAGGTCATACTCAGGTGATTTTTGAAGAGAACTCAAAATGCTGCATTGAGGCAATTGTGATGGGAAATAGGTACCGTAGCTGATGATATTTTAACTCTCCAAGAACCCAGTTTTGGTTTGCACAAAACACCCTCATCTTGAATGTGTTTGGCATTCAATTAGGAAGCTTCTGTACCAAAAAAAAATTAGATGGTTCTAATTTGAAATGAGTCTGGTATCAAGATATGTTTGATAAATGTAGAACCTGTTAGTTCATCTATTGCATGACTGAAAGAGGGGATGCAAATACTGTAACCAAGTGTGTTCCTATGAGTACGTGTTTGCCCCAACTCATATTCATTGGATATTGGCTAAACTATTTGTTGATCAACCCCTACAAATACTATAAATGTTTTATCATTAGCTGCTCTACTCATCTGCATTGGTGCTCCCTGTTGGGCCCTTCTCCATCTTAACTTTTTGTTCGTTCATGCCTCAAAGCCGGCTAGCTCTTAACATTGGACTGGCGCAGCATGGGCAACTTACAATTAACTTGTCTTAGGTTTGGGTTCGTTACAATATTATGACCGGAAGGCATGTGAAAAACCTTTCATCTAATCTGCTCTTGGAAAGGTTCTGAGATTGATTCCTTGACTTAGCTTTAACAATCCTTTCCTTATACATTTTCTTCCACATATGTATAGCTTTGGTTTCTTCTACAACCTTTTTTTCATCAAGTCTTATCATATTTTTAGTCTACTTGACATTGTTCACCTACTCCTTATAGTTTATAGTCTTGTTAAGCTGATGGCAGCATCAGTTGTGAGGTATGAAAAGACGAAATAAGGTGGTTTTCTGAAAGTTTTGCTTATGCTTCAGTTGACATGCTGAATAGAGAGAGAACAAAATAGCTTGTAATGTCCCATCCCCATTTGGCACTTTAGTGAATTTAGGATTTTTAATGTTAATTTTCTAGTTATTTTCTAAAATGCTAGTTTTGGAAAAAGAACTATAAATTATAATGCCAATGGCTTCCTGCTGCCACACAATTTACTTAAAGTTGCACTGGCCTTGATGTGGTCTGTAATTGCACCTTTAAACAGATGTAACAGCTAGTTTTGGAAAGGTAGAAAAAGAAATGCTGAGATGGCCTTTGTTTTGTTTAGATGGGTGTGACCTTGTTTACATAAGCCTAAGTCAGAATTTTGCTCTCTAACTTTCAGTGATATTTTACTTCCTTGATCTTTGTGATAATTGCAAAGGTTGGGATTTGAAATCCCCATATTAATTGCTTGGGGAAAAAAATTGTGAAATGGCCTTGTTTCCATTTTTTATTTCATTTGTTGAGTTACACCTATCAGGCTTCGTGGAACTTCAATCCCTATGAATGGGTTGTCTACTGAGCATGTTTGGTCCATTGTGAGACAACATCTAATCTCTTAGCTCATTTTTTTAACATAAAGGATCTTCTCTAAGACTTTGTTAATCACGCTCCTCCCATTGCCACGCCGTCCACATGTTCTGTTGAGAAGGGTTCTACTGCCAATATTGAAATCCAAATTGACTTGGCAGGAACTTGAAGGAAAAAAAAAAAAAAACCAATTCTTAGGTATTTGCAATTTAGCAGCCTGACCAAAGGGTTATTTTCATTGCGCAATACAGTACATGTGTTCTTTGCTACAAAAGCATTGTTGAAATTTTCAATTTTAACTTTCAAATGGACTCCCACGATTTTAGACTTTTTAATTTTGAGCCCTTTGTGGCTCCCCACTAAAAATTCTTTAAAAGAGGATGTACCTTTGACCAAGTGGCCTTTGGAGCTTGGACTCTTGATGTACAAATGGATAGAAGAAGCCATAGCTATTAGACACTTGGACATATGATGACATAGATATTTTTTAAAAATTAATTTTCATATATTTTTTTCACAAGGAAAGCATATGAATCATAAACTAATTAGAAATTAAATGAATTTTAGTTTAGTACTTAGTTATTAATGTTTAGTATTGAATTGATGTGTAAATGGTTATTACTATTTAGTAGTATAAGGATCCATTTTTTTGGTTGGTTAAACACCTGTATCTTAAATATTTTTGGATTTCAATTAGGAAGCTTAGGGACTCAAAAAGTTAAATTCTGATATGAATTATGTCTGCTACGGTTTTATGCGTAGATATTTGATTCAGGGGTTGCTGAAAATCTCTTGCCATCGGGTGGGCAATATTTGTAGCTCAGCAATTGTGAGGCAAAGTTGTCCTGTGGGATGGGAAATAGGTACAATAGTTGATGATATTTTAACTCTCCAAAGAGATTTTGTTAATTGTAAATTTTAGAGGGTGAAAAGAGACGTCAATGTAGCAGCTCATGTACTTGCAAAATGGGCCTTGATAAACCACCATATAGGTTGTTTGTTTGATTCTTGCATTTCCCATTTTTTGGCTCACGTTCTGGCTGTCAGCGTTTGTCCATTTTGAGCTATTAGAAAATTTGTCGTTATTGATCAGCTATGCCCGTATGCATGCTTCTCAGTTTTTTTTTTTCTTTTTAATCGTATATTTACTATTTAGGATATTCTCCTCTATACTAATTATGTATTTGAGTTGCTTCTCTCTCTCAACTCTCTGTTCTTCGCCTCTTTCTTTGTTCATTATCAATCTCTGTTACGCCTCTTCAACATACACTATAAAAGAGTACTTAGTTATTATGTTGAATTTCTTCGACCTTTTGCACAGTGTAACCAATTGCTTTATATCAAGATCTACTTGTATGCATAATTTTCCTTCTCTAGCATCTTCTCAAGTTCTACCTTCTGATGGCATTATTTGTGATGGCAATACCAAAGCCTTCCTCACATTGAATGTAATTGTTGTCCCAAGGATTCAAGTTTAATTATGTGCCTCTACTCTAGACATGGCAAAATGGGGCAAAGTTTTTTGACTTGACCCGACCCGACCTACAAAATACTTAACTCGAACCCGAATTTTTTGACCCTAAGCAAAAACGGGTTGACCCGTGATCCGACTCGATTTTTTTGCAGGTCAACCCGGCCCGATCCGGATAACCTATGACCCGATCCATTAAAAAAATTTGTTAAAAAAATATTTAAACTAAGTCTTGATGCTAGGTGCGTAAAGCACAAAGCACCAGAACCAATAGATTATAGATAAATGTTCACACTTCACAAACATGAGACAAAACAAGACGAGACAACGCATTTATTATTTTTTTTAAAAAAATCTCATTCAATTTGATATGAGCTCACACACTTGACTCACAATTTCAATCAAATTTAGTCTAGTAATCTAGTAGTCTAGTACACTAATCTACTCACTATTTACTAACACAGTAAATGGTTAGACTTAAGAGCTTGTAGTTGATTCTTTAAAAAAAAAAAAAAAACTTGTAGTAGCTGTAGTCCACAAAGGCTGAAAGGCACAAACCACCAAGAGGTAAAAGCTTTCAGCTTTTCACAATTTCAATCCTTTAGAGAAGACTCTTGCGCCTCTACTCTTTTTTCCGCTTCTACTCTTTTCTTTCGGCGCCTCTACTCTTTTCTTGACCTCTATTATACAATTTTAATTCTTTATTAATCTGCTTTCGTAGTACCTTAAGTTATATTAAAATATTATATTGTAGATAAAAATGTTGACAAAATTGGCCAACTCGAGCTACAATTTGCAAGTTCGAACATTTGCAGTGCTAAATCTACTACCAACGTTGAGTAAATTGAGATTGAGGTGTAATTCTTATAAAATATTTACTTATTCTTCTTTACTTAATATGTTACGTTTATTCTTAAAACTTTTTTTGTTTAGTTTATCTTTCTAAGTAATCTAACTTTACTATTATTTTAAATGCAACAGGAACATATACACTTAAGGAGGCTGATAACTTGACATAGTCCATGAAATGTAGTTTTTTTTTTTCTTCTTTTGTGGGAATGATATTATTAGTGATGTAAACTTAAACTATATACTTTTTAGTACTCCTTAAGATCTATCTCTTTTTGAAGATGTAAACTTGTAATCACATGCATTTTGACAATGAGTTATTAACATTGAAGACTTTTTCCATCATGAATTTATGATTATAAAGAATTTTTTTCATGCTCAAAACTGTCAGAATTGTTTTTGATTTGTTTAATTGATTTTATTCATTCTTTCTAAACAGATTGTTATTGATTTTATTCATTCTCTCTAAACAGGTTGTCATTGATTTGTTTTTGTAATTGAAAAAAAAAAAAAAGCTTGTTTGAAAAATACAGGTCAACCCAACCCGACCCAACCCATAACCGGATTGACCCGTTTAAAAATGACCCATTTTGACCCGCGACCCGATTGACCCGACCCGAACTTGACTCGACCTGCCTATTTTGCCATGTCTACTCTACTTATTGGGTTTGTGACAAGAAAGCTACAATACCTTCATTTTAAAGGAACTTGTTGAGATCTTTCCTTTTGGTTCATATCCACATGGCGACTCTTCATTTATTCCCCATAGACCATGTTTTAACCCTATACAAGAAATTGCGTTAAAACATGGTCTGTGCCTAAGTCGGTGGTCCAATATTATTTTCACTTCTTTTTGAAACTATTAATTTGACTGTTATGATCGGTGTATAATAAAAGTAATATCAATGGTAAAATTTAGTGAAAGTGATGTTGTTCCTTGTGAGCAACTCTGAAAAAAAATTA
>CM043323.1:43204635-43474635 GCA_023736055.1 Quercus glauca | reverse complement strand
TTCCTATTTGCTCGTTTAGGGGGATCTTTAAGTGTTTTCCCGTACCTTGAGAATTTTGTTTTTGAGGGTTGTGGTTTAAGTGTTGCGTTAGCTGATTTTCTGCCTTTGCTTCGTCAGTCAATTAACTGGTTTGAGAGTTTGGTGAGAGAGCAAGGGATAATGTCTGAGGTTCGATCCAGTGAACTCAGGACTGGGTTGTCTTCTAATGACAACCCCATAGAGGCTGGAGGTGATATGGCTGTTTCTGCTCCTCGGGAGGTTAGGGCTTTTTCCACTCTTGGGGAGGGGTGTGGCCTAGATGCTGAAACCCTCTCTAGATTTGGCTTAAGGTTTCAATTTCCCAATAGGGTTAAGGTTCGTCTTCCTTCATCAAAGGAACGAGCTTGCCATTTTTCTCTCGGGGAGGTGTGCTTTTATGAGGCTGCCTTCTTGAGCGGGCTCAGATTCTTCATCCACCCCTTCATAATGGAGCTTCTAAACCACTTTGGCATTGCTTCAGGGCAACTTATGCCTAACTCCTGGAGGATAGTGGCTAGCTATATGGAGATATGGCTGGCCGCTACTGACGGGGATATGATAAGGGTGGACGAGCTTCTCTATTTGTACCGTTTGAAAGAATCAAAGGAGTACGGGTACTATGAGCTAGTGCCTTGGGTCAGGGAAGCTAGGATCATCAGGGACTTACCCTCATCGTTCCGATATTGAAAGTCCTGATTCTTTTTTATTTTTGGGGATGAGTTTGAAACCTTTTCTGGCGAAGTTTGGGGAGACGTCCCTAGGTTGCTCCATCAATGGGGAACCTTGAGTCTAGGTGCGACGTCTTCCACGAGTACTTCGTCAATTTTATTAATCTGTTTCTTCTGGCTCACATTTTGTTTCTAACTTCCTTGCCTGTTATCTTGTGCACAATTAAGAGACGGCCGAAACTTAAGAGTAGGTACAGGTAGCGTGTTGAAGCAGCCATAGAGTATGAGAGGACGATCGAAGACTTTGACGATCTAGTTGACCCGCGGACTCTCGCTTTCCACTACCTTGGCCCGGAGCCTTCTGCTTTTGTCCTGTGAAACATAGATATTGAGCAAAAAAAGGAGTAAGTGTTAAGCTCAACTACGTTGCCCCTTTCCTCTTCCTTCCCTTATATTATTATTTTTTACAAGTATTTTCCTTTTGTAGGAATGACGACAAAGTTCAATCAGGGGATGTATGCACGAATGAGGGCCAAGAAAAACAAGCCTCTATTCCAATCTTAGGGCTAAGGCTGTGCGGGTCATGGATAAGGGGGCCTCTGTCACTCCGGCTACCCTAGCTACTCTCAGGACTGAGGCGACGAGGACAGCCTCCCCAGCTACTTCCGTTGAAGAAATTATTCCCCAGTCAAAGAGGGAGCGTACTGGTGATAAGGGGAAAGATAAGGCTAATTCTCGTTCGTCTAGTGTTTGGGACGACGCTGGGGTCGCGCAAACAAGGGCGTAAAAGACATTTACTGCTGAGGAAATGAAGGTATTCTCAGGGCTTCCCAATGAAATTGTAAGTCGTCATCTTCATAGGCTCATCTAGGTAGTGTACATGTACCCCTCTTTTTTTTTTTTTTTTTTTTTTTTTTTTTTTTTTTGTGGCACTATTCTGAGATTTAGTTCCTTCTTTTAGGTGTTGGGGGAGAGTCTCCACCTTACCTCGGAGTATCTTACTCAAGAGGCCAAGGTCGAGTCTGCTGTGTCTAGGGTGGCGGCCCTAGAGGCGGAGAACTCGAAGTTAAAGAAAGATTTGATCGTTGCCATGGACGAGACCAACACCCTGAAGGCAAAGGTCAAGACCTTGGGTGACAACCTCAGGGCTGAACGGCAGTTAACGCTAGAAAAAGATGAACAACTTCTAGCCTCCAAGGAGAAACTCAAAACCATCGCTACCAAGGCGGTTGAGGCTTTCCAGTAGACTAACGAGTACAACACGGTGCTCTTCAGTTGGTATTTCAAAGGTTTTGAGCTCCTGAGAAGGTACTTCATCAAGCACCCCACCAGGGTAGATCTGGAAAACTTGGATTTGGAAGAGGTGGATAAAGAAATGACTGCTGGCGAAGCCTCTCAATCCTTGGCTCCCGAGGGCGGTGCTCTTGGAAATGCTCCTACTGACGTTGCTGCCGATCCTTGAACTTGTTTACATGCCTTTTGTAATATTTTTTTTAAGTGCCCAGTGTGTTTTGGGCTTTTTAATTCTACTTTGAGAACAATATTCTAATTTGAGGACAATCTTACCCAGCGTTTATGGGCTTATAATACAATGCTAGTTGCCTATTGACTTTGGGCCTTTACTTACTTGTTTACATTCTTGCTTCTGTCTGCTTTGTTTCTTTGGTTGTTTCTTCTTCGTCAGAAGCTTGCGTTGTTGTTACTTAGTTAAAATTTTCATTGAGAATCGCACTCATTGAAGGAATATTGTCTCGTTGGTAAATTACACCCGTCTTAGGCAAAATTTTGTTACTTAGCTGATTTTGTGTTTGACTTACATTCATTTAAGGGATTTTGTCATTCTTTAGCTTCGTCAGCAACTTACATCCGTCTAGGCGGAATCTGGTTACTTAGCCAAGTTTTTATGTGTGAGAGACCACGCCCTTGGCCCTTTTTTTTTAGGATGTTGGGCCAAACTCATGTGAATGGGTGGAGTCGTGTTATTGCCTCTCAAAACGAAGGTTCGACTAGTTATATTTTTCCCCTTTAGATTAAGGGTTTTACAATGGAGTCGCCACTTACTTAATTATTGGAATAAATAAGAAAACCAAAATTAAAAAATTCCTTATTTTATTTATTTGAAATTGAATTTACATTGATCATAGGAAATTACATTGCTTTGGTCCTAGATATAATCTAAGATAAAGTACATAGCTTTATTTCCTAGTTACAATCTAAAAATCGAAAATTACATGGATAAACATTTGATCTACTAACCCTTGATCTAAGCTCGGAGGCTATGTTACAAGGTGGGAAGATGTTAGGCACCCACATTGCTCGGTGAAACCGGTCTTCTAGACTATGGTGGCCAACATTCATATCACATCATCCAATATGTTTTCAATCAATTTGCATGTTGAACTTAAAGTGTGTACATGTGATAAACCCTAATTCAATTTATTAAGCATTGCGTTTGGATTAAAAAATAAATTCTAGTGAATGTGTGTGTGTGTATGGTGATATTCTAGATTCAAGAATTTGAAAGAATTATGAAACATACTTATTTTTCATATTTTTGATGTGGATTTAAGATCAAAACTAGTCTTTATGCATGAATATGTGATGAACAACCAAGAACATGTGAAGAACATATAAGAACAATTAAGAACATTCAAACATGTTCAAGGAAATTTAAGTGATTACTATCATGCTTTAATCTTAAACTCTCATCATGGCAACCCAAAAAAACAGTTAGGGAAATGGATTATACTTTCATGCAAGATCCATATAGTAGAGGAGAGGAGACTTTTGAGGGAGATCCTAAGCGTGGAGGAAAAGAAGAGTTAGGAGAGGGAGAGTGAGTCTCACTCAATATCTTGAATTTCAGGAAGACCAAGATATGACAAGACTACTCAACTTCACTAGAACTCAAGAGAGGAGAGGAGAGGAGAGGAGAGGGGGTTTTGGTGTGTTCTGGAATGAATAGAGGGAGGGTTTATATAGTAGTGGTGAAGGAAATATGAATGGAAGGCCATTTAATGAGGGTTGACAAAGAATCATGAACTTAGACCTCATTTTAGCCTTGGAGAAAATCTGGTGCATTAAATAGAAAGATTGGTGAGAGTGAGGAGCAAGCCAAAATTCGGTTTTCCCGTAGCTGCTGTAACAGCTTGTAGAGCCAACTTTTAAAAATCATATCTGACTCAATTTTGATCGGAATTGCCTCGTTCTTGTGCTTAAATTGAAGCCCCGGATGTATAGTTTCTGGTAAAATTAACTTCATTCACAGATTCAAAATATTCTGAGAGATATTGATGAAAAGGTGAGCAGAGGTCATTTGTTAGAAAATGGTTTCAGCACAATTAATATTAATAGGTCCCAAATTAGCTCCCAATTAACATTAAATGGCTCAAATTACTCTCATTTTAGACTTAATTAGTTCCAAATTTACTCTAATTAAAAGATAATTGCACAAATTACTCATTGAATAATTAATGTTTAACTATCTAATTAATTAAATATATGCAACCTCACCATAAAATGTAGTCCTAACCAATCAAATTATGACATATCATTGATCTCCAATCAATTACACTTATAACCAATTGAAATCAATTGTTCATAATCACATATAGTCGGATTCAATTTGTGATAATGCATCTCAGCCATTAAAACTTGATTTGATGATAATTTTCAATCTGGTGGTCCGATTAGGGCCTATGACCAGTTGATTTGATCGTTACAACATCAAGATCATTTTGGTGAAATGAGATTAAGGATCTAATGGCCAGAATCAAGTTGCATATTTCTAAGGTAAAAGTACCATTTTACCCTCTATGTGAGGTTAAATGCGGGTTACAAAATGAGGTGTCAACAGAATGCCCCTCATTGGCAGAGCTTGAAAAGCGAATGTCAATGTATGAAAGAGACACCTAACTTTGCAATCAGTATTTAACCGTGGTGAATGTATGATGCATGTAGATAAAAATGTAAATGGTTATGTTGTGGATCAAAATGTAGACCGAATCTCGAGGGAGATTGCCTACATACCTCTTGGTGGGAGGATCAGGTCCAAACTTAGTTCATGCATGCAAATTTTTTTATTTTATTTTTTTTGAATAAGTACAAGACATGCTTACTTGAGGTCAAAAAAATGGAGGACCAAGGATCCTGACTCATGTTTTCAAAGGACCTAGGATTTTTGGGATCTTGGCTCGTGTTTTCAGAGGACCAAGGGTTTTTTTTTTTTTTTTTTTTTTTCTTTTTGGGCTTTGGCTCATGTTTTCAGAGGACTAAGGGTTCTGGATCCTGGCTCATGTTTTAAGAGACCTAGGATTTTTGGACTTTTGGCTCATGCCGATGTGTGTGGGCCTTTTACCCTAGTGCCTGCAAAATAAATATTTTCAATTAGTAACGAAGTTATTCATTGAAAAGAAGTCGGCATACCTGGCAAATGCCCCTAGTTTGGGACATATTCCATGCTTTGATGAATGCTGAGGGTGAACAGTTGATTTGATGTTGCACCACTGGAAAATATGGAAGAGGATCATAGCTTTCTGTTCTTGAAAAAGAATTTAATGAAGATTTGTTCATTGGAGATTTTTCCTATGAAAATTTATTCATTGGAGATTTTTCCTTGAAAAATTGAGATTTTTTTTTTTGAAGAGTTATCTTGAAGATTTATCCTTTAAACATTTGGAAAAAAAAAATTTTAAAAGATTTATACATGGAGATTTTTCCTTTGAAATATGGAGATTTTTCCTTGAAGATTCATTTTGGAGATTTTTCGATTGCAATTTTGAAAAACTTTAATGAAGATTTGTTCATAGGAGATTTTTCCTTGAAAAATAATTTTGGAGATTTTTCCTTTGATGATTTGAAAATTTTTAATGAAGATTTATTCATTGAAGATTTTTCCTTGAGATTTTTCCTTTTGAAGATTTGTTCATGGAGATTTTTCCTTAAAGATTTATTCTAGAGATTTTTCCATTGGATTTTTGAAAATTTTTTAAGAAGATTTGTTCATGGAGATTTTTTTTTGGAATATGGTTTTGGAGATTTTTCATTTGAGAAATTGAGATTTTTCCTTTTGAAGATTTGTTCATGGAGATTTCTCCTTGAAGATTTATTCTGGAGATTTTTCCATTGGATTTTTGAAAATTTTTTAAGAATATTTGTTCATGGAGATTTTTCCTTTGAAATATGGTTTTGGAGATTTTTCCTTTTGAAGATTTGTTCGTGGAGATTTTTCCTTTGGAATATGGTTTTGGAGATTTTTCCATTGAATTTTTGAAAATTTTTAAGAAGATTTGTTCATGGAGATTTTTCCTTTGGAATATGGTCTTGGAGATTTTTCCTTTGAAAAATGGAGATTTGTTTATGATCAAAAAGTGAAAAAGATGAAGATGGACTAGAAATGATGAAGATTCATTCATGATGATTTTTTGTTTTTTTTTTTGAAAAACTTATCCTTTGAATGAGAACAACTTTGGCTGGAAGTTGATGTGGATTGCTGTATAAATCCTTGCTTAATTCCCAATGCCCCTAGTTTGGGGCATATTCCATGCTTAGATTGAACCTGAGTTCATTTGATGTTGCGACCATTAGGGAACATGAAAGAAGATCACGGTCCGCGATCAATGGTTCCTGCAAAATAGCTTTCTTTCTCTAGCTTGTTAGAAACCAATTATCAAGAAAACATTTTTGGCCAATGCCCCTAGTGTGGACATGCTTGCCAAAAAAATGGATTGGTGCCTCAAATGAAAACATGCTTTCATGCGAGAAGAACAAATCTGCACACAATATAAATAGGCCAATGCCCCAAGTTTGAGCATGCTTGATGCAAAACAAATGAGCTTAGCCTAACATGCACCCAAACAATTTTGTTACATTGTTTTGACTTTGTTCTCTAAGGTTGTTTGGGTGATTGGGACCGGGCCTTTGAAAGGCTGCCTACATACCTCTCTCATAGAGGATCAGGTCAAGACGTAGTTGAAGCGAACTGGATTTTGAAAAAGAATGATTTTTTTTCTTTTAATGAACAAGAGGTGATCCTTTGAACAACCATTTTGGCAAATCAAAATGTTTAAGAATCAAACAAATCTCTTTGATTGGGAAGGATCTAGATCATTAAACTCATGTAATCAAATTTTGCTTCTTTCTTTTGAACATTGTCAGATTATGTCTTCAAAGGCAATCAAGAAATAAAATGTGATAATATTTATGAATCACATTGTTGGGTGCAAACAAGGAGAGTGCTCCAGGTTTGGAAGTTCTTTTGAGTCATTTTGAGGATTTGAGAATTTGAGAAATTTTGTTCTCGAACATATCATCCTGTGGGATTTGACAATTTTAAGCACTTTTCCTTTTTAATTCAAGAGAAAATAATATTAGAGCTTAAGATGTGCCTACAACTAGCAACACTTCAAGGAGGTCTTTACTCATGGGTTGTAATGTAGGCCGGGTTTGGGTTATGAAATGGAAGATATAAAAGGCTCAAAATTCCCTATGATGTTTCCCCCAAGTATGCATTACTCAAAAATCAAGTATTGGAGGAGTTTTCCCATTTCTTCATTGTCATCTTCTCACTAGTCTTCATTGCTCATTCATTTTGAATCATACCTCTAAACTCTCATCTTGTGAAATTCTTCTCTTTTTAGGTTGCATCCTTAAGTTTCCAACTTGGTAGGATTTTTCAATGTTTTCTTTTCTTCTCTTTCTCTTCTTTGGCCCTAACTTTTGCCTAGACCGCCCTTTTGGGTTTTTAACTTAGCGGGCTTCCTTTTTTTTTGGGGACATTTTGCCCTCCTTATTTTTCTCAGATTAATGATTTTTGTCATTTTGATGCACTTTCAAGACTTTTTTCTTGCCTCAATGCACTTGCACCTTTCTATGCTTGATGAATCTTTTCCTTTTTTGATGAACTTTCTTTTGGGTGAACCTTCAATTCTTCTTGGCATGATGAATTTTAGGTTCTTCAAACTTGATGCACATTTTGTTTTCTCTCACATTGATAGAATTTCATTTCTCTTTCCTTGATTGAGTGAAAGCTCATCTTTCTTTGATGATCTCTTATCTTTAACTTGATGAATTCTCTACTTGTCTTTCATGTCTTCTAGGAGAGCTTTATCAATTAGCTTCAAAGCTACAAGGTCGACTCCTCCTCAACATGAGATTTAAGCATGCATACTTTGAATTTTCCCACCCTAGGTTTAGATTTTAGTGGGTTCATGAGAAAAAGAGGCTAAGTGTTTAAAGGCTCAAATGGGCTTGCAATGGATGATGATCATTCTAGGTATTAAGGTATAATCTTGTTTTACCAAAAACAGCCTCCTATCCCTAGTAATGCTTGCTTGTAGGCACAGTGACTTGAGCTCTTTTAATAAATTCCTCTTAAAATAAAAAGTATGAATGCTCTATTGGAGACACAAAAGTTTTCAGAAATTTGGAATGAATGCATGAGCTTTTTGAATTTTCTGATGGATAGATTTTCTTTGCTTGCCTTGTAAGACCATTTCTTCTTTTATTCAAAGTAATTTAGCAAAAATGTTCACACGGATCAAATGAAATTAATTCTTTCTCAATACAAGTTGATTGTTCAAGCCTTTACGCATCACAATTTAGAAAAAGTATTGTCCAAGGGATCCTCATGTACCATTTTGAAAGGAATACTTTAAAGAATCTTGAAATCTTTGAAAGAAAAAAAATGGGTCTTTTTGAAAAAATCACTAGGAAGTCCAATGCCCCTAGTTCAAAGAATTTTTTTTTAAATGACTTAAGGGCTCAATGCCCCTAGTCCAAAGACTTTTTTCATTTGAAAATTTTTCTCTTTTTTTTGGGAAAGATTTGGAAATCTTGAAATTTTTTTTTTTGAATTTTTGTTTTTGTTTTTGTTTTTTTTTTTTTCTTAATATATATACATGAACAAAGCTCATTAAATGCTACATGAATTTTTGGAATTCAAAGAAACATAAAAACATGAAATAAACAAAAAAACTTTAAGCTTAACCATGATGTTGCAAACCAAATGTGGAGTGAGGCAAAGTTGGGCTGCTTGCTTCTTCTTGGTCTGTTTAGGATGCTTAAGGCTTGGTGTGCTCAAAACCTTGATTATGATGAAATGTCTTAGGCTTGCATTTGGAAGGCATGCATCTTGTGAGCTTTTGGCCTTTGGTGTTGATCATGTGTATACGCCTTTGATGGGCTCAAGTATTGGGCTTAGCATGATTCAAGAAACAATTTTCGGTTTTCATACCAAGTAGAGTTCAATCACAAGCCTTTGGGCTTGAGTTCATTCATAGAATACAAGGTTCAAACAATTATGATGGGCTCTAGCGTTGGACTTGGGCTCATCGTGGTTCAAACAATGGCCAAACATTTGCATAATGCAATGCAATTTACATGGAACGACCTAAAGGTAGGTTCTATGGGTCATTACAACATGGGTAGAAGGTAGGTTAAAGGTCCCCACAGGCTAGGACGTCGTACCTCCCAACTTGTGAAGCCAAGAGCGTCGCGTTGGTCCGAACGGTACAGTTTGTCCTTGTGAACCACCATGGCATAACCATGATGATCCTTGTCGTGGTGGGTAGTAGGTTCACCGCTGGGTATGTGAGTCTCAAGAAGACCACAATCCACGACTAATACTACCGGGCTTCCGGGCTAGCACACAAATAAAATAAATTTCATTCAAGCAAATGATGCATGACATGCAAAATAATGACATATTAGACATGTTATATACAAAAAGCAATAAACAAACAATGACATGGTTGGCCACTATAACCTAATTGAAGCCCAGCCCTCAATATCCCCAGTGGAGTCGCCACTGTGAGAGACTGCGCCCTCGGCCTTTTTTTTTTTAGGATGTTGGGCCAAACCCATGTGAATAGGTGGAGTCGTGTTATTGCCTCTCAAAATAAAGGTTCGATTAGTTATATATTTCCCCTTTAGATTAAGGGTTTTACAATGGAGTCGCCACTTATTTAATTATTGGAATAAATAAGAAAACCAAAATTGAAAAATTTCTCATTTTATTTATTTGAATTTGAATTTACATTGATCATAGGAAATTACATGACTTTGGTCCTAGATACAATCTAAGATAAAGTACATGGCTTTGTTTCCTAGTTACAATCTAAAAATCGAAAATTACATGGATAAGCATTTGATCTACTAACCATTGATCTAAACTCGGAGGCTATGTTACAAGGTGGGAAGGTGTTAGGCACCCACCTTGCCCAGTGAAACTAGTCTTCTAAACTATGGTGGCCAACATTCATATCACATCATCCAATATGTTTTCAATCAATTTGCATGTTGAACTTAAAGTGTGTGCATGTGATAAACCCTAATTCAATTTATTAAGCATTGCGTTTGGATTAAAAAATAAATTCTAGTGAATGTGTGTGTGTATGGTGATATCCTAGATTCAAGAATTTGAAAGAATTATGAAACAAACTTGTTTTTCATATTTTTGATGTGGATTTAAGATCAAAACTAGTTTTTATGCATGAACATGTGATGAACAACCAAGAACATGTGAAGAACATATAAGAACAATTAATAACATTCAAACATGTTCAAGGAAATTTAAGTGATTACTATCATGCTTTAATCTTAAACTCTCATCATGGCAACACAAAAAAACAGTTAAGGAAATTGATTATATCTTCATGCAAGATTCATATGGTGGAGGAGGAGACTTTTGAGGGAGATCCTAAGGGTGGAGGAAAAGAAGAGTTAGGAAAGGGAGAGTGAGTCTCACTCAATACCTTGAGTCTCAGGAAGACCAAGATATGACAAGACTAATCAACTTCACTAGAACTCAAGAGAGGAGAGGAGAGGGGGTTTTGGTGTGCTCTGTAATGAATGAGAGGGAGGGTTTATATAGTGGTGGTAGAGAAAATATGAATGGAAGGCCATTTAATGAGGGTTGACAAAGAATTATGAACCTAGACCTCATTTTAGCCTTGGAGAAAATTTGGTGCATTAAATAGAAAGATTGGTGAGAGTGAGGAGTAAGCCAAAATTCGGTTTTCCCGTAGCTGTTGTAACAGCTTGTAGAGTCAACTTCAAAAAATCATATCTGACTCAATTATGATTGGAATTGCCTCGTTCTTATGCTCAAATTGAAGCCCCGGATGTCTAGTTTCTGGAAAAATTAACCTCATTCATAGATTCAAAATATTCTGAGAGATATTGATGAAAAAGTGAGCAGAGGTCATTTGTTAGAAAATGGTTTCAGCACAATTAATATTAATAGGTCCCAAATTAGCTCCCAATTAACATTAAATGGCTCAAATTACTCTCATTTCAGACTTAATTAGTTTCAAATTTACTCTAATTAAAAGATAATTACAAAAATTACTCATTGAATAATTAATGTTTAATTACCTAATTAATTAGATGTATGCAACCTCACCATAAAATGTAGTTCTAACTAAACAAATTATGACACATCATTGATCTCCAATCGATTACACTTATAACCAATTGAAATCAATTGTTCATAATCACATATAGTTGGACTCAATTTGTGATAATACATCTCAACCATGAAAACTTGATTTGATGATAACTTTCAATATGGTGGTCTGATTAGGGCCTATGACCAGTTGATTTGATCGTTACAACATCAAGATCATTTTGGTGAAATGAGATTAAGGATCTAATGGCCAAGATCAAGATACATATTTCTGAAGTGAAAGTACCATTTTACCCTCCATATGAGGTTAAATGCGGATTGCAAAATGGGGTGTCAACATTATGACTTACATCCATTTAAGGGATCTTGCTAGTCTCTAACTTCGTTAGTAACTTACATCTGTCTAAGCGGAATCTTGTTACTTAACCATTTTTATGACTTATACCCATTTAAGAGATCTTGTCATTTTTGGTTTCATCAATAACTTACATCCATCTATGCGAAATCTTGTTACTTAGCCATTTTTATGACTTACACCTAATTAGGGGATCTTGCCTTTTTTTTTTCTTTTTTTTTTTTTTTTTTTTTGCTACTGTGTTTACTCGCATTAAGTCATTGACTGAATAATTCTTTTATTACTTTAAAAAATGAATACAATTTCCTATTACATCTAGTGGTGGTACTTCTTCAAGTGCTCGATGTTCCATAGTCGTGGGAGTCTCTGCCCGTCTAAGGTTTTCAGGTGATAAATGCCTTGTCTAGAGTAATGGACGACTTGGTAGGGTCCTCTTCAGATTAGGCTGAGCTTTCCTTAGGCAGGATTTCTGGTCGCCGAGGTCACTTTGCATAGGACGAGGTCCCCTATATCAAGTCATCTGAGCTTCTCTCTTTTGTTGTAGTAATTAGCCATCTTCTGCTGATATTTCATCATCTTGTTAGCGGTCCCATCTCTAACTTTATCCAGGCAGTCCAAGTTGACTCTTAGCTGATCGTCATTGCTATCCTCATGGAACATTTCTCGTCTGATACTACTTATTCCCACGTCGATCGGGATTACTGCCTTAATGCCATAAGTGAGTCTGAAGGGGGTTTCTCTTGTTGGGGTTCTTGCTATAGTCCTGTAAGCTTACAAGACATTGGGAAATTCCTCAAGCCAGGCCCTCTTAGCTTCGTCCAACTTGGCTTTGATAATCTTGAGTAGTGTCTGATTAGTCACCTCTGTTTGGACGTTTGCTTATGGATGTCTTGAGAATGAGAACTGGTTCTTGATCACTAGACCTGAGCAAAAATCCCTAAAGCTCTAACTGTCGAGCTGCTGCCCATTATCTAATATGATCGTCCGTGGAATCCCGAACCTGCAAATTATGTTCTTCCACACAAAGCTCTGGATTTTCGCTTCGGTGATGGTGGCTATTTCGTGAAGTGATAGCCTCCCCTTAGCCATTTCGTGAAGTAATTAATAGCGACTAGTAGGAACTTTACCTGTCTTTTACCTTGGGGCAATGGGCTAACGATATCAATTCCCCATTGTGCAAATGGCCAAGGGGAGGCTATCGTCATCAATCTCTCGGCTGGAAGGCGTTGGACATTCCCAAGCCTCTGGCACTTGTCGCATTTCTTGACGAGCTCCCTCACGTCTACCTACATAGTAGGCCAGAAGTAACCTATTCTGACGACTTCACTTACCAAGGATCTGGGGCTTGCATGGTCTCTGCACATCCCTTCATGAATTTCTTCCAAAATATACTTGGCTTCCTCTTCATCTACGCACTTTAGGTAGGGCATCGAAAAGCCCCTTTTGTACAGGGTGTTATTCAGGATTGTGAATCTAGCTGCTCTCTTCCTGACCTTCTTGGCCTCCTCAACGTCTTGTGGGAGATGGCCGTCTTGGAGGAATGATATGATCGGGGTCATCCAGCTGCTTGTGCTCTAGATTGCAAATGTAGAAATTTCCTCAATGCTAGGGCATTTCTAGATTTCCATCTATAAGCCAATGCTCGTTGATCCGGCTTCTGACGATGCTAGTTTTGCGATTTTGTCTGCTACCATGTTTTGGCTCCTAGGGATCGGCACGAACTCCGCCCTATCAAACGCTTCGTCAGTCTGAGGTATTTTTGCATTATTTCCTCCTTTGCTTCATACTCCTCCTTTATTTGCCCTTATTACCAGCTTAGAATCGCTCTAGAGGTGAAAATTTTTAGCTCCTAGGGCTTTTCCGACCCTTAGCCTTGTCAATATTCTTTTGTACTCAGCTTCATTGTTGGTGGCTGGGAATCTTAGTTGAATTCTGTATTTAAGCGTTTCTCCATCTAGGATGATTATGACGACCCATACTCCCCTCTTTTTTTAGGCGGACGAACCATTGGTATGTATCGTCCACCGTTCTATCTCGTCGGTGATGCCGTCCTCGTCTGGAAGAGTGAACTCGACAATGAAGTCTGCTAGAGCCTGTGCCTTAATGGCTGTCTTGGGGTGGTACTCGATGTCGAATTGGCTAAGCTTAATTGCCTATTGGACCATTCTTCCTGCTGTCTCGAGTTTGTTCATGGACTTCTTGATGGGTTGGTCCGTCATTACTAGGATAGGGTTCGCTTGAAAGCACAGTCGTAACTTGCGCGAAGCTACTATTAATGCAAATGCAATCTTTTCAATCCTTGGGTACTTGGCTTCTACACCTTGAAAAGCTTGGCTAACGTAGTAAACTGGGAGCTGTTTCTTGTTCTCTTCTCAAATCAATGTTGCACTCATGGCTGTGGCTGATACTGCCAGATATAAATATAGGTTTTCTCCTTCCTTGGACGGACTTAAGAGGGGCAGATTACTCAGGTAACGCTTGAGTTCTTGAAAAGCCTCCTTGCATTTGTTAGTCCAGGCAAAAGCTTGCTTCAATGTCTTGAAGAAGGGCAAGCATTTGTCCGTTGCTTTAGAGACGAACCTGTTGAGTGCCGCTATCCTTCCTGTGAGCTTCTAGACTTCTTTGACTGTCTTTGGTGGTGCCATATCGAGTATGGATCACATCTTCTCTGAGTTTGCTTCTATCCCCTTTTAGGACACCATGTATCCCAAGAACTTCCCCGAGGTTACTCCAAAGGCACACTTACCGGGGTTCAACTTCATCTGGTACTGTCTAAGTGTGGCAAATATTTCTTTGAGGTCGTCTAGATGGGCAAGTTCTTCTTTACTCTTAATGAGCATGTCATCCACATATACCTCCATATTTCTCCCGATCTGCTTGCTGAACATTTTATTCACCAGCCTTTGGTAAGTTGCTCCTGCATTTTTCAATCCGAAGGGCATTACCTTATAGCAATAGAGCTCTTGGCTCGTAATGAAAGCAGTTTTCTCCTGGTCCTTTTCAGCCATCTTTATCTAGTTGTATCCTCAGAAGGCATCCATGAATGTCAATAACTTTTGTCCTGCTGTAGAATCCACTAGCTGGTCTATCCTTGGCAGAGGGAAAATATCTTTTGGGCAAGCTTTGTTCAGGTCCATGAAGTCCAGGCACATCCTCTATTTCCCATTTGCTTTCTTCACTAGGATGACATTGGTGAGCCACTCTGGATAGTAAACTTCTCGAATAAAACTTGCTGATAGCAACTTGTTAACCTCATCCGTAATTGCTTGATTCCGTTCTAGAGCGAAGACTCGTCGTCTTTGCTGGACGGGTTTCTTTTCAAGGTTCACATTTAGCTTGTGTTCGATGACTCTTAGGGATATGCCTGGCATATCCTCGTGACTCCAGGCAAAGACATCCAAGTTTTCTTTAAGGAACTGGACAAGTCTCGTCCTCATCTCAGGACTCAATGTCGTCCCTATCCTGGTCATCTTTGCTGTTTCTCCCTCGACCAACTCCATTGTCTCCAGGGCTTCCACTTTCTCTTCTTCCTTCTCCTCAATTATCCATGTATGGTTTTCTTTGGCAACTAGCACGGCCTGGTAGCATTCCCTGGCTAGTACTTGATCTCCTTTCACCTTGCCCACATCGTTCTCTATTGGGAACTTTACCTTCAAGCAATAGGTAGACATGGCTGCTTTCCAATGGTTAAGCGTGGGTCTCCCGATGATCACATTGTAAGATGAAGGGCAGTTTACCACCAAAAAGTCCAACTGACGAGTCAACTGCCTCGAGTGAGTCCCCACTGTAATCGTTAGCGTCACTATGCCTTTGGAATATACCCTGTCTCCACTGAAGCTAACGAGGGAAAAGTCAAATGGGCACAACCTTCCTGGATCTAGCTTCAGCTGCTAGAAAGTGGAGAGGTAGATGATGTCTGCCAAGCTACCATTATCTACGAGGATTCTCCTGGTATTGAATCATTCTATCATGAGCATTATAACCAGAGGATCATCATGAGGCTGTTTCACTCCTCTAGCTTCTTCTTTTGAGAAACACATGTCCCAGTCCGTCCGTCTTTGCTTAAATGGGGGCATCCTATGGACATTGTTCACCTGCCTCTGATGCGCTTTATTGAGAGATTTGAACGACCCTCCTGTGGATGGGCCACCTGTGATCATCTTTATCTCCTCGATCACACTTGGCGAGCGCTGAGATGTGTGATCCTCGTCACTAGGTGAAAATTTGCGCTGGTTCTTGTTGTCGCCTCTGAATCTGCTAGATTCCCTCTTTTTCACATACTTCTGCTCCCTTTCCGTATAAGCTCTTCTATCTGCTCCTTTAGGTCCCTGCAATCCTCTATGTAGTGGTCGTAATCCTTGTGGAATTGGCAGTATTTCTTCTTGTCACGGACGTTGGGGGATGAATGTAATGGCCTTAGCCATTTGAGGTAGTGCTCATCCTTAATCTGCGCCAAAATTTTGTCAATAGGCATAATTAAAGAAGTGAATTTTACCGTTCAATGAGTTTTTTCGTCTTTCCCTTTACTCCTGTCATTAGTCCGACGATCTGCACGCTCCCTTTTTTGTCCTCTATGATTATCCTCCTTCCTTCCCTTGTCTCCCGGCTTTTCCACGTCCTTTATGGTAGCTAACGCATCTTCAGCGTCTATGTACTTCTGTGCCTTCAAGAGCATCTCTGCCATCATCTTAGGAGGATTCTTCGTGAGTGAAACCACGAACTCTTTAGACTTCAACCCCGCTTTAAAGGTCGTCAACTGTAGCTTGTCGTCAACTTCGTCCAACTTTAGGGTCTCCTGAGTAAAGCGTTTCACGTACGATCTCAGGGTTTCTTTCTCCCCTTGTCTAATGGTGAGTAAGTGGTCTGCTGGCCTCTTAGGGCGTTACCCCCTAACAAAATGGCGCAAAAAGGCGTTGCTCAACTGTTTGAAGCTGTCGATGGACGATGTTGGTAACTTTGTAAACCACTCCCTTGCAGCTCCTTTGAGAGTGGTGAGGAAGGAATGACATAGTATTTCGTTAGGAGGCTATTAAATGCCTAGTGTCGTCTTGAAGGTGTTAAGGTGATCCTGGGGGTCCTTGAGATAACCAAAATTTCGATGGCACAGGGCATTCCAAGACTGCCGTGGTGAAGGGTGAGTCTGTTGCCCTGACCATTCTATCCAAGCTTTGGTCTGTTTTCCCCTTAATGGCGTTACTCAGCTCGTCCATCTCTTTTCTCATCTCCTGAAATCTGAGTTTTGCTCATCTGGGGTAGCTGGTCCTTGACGATCGCTTCTCCTATGGCTATTTCCCTCATCCTCCTCTTGATTGGCTTTAGACCGGTTCTTTTCCTGTTGAAGTCGTAGCCTCATTTCCTGATTCTGTCTGGTGAGTTCTTCAATGCTAGCCGCAAGAGCCTAGACTTGCAGAGCTAATGCTGCAGAATCTTGGTTGGACTCCATCTGAATGTAGAAATAAATTGGGAACTACGCTTTCAAACTTAAGTATGAAAATGTCATTTACTATAGACAGCGCCAAACTGATGAAGTGAAAATCGTCAGTCCTTGTAAGTGCATCCTGATGGAGTTGAATCCTCGTCGGTGCCCCTGGAAAGATGGCTCCCTCAAGGTGGTCACCAGTGTGGTGTCTACCATAACGTCTCCGATGCCAAAGTCAGTACGAGAAAGCTTTTAGAGAATAACACAGAATATTAGAATAACTATGAGTGATTTTAGGTGTGTCTATGTACATTGTGTTGGTGCTGTGAGGACTTTATATATGTTTCTACAGCTCCTAGCCGTTGTGGCTGTTATTGTGGTTTTAATGCCCTTTTTGTTAATGCTTCATGCTCAGTAATGTGGGCTTTGATAGGCTTCCAACAGTCTATACAGCTCGCTTTGGAACCGTCCGCGACGTCGTTGACTGCATTAAATAGCTCTCCTACCTTCGATAATGACATGGATATACTGACAAAGATATTTGGTCTTCCCGTTTGTGTGAGAGAGATCGTCGGACCTATCAACCATTATATAGAGTTATAGGTAACTAATGGATTCTAAATACTTGTTTAGGAAAAACTTAAAATAATAATAATAAATAAATAAAAATAAAAATCCATAATAACATACATATTCTTTAAAAATTCTTGATAAGTCAAATTCATTCAAGCCCCATCAATCAACCACATGACTGGTTGGGGGGTTCAATTAATGCAGATCCGATTTTGGCATCTAGTTGACTCTTTATTTCATGATAACACACACACAAATATATATATATATATATATATATATATATATATATATATATATATATATATATATTTTGTGGTTGACTTGATGGACTTCCAATATTGGAAAAGCACGAGTTCCCACCTTATAATCTTGGCCTAATTTCCATCTGAACTTGGTTGTCAGCTGTTAGCCTTAGCTCTAGTTCCTCCACTTTCCATCGAAGGATTACTGAACACATTCTTCTTTTTTGATTGTTTATATTTTATTATTTTCTATTGACCTTATAAAAATTTTGAAAAATCATTTGAAACTTGTTTAAAATTTTTAATTAATTTTTTAATTTTGATATCATCATAATTTCTTTTTTAGAAAACGATTTTAAAAAGTAAAAAATTTAATTTTTCTATTATTTTAGCAGTTCCATTTTTAAATTTTAAAATTTGGGTAAAGCACATAATAATGCTTTGTATCACACAATTTCACACACATTTCACTGCAATTCTCCCATGTAAAAATTCGTGATAGACTTACTCTTTTTTCTCCGTTACTCACTATTTGCCATGTAGGAAAATTATGACAAAGTTTGTGTGGAAATGTGTAATTCTAACATTATTGACAAAAGTTGTATTTATTTTCACACAAACTATTTTACACATCCCCAGTATATTGGTCGTTTTTTTTTTTTTTTTGGTTAAAAGGAAGCTTAAATTAAAAACTAGGAATTACAAAGTCTAGGGTAGGCCACACCCCAAGCATCAGCCAATAGTTGGTACAAAACAAAAGGGGGGGGGGGGGGTTGAGAAGACAAAATAAGGGGCTGTTTGGCACCATTTTTTTCATCACTCAATTTCCGTCACTCAATTTTCATCACTCATCACTCATTACTAATTACTCATCACTCATCACTCATCACTCTAAACTCTAAAATACTAGGGCTGTTTGGCACCATCACTCAATTTCCATCACTCAATATTTTTCACACTGTTTGTGGGCCCTATACCTGTCACTGGTGCAGCTTTTTTTTTTTTTTTTTTTTTTTTTTTTTTTTTTTTTTTTTTTTCAATACTCACAAACTCGAACCAGTGAAAGAAGAAAGGAAAAAAAGTTCAGATCACCCGAACCTAGTGAATGAAGAAAGGAAAAAAAAAAAAAAGGGAAGAACACCGGGGAGACTGAACCCAGGAGAAGGAAAAAAAAAAAAAAGGGAAGAACAGGGGAGACCGAACCCAGGAAAAAAAAAAAAAGAGGAAGAATAAGGGAGACCGAACCCAGTAGAAGAAAGAGGGAAAAAAAAGGGAAGAACAGGGGAGACCAAACCTAGGAGAAGGGAAAAAAAGAAAAAGAAAAGGAAGAACAGGGGAGACCGAACCCAGGAGAAGAGAGAAAAAAAGAAAAAGAAAAAAAAGGAAGAGTTGTTTTGGTCAAAAGGTGTGGCTGAGTTATGATTAGTGGGTCCCTCATATGTGTTTAATTACAAAAATGTCATTGAGTTATGAGTTATGGAAATTGAAAATAACCAAAATGTGTTTTTAATTTTCATAACTCATAACTCAAAAATCAGAGAATTGAGTGATGGAAACAGAGTTATAGAAACAGAGAATTGGTGCAGCCAAATGGACGTTTTGCTATGAGTCCCACCATTTTTGAGAATTGAGTTATGGAAACAGATAATTGAGTTACGAAAACAGACCAACCAAACAGCCTCTAAAATTCTCTCTAATGGAGCAGCCTTCTTTAGTAAGCAGACCAGCATAGTGGTTTCCTTCACGATAAGTGTGGTAGACAAGCACTTCATCAAAGGTTCGGATGAGCAACCTGCAGTCAGATATTAGGGAATTACATGGGTGTGCTTGGAGAGAACTATCATTTTGCAAGGTAATGAAATCAGTGACCACTTTGGCATCTAATTCAACATGCAATTTTTTGATATTCAAGTTTTTTGCCAAGATGAGTCCATCACATAAGCCCCAAAGCTTAGTAGCAAGAGAATGAGTGAATCCAATGTTCCTCGAAAATCCACCGATCCAATTTCCCCTATAATCTCTAATGAGACCACCTGCACCCGCCATACTTGGGTTGCTTTTTACAGAGCCATCTGTGTTGAGTTTATAGAAGCCTAATGGAGGAGGCTTCCATCCTATTGAGAAAAGGTTTGAGCTCAGACAGGTTGTTTTGGGTGGGAAATTGGAGTAAAATTCCATAGAAAAAGATTGGATTCTTTTGAAGATGCTGTCGGGGGAGAAATGGGTATTTCCCATGACAAACTTATTTTTAGCTGACCAAATAGCTCAAACAGTAACGAGAAATATAATACTCCATGATATGTCAGTGAAGAGGGAAGTGTTAGTTTGCGCTATGGACATTTTCTTTATCCAAGTGAGAGTGTTGTTTGAAGAGTAAAAGTGGTGAGGGAGGTTAGGGGTGACTTTGGACCAAATGTAAGTGATCATAGAGTAGTCACGGAGAATGTGAAGGGGGGTTTCAGGGGCGGTGCAGCAGATGGGACAGATGGGGTCATTAGTGATTTTTCGATTATGGAGAAGAGATTTGGTGGGGAGGCTATTGTGGCAAGAAAGCCAAAGAAAAGTAGAAATTCTTAGGAGTGTAGGCACTTTCCAAAGCCATTTCCAGCTAGTGTTTGGAGTCTTGGGATTAGGGTCACAAGTAAGAGTGTAAGCCAAACTTGAATTGAACTTACCATTAGAAGATGGAAACCAGTACATGGAGTTGGGATGGAGGGGAGAGGTTGGCTTGGGGGTGGCTCAAATGATGTCTATAATGTGATTAGGGAGATGATAGGATAGATTAGCAAAATTCCAGCTGCCATTTTGGTCCCAAAGATCAAAAACTTTGGGTGAAATTTCATGCCGTGGGAGAGGACCCTATATCATGCTACGGATAATGCCTCTACCCGACTAATTGTCATCCCAAAAAAAAGTTGAGATGCCATTTCCCAAGCGCCAACCTATGCCGAGAGAGCAGATTGGGTTTGCTTTGAGGAGGCTATCTCATATAATCGAAGTTTTCTTGGATGCGGAGTGTTGGGGTGGATACTTGTTGCGGAGAGTTAAAGCCCACATCTCACAAGAATTGTTTCGAAGTGCCCAAGCTCTTTTGGCAAGGAGGGCTAGATTTCTAGCATATGCTCTCTTGATGCTAAGCCCACCAAGGAATTTTGGAGTAGTCACTGTAGCCCAGTTTTTCAAATGGAGTTTTTTATGTGCTTCGGTGTCACCCCAAGGGAAGTTTCTATTGATTTGGAATAATTAAAAGTGAGACGACCCACGAGGGAAAGGGTTTTAGATTTCCAAGATGCCAACTTGTCGCGAAGCTTATCAATGATGAAATTGTAGGCTCTTTTATTTCCTTTATTGGTAAGGATAGGCACACCAAGATATTTCCCAAAATCAGTACAGAAGATATACCTAGCTCATTCTCCATGCTCTCTAATGGAGGGGGAGGTGTGAGGAGAGAAGAGGATTTTGGACTTTGTGAAGTTAATTTTTTGACCTCGAAAGCTTACAAAAAGAGTCCAAAACTTTTTTTATGGTCATGCAATTTCTTTTGGATGCTTTGGCAAATAAAATGAGGTTGTCCGCAAAAACTAGATGAGAGAAAGGGAGACCATTTCTTTTGGTTTTAATCCCTTTCCAATTTCTTAGCGAGACTTCATTAAGGATGAGCCAAGCAAGGTGCTCCATGCAAAGCATGAAAATGTAGGGGGAGAGCGGGTCGCCTTGGCAGATGCCCCTTGAAGGGAGGAAAGGGGTAAGGCACTCTCCGTTGAGGAGGATGGAGAGATTGGAGGAGGTTATGCATGACATAATGAGTTCAATCTAAGCAGTGGGAAAGTTGAACCGATTAAGAGTGTGCCTGATAAAGCTCCATTCGAGCCTGTTAAAAGCCTTTTCGAGATCAATTTTTATTGCCATTAATCCTCTCTTGCTCTTGGAGGTTGTCATGGAGTGGATGATTTCTTGGGTAATAATGATGTTGTCGCTGGCTTTCCTTCCTGGAATAACGCTTGCTTGGAAGGGATGGATGAGGTCACCAAGGTGGGGTTTAAGACGGCTAACAAGAATTTTAGTGATGGTTTTGTAGAGGGTGTTGCAAAGGCCAATTAGGGGGAGTTGGTCGACAGTTTCAAACTTGGCAGTCTTTGAAATAAGGTAGAGGAGGGTGAAATTTAGGTCAGGGGGCAAAAATTTTGGAAGAAGATATGGTGAAAACCGTTGGGTCCTGGGGCTTTGTGGGGTTTAAAGGAGTTGATTGCAGCATGAATTTCCTGTGTTGTGATGTTGTGGAGCTGGGGGTCATCTATATTGAGAAGGGGTATGTGTATGTTGGGGAATAGGATGGTGTGAGTAGAGTGAGTGAGGTCAGTGGTATAGAGAGATGTGAAGTGGGAAATGATGGAGTTCTGAATGTCCATCGGGGAGTAAGTCTAGTTGCCCATAGGATCTTTAAGGCACCAAATCTTGTTATGATGTCTTCTACGGATGGTGGAGATGTGGAAGAAGCTGGTATTTCGGTCCCTCAGAATATGCCATTCAGTTCTGGATTTGAAGGCCCAAAAATCTTCTTCAAGTTTGAGAATGTGGTTAAACTCGGTCATGAGCTCCTTTTCAAGTTTAAGGAGAAAGGGGGAGCGATTGGAGCAAAGGGCTATTTGGGTACCCTTGAGCCGAGCGAGCACACTTTTTTTTTTTTTTTTTGTGAAAAATATTTCCAAAAGTTTCTTTGTTCCACACCTTGACTCTATTGGTGAAAAGTGTAAGTGTTTGGATTATATCATCGGGGTGAGCTTGCCAGGCATCCAAGTTGACATTATTGAAAGATGGGTCATTGAACCACATGGTTTCAAGGCGGAAGGGACGATTATGGGGGCAAGGGGAGGGGGGGGGGGGGGCGTTTAGTGTTTAGCAATATGGGTGGTGATCAGATGACGTTTTAGGGAGATGGGTGACAGTGGTATCTTCAAAAAGCAGTTACCATGATGGGGTACATAAAGCTCTGTCTAGGCGTTTCATAACTAAACTAGAGTCTCTCTTGTTCGACCATGTAAAGCGAGGGCCATTATAACCAAGATATAAGAGGTTGCAATCATTCATGAAATCATTAAAATGAGAAATGCGGCTTCGGATGTGTATAAAGAAGTGTAGTTTGTGGGCAACAAGTTTAAGTACATCGTTACTAAAAAATAAAATTAAATTAAAAAAAAAAAAAAAAAACAAAAACAAAAACAAAAACAAAAACAAAAACAAAACGAGGGGCAGGTTAGTAAATCATACATGTTACCACTAGACGAGTGGAAACTGAAAAAGAGGAACAAGGTGTGAAAACTGAAAACCCACTTAGAGCAGCATACGTGGGTTCGGTTCGGAGCAACTCAGAAAACAATCATTAGAGATTAGAGATTTGTGGACGACTAAATTTCTCGGTTCGAAATAAAGTCGAACAAGTAAAAATAGTTTCACAAGTGCGAATTTGTATTGATGATTGTGTGGTACAATTCTCTGTGATTACAAAAGAGTTATCCTCTGATTCGATCTCCTTAAAAGATTTGTTGATTGAAATTGTGGTAATGTGATTTTGATTTGAACACAAGATATCCTTCAATTTGGCTGAAGAATGGATCGAAGATCTTTGAAACTGAATTACAATGAATCTCTGGCTATGAGCTTGTTAGAAATCCTTTGTTCTTCATGTTCTTCGTGTTCTTCGTGTTCTTCGTGTGTTCTTCGTGTTCTTGGTGTGTTCTTCGTCTTCGAAGGTTTGTGGTGGAAGTTTTCGGTGCTTTAGAGGCTTGAATCCGTAGAGCTTCGCTGATTTGTGATTTGTTGAGGTTTCTGGAGGCTTTTGAGCTTGATTCCAGTGAGCTTTGAGATCTAGGAATATGATTTGGATGATTCCTCTTTGAATGATCTTTGTATTTGAAGGATTGTGGTGGAAGTTCTTCGGTGCTTTAGAGGCTTGAATCCGTAGAGCTTCACTGATTTGTGTTTATTGAGGTTTCTGGAGGCTTTTGAGCTTGATTCCAGCAAACTTTTGGATCTAAGCAGATGATTTTGATGATTTCTCTTCGAATGTTCTTCTTATTCAAAGGTTGAAGTTCTTGAAGTTCTTGGAGGCTTTAGAGCTTGGTTCCGGCAGAGCTTCTGTGCTTCTGAATCTTCTCTGATGCTGCTTGTGCTTCAGATGGCTTGGTGTCCTGTCTCCAGCCCTTTTGATCTCAGATCTTCTCAGATCTCTTCCCAAATGCCTTAGGAAGGCTTCTATTTATAGGAGTTTAGGGGAAGGGGAAGGTAAGCGACACGTGGCGGAGTCTGATTGGTGACACGTGGCAGAGCTTGATTGGTCCGCTTATGTCATCGCTTACATGTGCTGAACTGATTGTGTCATTGCTTACACGTGCGAGACTGCTTGTGTCATCGCTTACACGTGCGAGACTGCTTGTGTCATCGCTTACACGTGCGCTGATGTGTGATTGGTTTTTGCATGACACTTGGCAAATTTCTGTTGGCTTCTGAACAGCGATAGTAAAACCTAGCAGCAGTATGTGGCGCTTTGTGATTGGCTGTATTTTGTGGACTTAGTAGTGTAACGTGTCAGCTTGTGATAGGTCGGGAATTTTCCCTCTCTACAAATGCCCCCTCGAGACTCGTTCACGCACACAGTTTCAGAGTGTGGTGTGGGAATGAGTTTCGAAAATAGATTTTTACATTTGGCTCTTCAAATGAAGTATTGAAGGTGGTGGAGCTTTCAACAGGATGAGATAATTTCCGAGGAGTAGATCCACCCATATGAAAGGCTTTGATGAGACTGAAAAGGGGTCTGCCAGTATTTGAATGTATTCGCATGACTGAGCCTTCTCAGCAGAGGTTAAGTTGAAGTAACTTCAGAAGTATGTTTTGGATCGTTGGCGGCGATCACAAGGTGTAGAAGATGGGGAAGATGCGAGTATGGTGGCTGGGTACAGCATGCAGAGTCATGGAGCTGGCCTTGTGTTTTTAAGAACCGCTGGTGAAGTTATCTCAGAAGAGTATACTTCGGATTACGGCGAGGCCATGTGGGAAAGTGGTTGAATGCACATGTGTAATTGTTTCACTCAAGTTAAGCTGAGGTAATTTCAGAAGTTTAGGGATTTTGGTGATGTTGATGGTCGTGAGAAGAAGACGATGGAGATGAAGTGGAGATGGTGACTGTGTGAAGAAGATGGAGATGAAGCAAAGTGAATGGGTGAAACATACGACACCATGGTGCTGGCCCTGTACGTCGGGGAACTTTTGGTGTAGATGTTTCTGGAAAGTACACCTTGGGATTTGGGACTGACTGCATGTTGCTTGGGGTCTGACGGCAAGTCGTAGAATGTGCCTGCGTGACGGGACCATGCCGACAGACGTTAAGTTGAAGTAATTTCAGAAGAGTACCTTCTGAAATACTTCAAGCTGAATTTAAGTTGGAGTAATTCCAGAAAGTGTGTTTTGAGGTACCAGCAATGATGACCTTTGGATCCCACTGTAGTTGGGACATGGAATAAGGCTCTGGCGACCATTTACCGACTCCAAAGGCTGAATTCTGATGAGCTAGTGCCTTGAAGGTTGTTTCAAGTGTTGGATGAAAGACAATTTGTAGGACACCTCAACACTTTTTTACCATCTTCATCTATTAACACTTGTTGGGAAAGCACAACAAAATGAAAGATGTTTGTTCCGAACCTCTACCTTTGCTGTAAGACTAAACAACTTGAAGAGGACTATGGAGTTCTCAAAGCAGTTAGGAAGCTCCTTGAGCTAGGGTACGAGAGATTCAGTTGGCCTTAGACCTCTTGATTAGGTAGATCTAAGACTACAAGGAACAAAGATACGGGCTATGTTATGAGAAATTTTATGGACAAATGTAGTCGTTAAGTGGAGAAACAAAGTTTGTTTGGAGCTCAAAACTACAATGATGTTGTGAAAAAGGTTTCTACCGAACCATGAGAGGGTTGATTTTAAACGGATTATGAAGCAATATTGGTTGCTAAGCGTTGAGAATGATGAGGCCATAGTGAGAAATGGCTATGAGAAGGAGGACTTGAAAATTTGAAAGAAGCAAATCTTCATTTCATGACTCAGTGTGTTTTTCTTGATGAGTTCTTGATAAGTCCGGCCCTTCTATTTATAATGGAGAGACGAAGATTGGTAGATGGGTATTTGAGAATGGCAGATGAGGATTTTTGGTGAGAATGGTAGATTTCCGACTGGTAGGTACCGAATGGTAAGTGAGAATGTTTGGCACCAAAAGGGGAATAGTAGGCTGAAGTAGTGACCCAATGTAATTTCAAGTTCAAAACATACTTATGGGAGTTCATTTGTACTTTGAAAGGAAAGCCTTGATGAAGTCTGGAGAATAACCCTGAGGGGATCCAAACTAAATGGATTTATCTCAAATTTTGATATTGAGAGCTTTAGTTTTGGACATTGTCAATACTTCGGAGATGTGAGTCAGATTGGTGATTTCCGAGTCACGAAAAACTATGCAAGACAAGTCTGGTTCGAAAATCTTGATTTTGGGTTGTTTTCAACATAAAAGACAACTATCTTGGAATTGAGTTATTTGTACAATTTTCGAGTCTCAAATGATGGAACGGACTCCAAAATTGGAATGTACGCGAAAAATTGAGCAAGATAGGTCCATCTTAAAAATTTTGATTTTTGGTCAACATTTACGCAAAAGTCAACTTTTTGGAAATTGGACATTTGCACAATTTCCGAGCTTCGGATGAAGAAACGAATCCCAAAATCGGAATGTACTCGAAAAACTGAGCGGGACAGGCCCGTCTAGAAAATTTTGACTTTTTGGTCAAAGTCAAAGGTCAAACCTTTTTCTCTCTTCATTTTTTTTTTTTTTTTTTTTTTTTTTTTTTTTTTTTTTTTTTTTCAGTTGGTTCGGACCGGGTCAGGATCAACGGGTCAAACCGGGTCGAATCTGGACAACGGGTCAAACCAGCAGAGGCTGATGTCATTGGTGACGTCACACAACTGTGTTGGCGCGTGTAAGCGCGTGACTAAGCTGCCAGCGCGTGTGGGCGCGTGAATGCTGGGGGTTGCGCGTGGAAGCGCGTGCACTTGATGCTGGGATCTCCGAAGATGCTGGTGGCGCGTGGAGGCGCGTGACTGGGCTTCTGGAGTTGATTTTCCTGGGTTTTGTAGATCTAGGGCCACTGGATCTAGAGGTAGTTTTTGTTTTCTAAATTGGTGGCCCAATTTACACAGAAGTGAAGGAGGAGGCCACGATCTTCGAAGCCTATGGTGGCGCGTGGAGGCGCGTGGCTAGGCTTTTGGGGCCGAACTTTTTGGATTTTGTAAATCGGAGCCTTCTGGATCGACTGGTAATGCTATTTCCTTGAAATGACTTTTGGATTTGTACAAATATGAAGGGGCAGGCTGCGACCCTCTGAAGCTTTTGCGGCGCGTGAAGGCGCGTGGTCTCTCCGTTGAGATTGACCTTTTTGGGTTTTGGAGATCTTTGTCCGTTTGAGATCCTTGTGGGGTCAGTTTTGTGAAATGATTTTTGGATTTTCACAAATTTGGAAGAGCAGGCCGTGGGTTGTTTGTTTATGATGACTTTTCTGTTCTTTTTGCGGGCGACTCTGACAGGACGGGGCCAAGAAATCAACTAAATGTCTCTTTTGTTTGCTGAATTTTATTTTCAGAATTCGGTGCAGACTTCTTTGATTTTGAGTGCTGTGAGTTTGCAAAATCTGACTTTAAGCTTCTACTATTTTCACGTGGACACCATTTTTTTCGCTGGCCAGTTAGTGAAACCATTTAATGGTTTATTGACTTTTTCCATTTTTGTTGCCCGTCATCCCAGAAGTTTTCTATATAAAGGCATGTTATTGCCTTCCTTCATCACTGGGGCATATGCTCAACCTTCAGCTTTCTTTTCTTGCTTTCATTATTTTTTTTTTTTTTTTGACGTGCTATGAGATCTTTTGACTGACATTTTTTTTTTTTTTTTTTGCTGCACAATTTTCTTGATCTTTTGGGTTTTGACATCAAACTTTACACTGACATTCTCATAGAAGTGTTTGCTTTCATTTGGTGGATTTGTATTTCATTGATAGCAACGTTTTTGCAGTGACGTATGCCATCATGTTGTTACATTCTTTTTCTGCAACAACAATCTTTTAGTGATATTCGTCTTTGCAACGACGTTTCCATGAGGATATCCAGCCAGGCAACAATGCTATCACCGGTACTTGTCTTTGAAGTTGTATTGGCTCTAGTGTTGGCAACGAAGCAATACTAGTGCTGGTCGTTAATGAAACTATGCTAGCACTAATTTTTGCATGAAGGTGTTCCACACTTGTCTTTGCAATGTAGCCACACCAGTTGTCTTTTCCATAAAGTCGCACAAACATTTGCCTTTGCCAAGAAGCCTCATCAATACTTTGTCTTTGTAATGAAGCTACAGCAGCACTTTTCTTTAGCCATAAAGCTGGATCAACACTTCATTTGCACTGAAGCCATGCCAACATTCATGTTTGCTATGAAGCTGCATCAACTCTTGTATTTGTATTGAAGTTGCGTCACCACTTATCTTTGTCATGAAGCTGCGCCAACTCTTGCATTTACATTGAAGCATCACCATTACTTTGTCTACTGAAGCAAATTTGCACTTACATATGTCATGAGGTCGCACCACCATTTGCACTGAAGCCGTGCCAAGATTTGTCTTTGCCAAGAAGCCGCATCAACACTTTATTCGCATCGAAGCCGTGTCAACGCTCACCTTTGTCATGAAGTCACGTCAACACTTTATTTGCATCGAAGCCGTGTCAACGCTCATCTTTGTCATGAAGCCACGACAACACTCCACACTAGCACTTGCACTTGCATTTGAAGTTGCACCCATATTTGCCTTTATAATAAAGCTACAATAGCATCAATTTTCAGAGGCAACATAGCTCAGGCATTGAGGTGCATAGCACTGTAGCTAGACATCAAGATTTCAGAGATGCCAACAAGATTTTAAAGATGCAAGGAGATGTTAATAAAACCTTGAAGTTTCAAGAAGCTCCTATCAAGACTTTGAAGATGCAAAGAGCTCTCATTAAGACTTTGACGATGCCAACGAAATCTTGAAGTTTCAAGAAGAATGCCACCAAGACTTTGACATTGCATGAACATGCCCTTAGAGGAGAGATGACACAACACCAACTTCAGATGCTGGAGGAAGGTGACGCTGTCCAAATTTCAGAGACATGATGTGAAACGGCACCACTCAGAAGGGAGATGATGTGGTTCAAATTTCGGAGTTGTGAAGTGGCACAACTTTAAAGACATGGGAGGATATCCACAGAAGAGGGGCAATGCCATGAAGACTTCATTCTTTGCAAAAGAGGTTGAAGATTTTATTTTACTCTACAACCAAGAATTAACTTATGTTTATCATTAGTTCAAGGAAAGCCGAGTAACACCAATTCTTTGCAGCTGTCATTTTCTACCACAATGATCTTTGAGCATCATGTAGTGAGCAATTGACTGATCTTTAAGCAACGCCTGCCAATTAAAGGGATCTCAAAAGCATATTGACGACCTTTGAAAAATTCCTTAAGCTAGACTGGCAATCCTTTTTCTTTTTCATGTGACTGAACTTAGTAAATGATACCAAGTTGCCTACGTACCCCAGAAAGGGATCAAGTTATTACGTAGTTCAAAAGAATTTTTTGTTGTTGTTGTTGTTGTTTTTTTTTTTTGCAAAAAAGGGGGGCTCAGTGTGCAATAATGGGTATCACCACTAATCGAACCCGAGACCTCTCAAGGGCGACTTGGGCATCCAACCACTACGCCACACTAGCAATTGGTGACATAGAGTGAAATTAATTTCTCTTTATTGGTATGCTTTCAAAGGTAATGGGAAGACATCATGTACCCTTGCAGCATTACAGTGGGTAGTTTAAGCTCTTGCCGAGGAGCAATCTTCGATTTTCAAGCATAGAAGCGTTTAAGGAACTTCCCATTAATGGGGCCGATCCTTGCATCATCATTGTTGATCAACTTGTAAGCTTGGTTGGTGTTTGCCCCCTGCTTGAGAGTTGAAAGTCCATCACAAGCAACGGTCACATGGTTTGACCCGACAACTTCATTGAAGTCTAGATCGATCTTGTTTTCTTTGGCAAGCTTCATGATTTGTTCTTTGAAGATGAAGCATTTTTGGATTGGATGGCCAATGATGCGATGATATTTGCAGTAGTTAGGGTCATCAACTTTCCCCATGTCTTCTGGCCGTTTGCATTCTGGCAATTTGATTAGCTCCAACTGCAGTAGTTGTTCTAAGATGTTTGGCACATCTTCATCGGGGAACGGATATACTTTTTGCTCACATTCCTTAAAAGTCGGACGACGCATCTCATTCTTTTGCCATCCTTCAAGCTGTTTTTCATTTGCCTTCACTCCTCTTCTTGGAACCTTGACTTCGACAGTGTTAACAACCATTGGGTCTTTGAGGCTAACTTTTGCATTTGTATCATTCCTCCTTACTTCCTTTACACTTTCCTCAGGTATGGGAGGTTTTGTATTTCCTCGGCTAGCAATGCTCAGCTCCATGTCATGCGCACGAGTTGCTAACTCTTCAAATGTTCGAGGCTTTATCCCTTGAAGGATGTAAAGAAGTCCCCAATGCATGCCTTGGATGCACATCTCTACAGCAGAAATTTCAGAAAGTCTATCCTTGCAATCTAGACTCAAAGAACGCCATCGATTTATATAATCAACGACGGGCTCATCCTTCCATTGTTTGGTATTGGTAAGCTCCATCATGCCTACCGTGCGCCGTGTGCTGTAGAATCGGTTAAGGAACTCCCTTTCAAGTTGTTCCCAACTATCAATTGACTCGGGTTCTAAGTCTGTATACCAATCAAAGGCATTCCCCTTCAATGAACGGACAAACTGCTTTACAAAAAGGCCTCCTTGGGTCCCTGCATTCTCACAAGTTTCTACAAAGTGAGCAATGTGTTGCTTAGGGTTTCCTTTGCCGTCAAATTGCAAGAACTTGGGGGGCTGATACCCATTTGCATCCTCATGTTATCAATGCGCTTTGTATAGGGTTTCGAATATGTGAGAGAACTTATAGAAGAACCTCCATATTGTGCTCGAATGGTATTCGTTATCATGTCTTGCAATTGTTGAACTGATAACGATGCAACCGAAGTAGATTGTTCTTGTTGAGGAGTGTCTTGAGTTTCTTTCCCTTCGTCATTCGTCGCAGATGTGAATTTATGACCATGGCTTGATTCACCAAGGTCTTGTACTTCAAGTTTGTTCATTAAAGTTGCAATTTGGAGGTCCTTATCTTCAAGTTCTTTGGTGAGAAGGACAACCCTTTGCTCCATTTCAGCCATCTTTTCTTCCATGGTAGAGGCGTTAGTCATCATGACTGATACAACTTCCCAAGATGATGGAGAAGAGAATGGATTGGAGTGAGTACGTGAAATCTCATCTTTTTGGTTCCCTTTGATGGGAGAGAAATCGTGCAACCAACTTTTTGTGAAGGAAGAAGGGGATTTGCACCCATACTTGAGATGTTCCAAGGTGGAGATGTCCTTGTTGATGACCTTATTTCTTGTGAGAGGGTCTAAGGAGATGATTGTCTGGACCTTGGCTTCCTTGGTTGATTGATATTGAAGTTGATTGTTTGTTTTGGGTTGGCTACAATTGATTACACCAATGTAGTTGTTGGTGGTAGCCGTACCAATTTTAGTTGAAGTAGCTGTTGAAGCTTGGATGTTCTTGCTAGAGGCCATTGAAGTTGGTAGCAAGATGATGATGATGATTTCTTTGAAGAAGAATGAGATGAGAGGCAGAGATGTCCCACTGGGCGTGCCAGAATATGTGGACGACTAAATTTCTCGGTTCGAAATAAATTCGAACAAGTAAAAATAGTTTCACAAGTGCGAATTTGTATTGATGATTGTGTGGTACAATTCTCTGTGATTACAAAAGAGTTATCCTTTGATTCGATCTCCTTAAAAGATTTGTTGATTGAAATTGTGGTAATGTGATTTTGATTTGAACACAAGATATCCTTCAATTTGGCTGAAGAATGGATCGAAGATCTTTGAAACTGAATTACAATGAATCTCTGGCTATGAGCTTGTTAGAAATCCTTTGTTCTTTATGTTCTTCGTGTTCTTCGTGTTCTTCGTGTTCTTCGTGTGTTCTTCGTGTTCTTGGTGTGTTCTTCGTCTTCGAAGGTTTGTGGTGGAAGTTCTTCGGTGCTTTAGAGGCTTGAATCCGTAGAGCTTCGCTGATTTGTGATTTGTTGAGGTTTCTGGAGGCTTTTGAGCTTGATTCCAGTGAGCTTTGAGATCTAGGAATATGATTTGGATGATTCCTCTTTGAATGATCTTTGTATTTGAAGGCTTGTGGTGGAAGTTCTTCGGTGCTTTAGAGGCTTGAATCCGTAGAGCTTCACTGATTTGTGTTTATTGAGGTTTCTGGAGGCTTTTGAGCTTGATTCCAGCAAACTTTTGGATCTAAGCAGATGATTTTGATGATTTCTCTTCGAATGTTCTTCTTATTCAAAGGTTGAAGTTCTTGAAGTTCTTGGAGGCTTTAGAGCTTGGTTCCGGCAGAGCTTCTGTGCTTCTGAATCTTCTCTGATGCTGCTTGTGCTTCAGATGGCTTGGTGTCCTGTCTCCAGCCCTTTTGATCTCAGATCTTCTCAGATCTCTTCCCAAATGCCTTAGGAAGGCTTCTATTTATAGGAGTTTAGGGGTAGGTAAGCGACACGTGGCGGAGTCTGATTGGTGACACGTGGCAGAGCTTGATTGGTCCACTTATGTCATCGCTTACATGTGCTGAACTGATTGTGTCATTGCTTACACGTGCGAGACTGCTTGTGTCATCGCTTACACGTGCGAGACTGCTTGTGTCATCGCTTACACGTGCGCTGATGTGTGATTGGTTTTTGCATGACACTTGGCAAATTTCTGTTGGCTTCTGAACAGCGATAGTAAAACCTAGCAGCAGTATGTGGCGCTTTGTGATTGGCTGTATTTTGTGGACTTAGTAGTGTAACGTGTCAGCTTGTGATAGGTCGGGAATTTTCCCTCTCTACAAGATTAAAGAACACTTTCGGTTTCTTCTGGTAAAGTTTCTACAAAATTCTCTCTCTATCGTTCTTGTTTTTCATTTTAGTGTATTTATTAGTCTTTCTTCAACATTTTGATGTAGCCAATCTTCTGAATTTTTTAAATTCCTGCGAGGCTTTTCATTCGATAATTTGTCCCACCCCATTATTTTTCAGAATCCGTTTTCGTTTTAAATTTTGATGCTATGAATTGCACATTTCTCTATTGTTTTCTTAGTACTGACACAGATATTTAGTGTGAGGTACATGCTGATGATGGGTTCAAACTGATAGTGAGTTTTATTTTCTTTTTGCAAATTGGAACAAACCCTTTTTTTTTTTTTTGGGTTTCATGTTTCATATATGATTCAAAATTTGCAGTTAAGTTTGGCTGAGTGTGGAAAATCTTTTTAGAACAGTAGTTTTAGTATAAATATCAGTGAAATGGCCGTCAGTCCATCCAATTTTTGTCAGTTAACATCATTTGAGTCCGGGTTTTGATCTATATGACCCCGGGCGGTACAATTGTACAAAGTACACCTCTTCCATTTGGTTGAGTGTGAAAAATCTTTGTTGAAGAGTAGTTTTAGTATAAATACCAATAAAAGGGTTGTTGGTCCAGCCAATTTTTAGCGGTTAACATTTGATTCTGCATTGGTTTGTGATTGTTGACTAATTTGCCAATTTAGTGAAATGAGGGTTGGTTTGAGTATTGGATCGTATCAACAAGTGGCAAAATATTTTTCAGGTTTTGTTTTGAAAACTCTAAGATGATGTCTTACCAATAGTCAATTGAAGATGAAGGAGCAATCATGCATGCTTGTGACTTCACTTTTATAATTTTCTTTTGGTTAAGATGGATTAATGCTGTATTTTGTGACATTGAAGCATGTCGTTTGAACATCTTAATTTTGATCTGACTAATGCATGTGAGGATTTTGTAGTTAAATTAGATGTGCCATTAAGTCAAGAACAACTTATGAGTCATGACTTATAAAGATTCCTTTTTTAACTTAGGAGGAAACTTTTAAACTAGCTGCACGTTAGTTTTCATTGTAGTTAATATGGTTAGTGGGTTGTCATTTGATATGTGACTAAATGGTAATCGGACAATGCATATATGAGATTTCAATTATGCATTCATTTAAATTTTTTTTTAAAAAAATCTTTACTAATATTCAAGAATCTTGAATCTGATTAATTGTTGCCAATGAGCTCTAGCTCAAATGGCATCTTCTCCCCTTGTAAGAGTATGGTAGAGGATGAGGTTGTGGGTTCGGACCCACCAGGTTCTTTTTCAAAAAATGAAAAAGAAAAAATAATTTAATTAAATTTCTCTATATGTTTTCAATCAATAGAGATGAAATATTATCAAGAAGAAAATGTATCCGGAGAGATTGTCTAGTACATGAATCAGGGATGAATTCGACTGGTGTAAAATAATATAAGTGAAAAGAAAACAGAATGATATCATATCCAGATCCACTTTTTTATCCTTGGGATCAGATATAATTGCAAACGATGAAAATTTTCATAATGTCATGCTTTCACATGCTAAATCTATCACTTGATTTTCCTTAAAAATCTGTCACCCAATGGCAAGCAGCAACTACAATCACAAAGTTCTGGGGGATTTTTTTCCCTGCTCCTTTTGCTGGTCATTTGGCATGGAGTAGAGAGTAAGTTTCTACCTAATATGATGTGCTTAATGCCCATTTCCTTCAAATTCCATTTTTGAAGTCACGAAAATGTGAGAGTAGAAAGGGAAAGTCGATCATAAAACTACTTGGCATTTTTAAAGGTGGTTTTTCTTGATTTTTTTTGGTTGTCTAACAGCCAAATTTATATAAAAAATGGTGTTGGGATGTAAATGTCCATGTTTTTGCAAGAAGTTGCTTGTTTGATAAACTTGAGAGCTATGTCCTTGCAAACAAATTTAATAAGGATTTTCATCTAATGTAAATCCCCATGAAAGCTTTTGAAACAAGCATGGGCTGGGTGCTAAATATGTGCAAACATTTTTTTTTTGGGGGTGCCGCCCGGGGTGGGGGGGGGGGGGGGTTGTTTGAGAACTTTTAGGTTTGGACAATCTGTGAGATATTGACAAGATTAATGTAGTTAACTATTTCAAAAACACAAAGGTCCTAGCAGGAAAGCACTTGGGATTGAGTATTTGACATGCAACCCCGTTACTTAAGATTACTGTAGAAGAATAAGAATAAAGGAGATGGAAACAAGAGAAGCATTAGAATTTAGTTATTTAATTTTGTAAGGCAACCATCATGTTGATTTCTTTTTTTGATATTTAACAGTCATGTTGATTTCTACACTAGAGAATACATTTGGAGTTGCATTAAGTATAACCTAATGCCAATAACACTTTCTGATTCCAAATGTAATCAGATTCTCTTGAAAGACTCATTTCACTCACCAATATGTTCAGATATGTATCACGTACATTATGAGCGTGTAGAATTGGCTTTATTCTTTGTGGTTGGCCTTCATTGTTTCTCTTCCTACATATTTTTGCTTCTCTTGTTGGTTTGCTGCAGACAATTACAAGCTTTTTGTGAGGTCCACAGAATTATTTCTTCTCCATATTTTTGCTTCTCTTGTTGGCTTGCTGTAGAAAATTACAAGCTTTTTGTACGGTCCAGTTGTGGGTTGGTATGAGCTATTAAGCAGTTATCAGTGAGGATAACAGTCGGAATCTACCAATATCTTCCCAATATGTTAATAGTAGATTGTTAATCTATTGTATTCATAAAGTGCTTGGGTTTTGTCATATATAAATCTTCTATATATTTTTTTTGCATCATAGTGCAGATGGGCCCAGAGTACATTAGGTCTTCTCTCAATAACGAGAAGGTCGAAGGTCTCTCGGCTCCTCCAGGTTTTGTCTCTCGTACATCCTTTGTACTTAAGAGGGTCGAAAAAAGTGATGAAACCAATAATACGATTTCCCCCTTGGATGCATCTAAAAAAGAGCCAATCAAGACTGACACTATGTTCGACAAGACTGACATTGCAGAGCTGTCAGGAACGCTCAAATGCAAACCATGGATACTCTTTGATGAAAGCAATTATAGCCCAAAGGAATTCGAATCTGGACAGCATGATATGGTCATAGATCTTCTTCTTCTCCTCCTTAAAATGCGTAGGTGCTTTGATATATGAAGCTGTTTCATAGTGGTAAAATTAAAGGAAATTTGGTATTCTGTGACTTATGTTGATTATGAATACCTTGTATGTATAACTATTAGTATCAGATAAGATGTCCTCACCCACCCCAACTGTAACGACCCCACCCCAACTGTGTAGATATTGTCCGCTTTGGGACCCATATCCCTCACGGTTTTGTTCTTCCCCAGGTTGCGCTAGGGAAAAGGCCTCTACACATTGAAGGGAGGTCATTCCTTATAAATACATTCTCATATGCTTCCCTAGGCGAAGTGGGATTCCATGGAATGGAGGATCCCTCTTTTTGGGTCACTACAATCCACCCCCCTTACGAGCACACGCGTCCTCGCGTGTGGGACCCACACTTCCGGCTAGGGTATGGCTCTGATACCATCTGTAACGACCCCGCCCCAACTGTGTAGATATTGTCCGCTTTGGGTCCCATACCCCTCACGGTTTTGTTCTTCCCCAGGTTGCGCTAGGGAAAAGGCCTCTACACATTAAAGGGAAGTCATTCCTTATAAACACATTCTCATGTGCTTCCCTAGGCGATGTGGGATTCCATGGAATGCAAGACCCCCCTTTTTGGGTCACTACAACGACCCCGCCCCAACTGTGTAGATATTGTCCGCTTTGGGACTCATACCCCTCACGGTTTTGTTCTTCCCCAGGTTGCGCTAGGGAAAAGACCTCTACACATTGAAGGGAGGTCATTCCTTATAAATACATTCTCATATGCTTCCCTAGGCGATGTGGGATTCCATGGAATGGAGGATCCCTCTTTTTGGGTCACTACAATCCACCCCCCTTACGAGCACACGCGTCCTCGCGTGTGGGACCCACACTTCCGGCTAGGGTATGGCTCTGATACCACAATTGTAACGCCCCAAAATCAAAAGCAATAAAAGTCTATTTAATCTGAATAATCCATAAAAATACTAAATAAAAGAAATCCAGCAACCTTAAATCTCATCTTAACTATCAGAGCTCTAATTCACCGAAGACAAAACATCCTTAAAATAATTCTCCAATACAATATTTAATGCCATAAAAATAACAATAAAATCCTTTATTCCACAAAATAGTTTGTAACTGCTGTCTCCCAAGAATCTCTACTTCAATAATTCCTCTAATGTATCTGTAAGGGGGAAAATAAATGGGGTGAGATAAACTCAATAAGCGGAATTCACTAACATTGGGGTGTGGGAACAAACCTTTCAAATAAATAATTTTTTTTACAACAATTTCATAACTTGTAACTCATCAATATTTCATCATCAAATATTTCATATATAAAAAGAAAATATCTTTATATTGTGAGCCATCATAATACATTTATCAATACCATCATATAAACAATTTCCTAGGCTTTTCTCGTGATCAACGTTTACGCCCCGTTGACAGGGTTGTGCTGTCCCATTTTTGGGATTGGAATCTCCTTTTCATCCCCTTTCTTAAGGATGGCTCCTTCGGAACCTAAAGGTGCACTCCCTTGCTAAGGAGCTTCCTTTTTGGATCCTCAATAGTATACTCCCTTGCTAAGGAGCTATCAAATGTGCACTGTCCCCTTTTCTGGGACCGTCCCTTGCTAAGGACTAACTGCAGTATGATTGTCCCTTGCTAAGGACTAGATATCATACTGAGCTTCTATTCACGACTTGCCATAGGTTTCCAAAACACATTTCAATATGCTCACAAAAATAATCCATTCATAATTCTAAAAAATATAAAGATATATACACACATACGAGTTTAACTAAATTTAGGTTGTCCCACAAGTTTTTCATAAAACGAATAGTAAACGTGCACATCAACCATTTATAAAATATCAATTTATACCAAAGAAATATGTTGATATTCTATGTATAAATTGATATTTTATAAATGGTTGATGTGCACGTTTACTATTCGTTTTATGAAAAACTTGTGGGACAACCTAAATTTAGTTAAACTCGTATGTGTGTATATATCTTTATATTTTTTAGAATTATGAATGGATTATTTTTGTGAGCATATTGAAATGTGTTTTGGAAACCTATGGCAAGTCGTGAATAGAAGCTCAGTATGATATCTAGTCCTTAGTAAGGGACAATCATACTGCAGTTAGTCCTTAGCAAGGGACGGTCCCAGAAAAGGGGACAGTGCACATTTGATAGCTCCTTAGCAAGGGAGTATACTATTGAGGATCCAAAAAGGAAGCTCCTTAGCAAGGGAGTGCACCTTTAGGTTCCGAAGGAGCCATCCTTAAGAAAGGGGATGAAAAGGAGGTTCCAATCCCAAAAATGGGACAGCACAACCCTGTCAACGGGGCGTAAACGTTGATCACGAGAAAAGCCTAGGAAATTGTTTATATGATGGTATTGATAAATGTATTATGATGGCTCACAATATAAAGATATTTTCTTTTTATATATGAAATATTTGATGATGAAATATTGATGAGTTACAAGTTATGAAATTGTTGTAAAAAAAATTATTTATTTGAAAGGTTTGTTCCCACATCCCAATGTTAGTGAATTCCGCTTATTGAGTTTATCTCACCCCATTTATTTTCCCCCTTACAGATACATTAGAGGAATTATTGAAGTAGAGATTCTTGGGAGACAGCAGTTACAAACTATTTTGTGGAATAAAGGATTTTATTGTTATTTTTATGGCATTAAATATTGTATTGGAGAATTATTTTAAGGATGTTTTGTCTTCGGTGAATTAGAGCTCTGACAGTTAAGATGAGATTTAAGGTTGCTGGATTTCTTTTATTTAGTATTTTTATGGATTATTCAGATTAAATAGACTTTTATTGCTTTTGATTTTGGGGCGTTACAATTGAGATACCATCTGTAACGACCCCGCCCCAACTATGTAGATATTGTCCGCTTTGGGTCCCATACCCCTCACGGTTTTGTTCTTCCCCAGGTTGTGCTAGGGAAAAGGCCTCTACACATTGAAGGGAGGTCATTCCTTATAAATACATTCTCATATGCTTCCCTAGGCGATGTGGGATTCCATGGAATGGAGGATCCCTCTTTTTGGGTCACTACAATGATCTGTAACGACCCCACCCCAACTATGTAGATATTGTCCGCTTTGGGACTCATACCCCTCACGGTTTTGTTCTTCCTCAGGTTGCGCTGGGGAAAAGGCCTCTACACATTGAAGGGAGGTCATTCCTTATAAATACATTCTCATATGCTTCCCTAGGCGATGTGGGATTCCATGGAATGGAGGATCCCTCTTTTTGGGTCACTACAATCCACCCCCCTTACGAGCACACGCGTCCTCGCGTGTGGGACCCACACTTCCGGCTAGGGTATGGCTCTGATACCATCTGTAACGACCCTGCCCTAACTGTGTAGATATTGTCCGTTTTGGGTCCCATACCCCTCACGGTTTTGTTCTTCCCCAGGTTGCGCTAGGGAAAAGGCCTCTAGGAGAACCCAAATTTTAACTTAAGGGCTTTAGGATGCATGCTTTACCTAGGGTGATATCAACCCTTCAAGTTAAGCGTCTATTAAGGAAAGGATACCAAGGGTACCTAGCTCATGTGGTGGACACTAGGAAAGAGGTATTGAAGTTGGATGATATCTCTGTTGTGAGGGAGTTTCCTGATGTCTTTCCTGAAGACCCACCAAGGATACCTGTAGATAGGAAGATTGAATTCTCCATTGATGTGCTCCCTGGAATTTCTCTTATTTCAAAAGCACCATACCGGATGGCACCAATTGAACTTAAGGAACTCAAGGAACAATTACAAGAACTCCTTGATAAAGGGTTCATCAGACCAAGTGCATCTCCTTGGGGTGCACCAGTTTTATTTGTGAAAAAGAAGGATGGGAGTATGAGGTTGTGTATTGACAACCGTGAGGGGTATGGGACCCAAAGCGGACAATATTTACACAGTTGGGGCGGGGTCGTTACAGATGGTATTAGAGCTATGCCCTAGCCGGAAGTGTGGGTCCCACACGCGAGGACGCGTGTGCTCGTAAGGGGGGTGGATTGTAGTGACCCAAAAAGGGGGGTCTTGCATTCCATGGAATCCCACATCGCCTAGGGAAGCACATGAGAATGTGTTTATAAGGAATGACTTCCCTTTAATGTGTAGAGGCCTTTTCCCTAGCGCAACCTGGGGAAGAACAAAACCGTGAGGGGTATGGGACCCAAAGCGGACAATATCTACACAGTTGGGGCGGGGTCGTTACACCAACCCCTTTTCCTATACCCAATGATGCATATTTCTTATCTTTAACCTTAATATCTGAGAATATGTGTAAAGAAGCATACCTGCACAGGGGCAAACTTTGGTATTTATTTGAATTTTGTATTACATTAAAGTTGTATCATGTCTTTTAGTTTGAAATGCAGGTAATGATAGTAAAATGAAAGTACTTTTATGTAGTTAATTATAAAATTAGATAGGAACAAACCAAGAGGAAGTAAAATACAGATGGTTTGAGTGATTGCATCAACATGTTTAATAGAGGGGCATCTCAAAAGACATGGTGGCCTATGACTTAAATGGTAGATATGGCCCTTGAGGGTGAAAAATGGCGAAAGGGGACCTGCATATCCCACCTCAAGTACTTACACTTTTGCTTTGTTGAGTTATTATGCTAGATGATTAGATGAATGACTTAATTGAAAATATAAAAAAGTAGAAGAATAATAATAATGATAATAATATCGACATGGATATTGACTTTAATGTTGACATCAATAATGTGGATAACATTATTTAAAATTGTATTGATCTTCACCATAGTTGAACGTTATGATTTCTTCATTTGTTATTTTCTATATTATATATATTTAAATAAAGAGCTGTAGGTGATTAATGTGTTCATATTGAGATACTTATCCTAAAAAAAAATCATATTGAGATAATTGTGGCTTACTCTTTTTTTTTTTTTTTTTTGGGGGGGGGTGGGAGGGGGGGGAGGGGGGGTGGGGTGGTGTTGGTGGTGCTAGATTTCCTTAAGTCTTTTCCAGAAAAAGAAAATGGAAGCTTAGTCAATAAGAACTGTACTCTATTGGAACTGTACAATATAACTCTTGCTAATACAGACACAGCCACATAGGTTTGTGCATGCATATCTGTATATAAATGTCATGTGAGTTTGTGGGTGTCCACAGGTGCATTTTTGTAAGGTAATTTCATACTCATGGGCAAACATGAACTCTGTTGTCTATATTTATACCTTGAAACTTAGCATACAGTTATGAATGTGTCTAAAAATTACTATTTTGATAGTTACCTTGCATATGGACGATTGATGTGTTGAGAAATGTTTTAATCTCAATTCTCACAGGTAGTGACTGTTTGATTTTTTTTTGGTTGGAAGCGGTAATTATAGTGGTACTTCGTTTCTTTTGCAGAATTTTCCTTTGAAAACTTGCCTTCCAAAAGGGGTTTCTCATGGATGCCCAGATTGTAATAACTGTCTGAAGGTTGACTTTCATTCATAACATTGATTATTCTGTTTGTATTATTGATTATTAGGTACTAGTTCCAACCTTTCCATTGGACTTGATAATTCTTAAGAATTATCAGGTAAATTTTCTTGGTTCCTTGATTTTTGTGGTCAGTTTCATGGTCATTTGAAGTTTTGGAAACAGGTAACAGCAAGGTGGCGTCCTGAAGAGGCAAGAATAGAAGTCATTGAAGAGGCTCCTGTTTTCCACCCAACAGAAGAAGTATATCTTGTCTAAATTTTATTAATCACATTCATGGATTTCATCATTTCTGCTTCCATTCATATGTTCTCAGTAACTTTGTAAAATATAAAATGTTTTTTCTTGTAGTAATTTTAATTTTTGAGGACTTTGAACCTTTTGCTGTAGGAATTTGAAGACACGGTTGAGTATATTGCAAGAATATGTCCTATGGTGGAACCATATGAAATTTGTCGTATTGTTCCTCCTCCTTCCTGGCAACCTCCCTGCCTAATAAAGGAAAAGGGCATATGGGAAAATTCCACATTTGTCAGCCATACTCAGCAGATAGATGGGCTTCAAAATCAGTCTTCAGAGAGTCAAATGTCTAGATCTTCTGAAAATGTGAAGGGTAAGAGGAGAAGAAGTTTGAGAATGGGTTCAGACTATGATCCTGGCGATGAAGATACCTCAAACTGTGACACTGTTGGACGTTTTAATATTGAAGTCTTTGAATCTGAACCTGGTCCAGAGTTCACTCTTGAAACTTTTAACCGATGTGCAGATGATTTCAAGCGCCAATATTTTTGCATTGGAGATAAGGTTACAGGTTCAGATAAAAATTCAACCGAATTTCAAAATCAGTGGGAACCATCAGTGGAAAATATTGAAGGTGAATATAGACGTATCGTTGAGAATACAACTGAAGAAATTGAGGTATGTTGGAGATTATACAATGAGATCATTGATTAACATTTCTGTACGTATTTCTGTTTTGTCGGCCAGTTTATATTGTTATGCTAGTCCACTCTTTAGGTGCTTTTTGGTGAAAACCTGGACACTGGGGTTTTTGGCAGTGGATTTCCTAGAGTTTCCAATTCTGTAGAGGCATCTCGTTCTCCTAAGTATTTGGAATCAGGCTGGAACTTAAACAATATATCTAGACTGCCTGGTTCTTTCCTTTCTTTCGAAAACTGGGAGACTTCTGGTATCGTAGTGCCTCAGCTTCGCATAGGAATGTGCTTTTCTTCACTTCATTGGGTAAGATACTTGGATTCTTATTTAGCTGGATGTAAATAGATTTTTTTTTTTTTTTCTGAATAATTGGCTTAATATCCATCCTATCAATCTTATTCTATTGATTTCTAAAACAGAAAACTGAAGAGCACCACCTATATTTATTGCGTTACATGCATTTGGGTGCTCCTAGAATATCCTATTGCATTCCAAGGAGCTATAATGTTAAATTTGAGGCAGCTGTGAAGAAGTACTTTCCAGATTTGTTGGTTGGGCAACATGAGTTAGGCAATAGTCTGGTGAGTTGCAATACCCTTCTCATATAATTGCTTCACTAAAGAGAAGTTCCTGTTGTTTTCTTTTTTAAAAAATGGCATGAGTTCATATCTACCTCTATTCGATGGGCTTACTTTCAATTTCATCACACAAAAGCCAAATGGCATGCATATATTTACAATTTTGTAAGAAGCATCATATACTCTGGTCTAAATATGGGGAAAGGTTTTGCTGCATACTTGTATGCAACAATTGCTACATAATGGGTTATGTGGCAGTAAAAAGAAAGCAAAATGTGTCCAAGGGTCATGTGCAATGCACACGTTCAGATGGACCGTTAGACACTTGTTACTTTCTTTTTGTTGCTTTATAATCCTTTATGCAGCAATTGCTGCATACAGGTATGTAGCAAAACCTTTCCCTAAAAAAAATTCATATCATCTCATTCTGTTGCTTGCTGATTACGTAAGCTTCGATTTGTTTCTTCTCATTATGCACATGATCCTTCCAGTTTTAGTTAAATGCAGAATGCCACTGCTTGTAACTTCAAACTGATTAATTATTGCAGCGATTGTACTATCTATCACCATATGAGTTAGTGATCCCTCATGCTAATGGTTGTCTTCAGTGTATTTACTATGCTCAAGTTGACAATGTCAATGAATATATCATTGCAGTTAAATTTTTCATTGGCTCAACAATTTCTTTGATGAAAAGAAAATATTTACTTGGATATTTTAGAAATTACAAGAAGAGCGCACTCATTTTTTGATTTTGTTTTGGGACATCTTTCATAACATGAATTTTGATACAGGTTAAAGAGGTATTTATATCTCCAGGATAAAGTCGGAGGGTATACCTGTGTATCGCTGCATTCAGTGTCCTAGGGAGTTTGTTCTCATCCTTCCAGGAGCATATCATTCGGGATTTGATTGCGGCTTTAATTGTGTCGAGGCGGTGAATTTTGCTCCCCTTGACTGGTTGCCCTTTGGGCAGAATGCTGTGGAACTCTATTGTGAGCAGCGGAGAAAGACATCAATATCCTTTGATAAGCTGTTGCTTGGAGCAGCTAGGGAAGCTGTGAAGGCACAGTGGGAGTTTTCATTGCGAAGCAATAAAATGTTACATAATTTGAGATGGAGGGACGGGTGTGGAAGGACGGGATCTCAACAAAAGTAGCCAAAAATCCCCATATGGTTTGCCACAAAGGATTGGAACTTCCTCCTCTCCAACTTAGAAGAACCATATCAAAAAATGGTGAAGGATTTCTATGCAAACGCCATTTCAAAAGGGGATGAGCTAAAAGGTTGGGTTAGAGGACAGCACTTCATAGTAACACCCTACTATCTTGCTAACATTCTGCAAATTAATCGGCCAATGTTTCCAAAGCCACCGGTGTATGATGACTTAAATCCAGATGAGGCATTACTTCGGGACGCTCTTGGAGAGAATTTGGAATTCTCTCCTAATGGGAAATCAATTAGTGTTTCCTCACTCTCTCCAGAATTGAGGGTGCTTACAGCAATCATGTTTCACAATCTCTGTCTTCTATCAAGCACCAGGTACATGAATCTAGGAAGAGCTTTGTTCCTTCATGATCTGATTACTAATGAAGAGATTGATATTTGCGTTGATATCTTTTATATTTTGCGCAAAACTGTTGCGAGAACTGCCTCAAGGCACTGCGTTCCTTTTGGTTGTCTCATTTCAAGGATATTGAAACTCAAAGGCATTCATCCATCGGACAATGAGTCTCCCTACCCGAAGCCAAGTCCAATAAACATTCATACTCTCAATGCTAGCATTGGTCATAGTCGAAAGGGAATCAAGATAGAGAGTCCAGCTTCTCATGGTGGTTCACGCTGAGCTCCTCACGCTGGTTCAAGCTTTAGCTCACAATCCTATGATGAGAAGTTAGACAACGTAATGGCATCCGTCCAAGACATAAGCACTAAGTTGTCCGGACTAGCCTCTCTCCTATACTCTCACAACATCCGTTGTGATACGAAGTTCACTTCCCTCCAAACTCAATTGGTCTAAATTTAAAGAAAACTAGAAGAAAATGAGGACAAGCTATTCCATAACAAAAAAAGGGGAGATGGTGATGATAAGGGGAGTATAATGAAAGGGGAGAAAAGTGCTTGATCAAAGGGGGAGTATTGAAGTTGAAGAGCAAGAGAAAGAAATGGCCTACGCTTAATATTTTACTTCATATTATCTTATATAAGGATCTATATTGTGTACTTAAACTATGCTTTTTGTTTTGTACCTTAGCTTTGTATTATAGCTCCGTACTTTTCGTTAATGTTATGCATTTCTTTTAGTACATCACTCTTGTGCCTTTGTTGGATTTTATATGCTTGATGCAATTACCTTGAGTTTTTGTATTGGTTGAGTGTTGGACATGCAAATGATACTTTGCATTGAGCTTATTAGCTTGCATGTCCAGATGTTCATTCCCTGTATGAATGTTCATTGTGATCACTATTTATAGTGATTGTTCCTATTTGGTCAAGTTATGCTTTATTGCTTTGATCTTTACTACTTGATCGCATTATGCTTTCTCCATATGTATCTCAAGATTTCTACTTACAGTGATCATCTTGTGTTGTTGTTTTCAGGAAATATTTGTTCGTATGGTTCAAGAGCTTATTAGTTTCTAGAATAAGGATATGAGTGAGTTTTAGCAACTGTTCCCAACTCACATGTTAAGTCTAGATTTTGTTTTAGAGTTTTGTCACAGAATAGCCAAAGGGAGAAAGTGTAAGGTTGAATTTATTCAATCATATGTTGGCTTTATTCCGTGCCAAATTTGCTTGTAATTTAACAATTAGATACCCTGTATTTAGGTGGGATTCAAGGGTAATTTGTGAAAGAGTGTGAAGAAATCTCAAAAGTGTGCAAGTCAAGAGTCTCGCGACTGGATCTCGCGACTGGCTCGCAATTGGCAAGTCACTAGAATGGCACACATGTGAAACATGTAGGGGAAGCTGAATGGTCACGCCAGTTGTTGCACTACAGGACAGAACTTCCAGTCTGGCCAAGTAGTTAGCTCGGGACTCGTTCCAATCGTGAGCTCGAGTTGCCAGAATGCCCTATTTGGTTGTAACTGACTCTTCACATTCCTCATACACCCTACTATAAATACCCTTATACCCACGAAATGTAAAAAGCTTACAGAGAATTTTGAGAGAGAAATCCTAGAGAAAAACAAGATTGACTCATCCACAATTTTCATCATTTGATTTTCCAAATTCCTATACTCTCACCCTCTCCATTGATATATCCTTGAATGGTACATTAACCAAATCCTTATCTCACCATCCCTATATCTGTGAAAAGGTTTTTTGGTGTTTGGAAAGCAGTTCAGAATGGACCAATTCATTTTGGTTGATGCAATGGGCTATTGCAGGATCTGATAAACTAGAGAAGACAAGGTTTGGCATAACCCTGTTGGAGTAAGAAGTTTGGAGGGCTTAGGTGCACTGGGTAGATTAGCCTTGAAGGGTCTTCTTCTATCCATGTATTCCAACTACATTCTCTAGTGGATTATTGACCACTTGGAAGGCGGTGGAGAGGTTTTACGCCGAGTACTTCGGTTTCCTCTTCGATAACACATCGCCGTGTTATCTTTGTGTTTGCATCTTTCTTCCCTTTCTCTTTGCCTTTTAATTATTGCTGTGATTGTGATTAATTATGGTTTAGAGTGTGTTACCTATTTGGGTTTAGCTTATATTCATATTCCGCACATATATTATTTGATTATAAGCTTGTGTTGATAATTTGTAAATTGGGAGTCTAAACATTTATTGGTGTTTTACACACTATTTGAACTTTCAGGTTCAACCACCAATTGGACCACAACCAAACCAAACAAAAATCGAGAACCACTCTTTTTAGATCTTACATCTAGTCAGTAGGTTTTTAAACCTAAAAGTCTTGTTTGAGTTAAAAAAAATAAAAATAAAAATAAAAAAAGAAGAAAGATAGTTTATTGATCTATTTATATATTTACCTGATAAAATTTTCTTTGATTTAAAATTTGAGTTGAAAATGATAAGTTTTGGTAAGAAAATTTGGATGAACTTCTAATGGGTTGAAACTTGAAATTCGTTCTAACTTCTGAATAGATTTGAAGTTATAAATTGGAGGGACACATGGTAAAAATATTATAATGCAATTAATTTGTTATTTTAATCTAACTTGAAATATATGACACAAAATAATTAGAGCGGATTTTTATTTTTAATATATATTTTTATTTTTGTTGAGAAATAGAGTGGATTAACTTAACCTTTAATTTGTTGTTGCTTTGTTTTAGACATATTATATGTAGATATGTAAAACTTATTGGCAACATTCCTGGCCCTGGGTAATAATCTATTAAGGCAAAGATGTCAACCTACAGGTATAGAAGCACCCCAATAATCCAATAATTAATTTTTTTTTTTAAAAGCGTGATTAACCGAACCATAATCCATTTTCTCAAGCATAAAATATAAAATAAAATGGTCTTAATTAATTTGTATGTCCTTGCATTTGGATCTTTCTTCATAATTAATATCCGAGCTCTCTCTCTTTTTCCAAATCCACCTCATGCTCTTAGTGCTCTATATGGCTCTGTTTTGCTTAGATCGACCTGTAAGTCCATCTTCCTCATTGTTTCTCTTTCAATTTTCTGCTCCATGGGTTTTCTAGGATCTTAGCTAGACCAAAAAATGGGCAAACTTGCCAAACATGGCAATTTCCCGAAGAGAATGGCATAGTTTAGGCAAGTCTTCCACATTCAACAAACGTATATGTGTCTTAGATATGAAACTTCGGATAGGATCCTCATCTCTAACCAAAATGGGGATGCTATCCCTTTGGTCATCGTAGTAGAGGGTTAGGAATTGGAACAAGGACATGTCCAATTAAGTCATGAGATTTGCGTACATTCACTGTGTTGCTAGTTGATCTGTTTGAAGGGTCTTAAGTATGCATGTGAACAGTTTAGCAGTAGAGTAGGCATTTTCATCAAGCTACTATACTAAATGTAATAGACCTTATAACAGTCTTGTAAATCGCCAACATTGACTTCTATCCTATGTGAATTGTAGTAGGCCTTATATCAAGTTTTGTTACAAGAGAGGGATATGTAAGTTGTATTTGATTCCTGTGGTTCTTTAATAAAATTTAATTGGTATAAAAACTTAGGGTATGTTTGGTACACTGGATGGAAATTACAACATGAATTGTAATCTTTATTACTAGTAATAAAGTGTGTTGTAATGTAATAACTAAACCTATTCATTAGTTTGATTGTGAGTTATAACATTTATTTTAAGAAATATCTTACTTATACAATTATATCTCATTAAAAATTATTATTTTTAAATTTAAGAGAGATATGTGTTATTTTTTATGATTTTTTTTTTTTATTTTTATAATTGTTAGATGTATATGGAAAGTTTGTTTATTTGGAATTATATTAAGTTTTAAAATTATTGCACTTACTAAAGAATAGCTAATATAACCTTTTAAAGAAGAATAATTATTCTTCATTTTGAAGGATAGCTAAATAGGAGCATGCCAGCACATAATAACTTGCTTACCTCAGCAGGACTGCTAGCTTAGGTGCTCTGTTAACGTTTGTTAACATTTGGAGATTTTTAGTTTCACTTTTAATTTTAAAACAGGGCCTCTCTTTCCTTCTCAGACTCTCACATACGATTCCTCTCTTCCTCTCCTATGAACAACGGCTCAAGTACTAGGGCCTGTTTCTCTCTCATCTCTGTCAGCACTTGTCGTGGTTGGTTCAATTTGTTCTCTGATGCCGTTTCGGTATTCGTTTAAAACGAAAACTGATCTAGCCCAAATGAAAACAAAAGCCCCTCTGGATTCTTCTCTGTATGGTCCTTATCAAGCTCTTTCCTCTTCTAATCCATCGCTCCAAGCCTTATTCACGGGTATAGCCATCTGTAAAGGCGTAAGTGGTGAGTGCAATTTTTTTTTAAAATCATCTTTTGTGGAAATTTCTTATGCTATAATTATTGATGATTTGAATCTCATATTTTTGGGATAAATCTACTATTTGGGGTCTTGATTGTAATGTGGTTTGGATTTGCAATTGTTACCCAATTGGGTGTTTGGATCTATAATGTTGTCATGTAAGTTGTGGCTGGTGAGGCTACATGTAATTTGGGGTTTAGGTTGTAATGTGTTTTGGATTTGCATTTTTTACCCAATTGGGAGTTGGATTTGTAATTCTGTGAAGTAACTTGTGGCTGGTGACTCATTATATAAAGCATGGCTCATGATATTGATAGTGCTTAGACATATTATTTAAATTTTTACTTGTGTTTGCTTATCTTTGATTTCCTTTGATACTCATGTTGATCTCTTTGATAATCATGGTTAGTATTTGATGGACTGATGTGTCTTGAATTATTTTTGTACTGAGTATTTTAGAATTCATGGCCAATTGACTTTACAACTCTAGCTCATTCCTACACCGATTGTTTGATAAAATTCCCCAATGAAAAGACTCATTATTAAAGAATTTTGATATAGACCTTCATGAAACTTGCTTATTACCATCAGAAAAGCTTGATTTAATTATCATAACTCATTCTTGGACATGTTATTGATAGTGCTTAGACATATTGGAGTTCACCAGTGATGTTTATTAATAACTGTAAATTTCACTTATACTATTTTGTATTAATCGTGTGATGAATATATATATATATATATATATATATTCATACATTATTTAGTTTTGATATTTAATCATTATGCAGAAAAAGTTTAGACTTTAGAGAAGCAAAATGAGCAGAGGTGGAAAGAAAGGATTCACAACTACAAAAATCTAGAAGGATATTTCAATGGATAGTTGAAAAATAAGTCCGATGATGCTTTCATTTGTGGAAACAATTATACTTTCTACATTGAAGCCTTGCTGCCTAGCTTTCTTTTAGGTTTGTTTTTACTTTTTTGGTTTTCATCTACCAAAGTGAATTTGTTTTTAGATTGCTTTAGTTTGAAAGAAACTACTTTTTGTACTTACAGATTTACTCAAATTTGACTTGGAGTCCATTAAAGCTATGTACTAATTTTATATGCTTAGTTTCTTGTTCTCAAGGATTACTTTATACATTTTATTTATTTTATTTTTCTTTAATTAGATTGTCAACCACATAGAAAAGTTACAAAAGTAAGACATGTGCAATGGCCACTATGAACTAAGTAAGAGAGTTCATAAGGTATTTTTTTTATAGTTGAAGACAAGAAAAACTTATAGTTGTTCTCTACTTTGAAACCGGAATTGCAATGGTGCCAGTAAAAAAAATTGTCATGAGAACACTTATTCTTGTAATGTATATGATTTTTAAACTAAAAGAATGTCTCTTCTTATTTTAGTCTCTTGTAACTTTTGGAAGCATTTGGAGGAAGTGCATATTATGGTAAAACTTTTTTGATGTGGAATTGTCCAATTTTAATGTAATAACCTTCAAATACATTTAGAAGATTTGTAGAATTCCATGATTTTTTTTCCCCAATACGGTATATGAAAGCTCAATTATGTGTTAAAACACAAGAGTTGTTCAAACCCCCAAATTAAAGATTACGGCTCGGTTGATTTTACTCTAACTTAAACTAAGTGCGGAATAGAGTAAATGTGAGCGAACAAACAATAAAACTACTCTAAGCCATATTCAATAAAACACAGTAGTAAAATGAAAGCTAAAAGAGTAAGGAAGAAAAATGCAAACACAAGATAACACGCTGATGTGTTATCGAAGAGGAAACCGAAGTACTCGGAATAAAACCTCTCCATCGCCCTCCAAGCGGTAATTCAATCCACTAGACAATCAGTTGAGATACATGAATAGTAAGAGACCCTTTAAGCCTAATCTACTCAGTGCACCTAAGCCCTCCAAGCTCCTACTCCAACAAGGCTTCTCAGAACCGTGTCTTGTCTAACTCTTTGGATCCCGTAATACGCCCGATTGCATCCACCAAAGCTTGGCTTCTTCCAATGCTTTCCAGCAGCACCAAAACCTCACTTGACACTCAGAATGAGTGTGGTAAGTGTTTGGGCTATCAACCTCTCAAGGATATGGAAATGGAGAGGTAGAAGTTAAGGAAAACCATAATGGATTATGTAGAGAATTATGGGTATAACAATCTCTCACTCTCAAGACTTGTGGCTAGGGTTTTCTCTCTGAAAGTACTCCTCAACATCTGTGGGTAATATGGGTATATATAGTGTGGATAGGGATAGGGTATATCAGAAATGACAAATTGGCAAAACAGAATGTTTCGCAGGTATCTCACGAGGAGCCTTCCCGCAAAGTGAAACATGTGCTCAGCACATCACTAGAATGTAAAGAGTCATGACAAATGGTAACAGCAGGGTTTCGCAAGTGTCTCGCGGGGGTAAGGCCTCCCCGTGAGATATCCGCAAAACATTCTGTTTTGCCAATTTGTCATTTCTGATACACCCTATCCCTAACCATACTATATATACCCACATTACCCACAAATGTTGAGGAGTGCTTTTCAGAAAGAAAACCCTAGCCACAATCCTTAAGAGTGAGAGATTGTTATACCCATAATTCTCTACACAATCCATTATGGTTTTTCTCAACTTCTATCTCTTCATTTCCATATCCTTGAGAGGTTGATAGCCCAAACACTTACCACACCCATTCTGAGTGTCAAGTGAGGTTTTGGTGCTGTTGGGAAACATTGGAAGAAGCCAAGCTTTGGCGGATGTAATCAGGCGTATTGCGGAATCCGGAGAGCTAGACAAGACACGGTTCCAAGAAGCCTTGTTGGAGTAGGAGCTTGGAAGGCCCAGGTGCACTGGGTAGATTAGGCTTGGAGGGTCTCTTGCTATTCGTGTATCCTAACTGATTGTCTAAAGGATTGATTTACCACTTAGAGGGCGGCAGAGAGGTTTTACGCCGAGTACTTCGGTTTCCTCTTCGATAACACATTGGCGTGTTATCTTGTGTTTTCATTTTTCTTCCCTACTCTTTTAGCTTTCATTTTACTGTTATATTTTATTGAATATGACTTAGAGTAGTTTTATTGTTTGTTCGCTCGCATTTACTCTATTCCGCACTTAGTTTAAGTTAGAGTAAAATCAACTGAGTCGTAATCTTTCATTTGGGGGTCTGAATAGCTCTTGTGTTTTAACACATAATAGAGCTTTCAATTGGTATCAGAGCGGGTACACTTGCTGTGGTTTCATTACCTAAGTGTGATCCTAGACCTTGTTTGAGATGGATCGATCTCAATCATTTAGTGCTGCGCCATTCTTTGATGGGAGCAACTATGCGTTTTGGAAAGTCCGTATAAGGGCATTCCTCTTTGCTATAGATGAGTCGGTATGGGATTTTGTCGAGAATGGGTATGTTAGACCCACGACACCCAAGTCCGAATGGGACAAGGCAGCTATTTTCTGTGGTGTGTCTATTGATGAATTTCACAGGATATCGCATGTGGATACTGCCAAGGAAGCTTGGATGATTCTTAAGACTACCTTTGAAGGTACCAAGAAAGCTCTAAATGCTTACCACCTGATTTGAAGAGCTCAAGATGAGTGATGATGAGTCATTTGATTCATTCTATGGGAAGCTCAATGAAATCATGATTGCCAAGCTCAATGAAATCATGATTGCCAAGCTCAATCTTGGAGAAAAGATTGAGGATGCTAAGGTGGTGAGAAAGATTTTGAGGTCTTTACCGGAAAGCTTCTGTGCAAAGGTCACAGTTATAGAAGATAGTAAAGATTTGGATGAGATCAAGATCCAAGAACTCATTGGATCACTCCAAACATATGAGCTTGGACTACCTTCCCACAAGCCAAGCAAATCATTGGCTCTCAAAACCATCACCGAGAGAATGGATAACTCCTCCGAAGAAGATAATGTGGAGAAGGAGGTAGCATTCCTTACAAAGAACTTCTGTAAATTTCTGAAGATGAAAAATAGTGGGAAGTCATTTAGCAAAGGAAAGTTCTCATCTCCCAAAAGCGATAGGAAGGAGTTAAAGAAGAAAGATGGGAAAGACTCTTAATCCCCTCAAGGAATTGTGTGCTATGAATGCAACGGTCATGGACATCTCAAGAATGAGTGTCCCAACTTTCTGAGAGGGAAGGGTAAAGTGTTCTACCACTACACTTAGTGATTCTAAAAGCTCAAATTCAGACACAGACGGTGAGTGTGATAGTGAAGGAAACTATAGGGCTTTCATGGCAATTACCTCCGTTGACTTAAAGGATGAGTTGAGCAATTTGGTTGATGAACTTAGCGATCATTCCAAGGGTGAGGAAGTTGAAGAATGAAAAGATGAAGAAGTATGCCAAAATGAAGGGGAGAACAACCTTCAAGAAGCATATGATTCATTGCTAGAAGATTGTGGCAAATATGCCAAGGTTGCGAACCATGCTGTGAAAAAGATGAAGAAGATCGAAGAAGAGCATAGGAATACACTTGTGCAACTCAAGGAAGGAAAGTGTGAAGTAGAAGAACTCAAGGGAGAATTGGTTGGAGTTTATTCGAAGATCAAGTTTCTCGAACTTGAAATTATTCAAGCTAATGTCAAGGTTGAGCATATCTCCACCAAGAAACTTGACAACGTGTTGTCCTCACAAAAGTCTTCACATGATAAGACCGGTTTAGGCTATACCGGAGAAGGAAGCTCTAGCAGCGAACTCAAGAAGGAAGTAAGGTTCGTATCAGCCAAGAATGAAAAGAAACTCAAAGAAGTGAAGTATGAGACAGAGACCCTTGCTGCTGTAAAAAGAATCATTGGTGCAAAACCAAAGGAAAAAGGGAAGTCACTACCCAAAAATCAAAGGGGGCCTCAAGTGAAGCATATATGTCATCATTGTGGCATACAAAGGCACACATGGCTGAATTGTTTCAAGCTTCATGCACTCAAGAAGGCTAACTCAATGTGTGGCCAAGAAGGTTCAAAGAGAAGATCAAAGGGAGCACAAGCTAAGGGAGAAAGTGAGGGACATCTCATTGGAGACGTTATGGAAATGTTGAAGAACATCTTACTATGCCTTGCTAGCTTCAGACCGAGGTTTGAAAGTTATGTTGGTTGTACCCTGCCATCTAAGGCTCTCACTCAAAACGCTCGTAAAGTATGGGTGAAGAAGGGTACTTATGCATGATCACTCTTTATGCCCATGCATTAATACTTCCGATGTTTAGGGTCATAGTTTCATGCATCATGTCATATGTAATCCTCTTGTGTCATTGCTTCCGGTTTATAGCATGTTTCTTTTCAAGTTTGTTTTGTACTTGTTGTTTTTATTGATCTTACTTTACATGTTCTGTTTTTGAGTGTGTTGAAAAATTCAAAAACCCATAAAAATTGAAAAATCTTAAAAAAGTTTGATCACTTGTGTTGTGTATATCACATGTGAGTTTGGCCTAGTACCTTCGTACTTATGGCGTAGTGCATTTACGAGCTTAGCTTGTTATGTATGCACATCTATCTTTGTGGGAAAAATCTTGAAATCTATGTATGACTTTTGTAAATCGATCTTCGAGCTTGTCATGAATGATTGGTCAATAGTCTTGATAGTTTGATGCATAGACTTGTGCCTATATATCTTCCCACACTTTTTATGTTATTTGCTTAAATAGCTCACCAAATGTAAATCTCAAAATGAAAAGAGATAATGAGCTGCAAAAGCCATCACACATACTATTATTTGACTAGGAAAAAGGGAAAGCGACTTTTATTGAAATGTATGGTGCCCAAAAAGCCAAAGGCTCACTCTTAATATTGAAATATCAAAAATTTTAGGCACCGATCTCAAAATGAGATGTACTGTTCAAAAAATGATCATATGCTATGAATTGTAAAGAAGCCAAATGGAAAGTTTCAAAGATATGTAATCATTTTCTTGTGAGAGGTCATATATGTTTATTTCTATAATTGAGATAGACCATTGACCTAGTACCAGTTGTGTATGACTTGATTGAATTGATCATTGAAGCTTCACTCTGGACTAAGGACTATTCCACATTTGATACTCACACACAACACACAAGACTTTTGTTCAATGAATGCGTATTTCATTTGTGTGATTGTACATGATCAAATGTGATGTGTATACTCAATTGCTTGTCGATCAAACCCAAAAATATTTTTGAGTATTTTATATGTTTTTGAAAGTGTTTTTATACTTTCATGTTTTAAGTTTTTGTTCAAATTTCATTTTTCATGTTTTTTATCAAAAACTTCTTCAGAGGCATTTTCGCGAGAAGCTCGCAATTAAGCTCTTCCCACGAAAATAGGTTAAGGCAAAACATGAATACACAAAATTCAGAAAGAGACTTTCGCGACTATCTCACGCCTGTTTCGTGACTAAAGACTTCCTGTGAAAGGTTTTGTGCTTTAGATGCATTTTTCGTGAGTAACTTCGCGAGTATGTAACCCGCGAAAAACGCGTGTTTTCAATTTTAAAGGGCTGATGTGACAGTTTTTCAAACACATCCTATTTTTCCCTCTTTTCACCTTCCACGTGCCTCACTCAATCCTAAACATTTTTTTCATTCAAAAACCCAATCAATTTCAAGTTCAATCTCTACAAAATCATTTCAAAGGTATGATTTCAACAATATTTTCTTCTTTTTCCTTAGATTATGCAGAATTTGTTCTAGGTTTACTTGAATTGGGGATTTTCTACTAAGGGGTTGGGAATCATGATTTTGGTCAAATTTTTTCAAATTTGTTGATTGGGTTGTGTCCCATTTGAATTATTTGTGACTGTGTTGGCCCCATGTGGCAATTTTAACATGTATTTAGGCATATTTTCACATGTTTATGCATTGCCTACATGTTAAGTATAGTGTTGCATATCAAGTGTTTGATAAAATGCTCAAGTGGCATTTTTGAGTTGTTTTGGACTCCAATGAGTTCCAATTTTTGGGATTTCCCATGATTAAACATGTTTATCATGTGTTGATCACTGGGTGTGTGTTTTACACACTTTGACCCAATTGTGCCTATTCATTCCTTGCCATGCATCACTTAGGCACACCTCATGCACACACATGCACAGTTGTCATTTTTCTGCATTTTAATGATAATTACATGTTTTAGCACTTATATCATGTTCATTTGACACTATTGTGTTTTGTTTTAAGTATTTGTGCTTATTTTTTGGACTAACTTGACTTTAATTAAGTTTGTGGTAATATTTTTGTGCTTTTGTACTTGTTTTGTCTAGTTTATATCATTTGTGCAAATGACTCCATTCAAGAGGTTAGCTGTGAAAGAAGGTTCTAGCAAAGGCAAAGAACCAGTAATTGATATTGATAACCTCTCCTTAAGATTGAAGAGAACTTGATCACCGATTGGAGCTTTTGATCCTGACAAGTTCAGATCCTATGTTGCATTTCAGGATTATGACAACTACTTTAGAGAAGCTCCGCTGTTGGTTGAAAGGGCTGTTGATCAGGCATCTCTTCTAGAAACAAAAATCCCTAAATGGTTTGCCACCAAGGATTGGAACTACCATATGTCCAACCTTGATGATGCGTATGAGAACATGGTGAAAGAGTTCTATGCTAATGCTATTTTTGAAGGAGATGAGCTCAAATGCTGGGTTAGGGGAAAGAGTTTCTTAGTGACACCGGTTTATTTGGCGGAGATCATACGCATCAACTGGCCGATGTTTCCAAAACCACTGGTATATGACGACTTGAATCCGGATGAGGAAGTTCTTCGATTACTCATGACGATCATGTTTCACAACCTCTACCCGTTATCAAGCATCGGGTACATGAATCTCGGTCAAGCGTTGTTCCTTCACGATCTGATCATTGACAAAGAGATTGATGTGTGCTCTCACATTTTCCACATATTGGCAAAAATAGCTGAAAAGACTGCTTCAAGGAACTGTCTTCCCTTCTGCCGCCTTATCACAAGAATTTTGAAGCTTAAAGGCGTGCATCCTTCAGCTGATGAGCACCCATACCCACAGCCAAGTCCGATAAACATCCGCACTCTCAATGCCAGTATCGGTCACACCAGAAAAAGCTCCAAGCAAGAGAGCCATGCTCTAGGTAGTTCCAGCTCTAGCTCACATACCTATGATGAAAAGCTAGACAACATCATGGCCACTCTCCAGGAGATCAACACTAAAATATTCGGACTTGCTACCATCATGCACTCCCAACACACTCGCTTTGACACGAAGTTCACATCTCTCCAGACTCAGTTGGACCAAATTCAGAGGAAGTTAGAAGAACATGGAGACAAGCTATTCCATGACAAAAAAGGGAAGATGGTTATTGATAGGGGGAGTGTAGTGATAGGGGGAGAGCATTGAAGATCAAGCCCGCTTAACATTAGGCATTTTGCCTCTGTTTATATTTACATTGCTTTCTTTTAAAGCTTTAAGTACTTTGTTTTAATTTCAGTTTAATATTCAGTACTTTGTTTATATCATTGCTTTGTAGCATTTTTTAGTACTTTTAGATTATCTTGAGTACTACACACTTGTACCCTTGTTGGATCTTGTATCCTTGATGCAAATACTTCTTGTATTTCACATTGGTTGTGTATCGGACATGCAATTGATATGTGCATTGCTCTTTATTGCATTGCGTGTCCGGATGATCATTTACTAGCTAAATGATCATTGTAGTCATTCTATAATGACTGTTCTTGTATGATCAAGATATGCTTAACTGTTTATATAAGGTTTACTACCTTGATCGCATTTTACTTGCTTATATACGTACCATGTATTCAACTGGTCATAAGCTTAATGAAAGTTTTGTTTGTGTGCGAGTGTTTCAGGTTACAAGTATATACATGCAAGTGCTTCACAGCTTCTAGATTAGGTGTGAGTGAGTTTCACCATTGTTCCCAAATTCACGTTTAAGTCTAGAGTCTGTTTTAGGAGTTTTGTCACGGAATAGCCAAATGGGGAGATTGTAAAGCTGTGATTTACAACTATTTTGTGTTGGTTTTAATTCTGTGCCAAATTTGATTGTAATTATGTTCAATCTTATGTACCTAGTATTTTACGTGGGATTTCATTGTAAGGGTTGTGTGTGAGAGAGAGTGTGAGGACTCAAGGCAAAGTGAAGTGCAAAAAAGTTTTTGCAGGTAGCTCATGAGAAGCCTTCCCGTGTAGTGAAGCATGTGCTCAGCACATGATTGGAATGCGAAGAGTCATGACAGATGGTGACAGCTAGGTTTTGCGAGTGTCTCTTGGGTAAGGTCTTCATGCGAGATACCCGCGAAACATTCTGTTTTGCCAGTTTGTCATTTCTGATACACCCTATCCCTAACTACACTATATATACCCACATTACTCACAGATGTTAGGGAGTGCTTTTTAGAGAGAAAACCCTAGCCACAACCCTTAAGAGTGAGAGACTATTATACCCACAATTCTCTACAAAATCCATTGTGGTTTTCCTCAACTCCTACCTCTACATTTCCATATCCTTGCGAGGTTGATAGCCCAAACACTTACCACACTCATTCTGAGTGTCAAGTGAGGTTTTGGTGCTGCTAGGAAGCATTGGAAGAAGCCAAGCTTTGGCGGATGCAATCGGGCATATTGTAGGATCCGGAGAGCTAGACAAGACACGGTTCCGAGAAGCCTTGTTAGAGTAGGAGCTTGGAGGGCTCAGGTGCACTGGTTAGATTAGGCTTGGAGGGTCTCTTGCTATTCGTGTATCCCAACTGATTGTCTAGTGGATCGATTTACCGCTTGGAGGGTAGCAGAGAGGTTTTACGCCGAGTACTTCGATTTTCTCTTCGATAACACATCGGCGTGTTATCTTATGTTTGCATTCTTCTTCCCTGCTCTTTTAGCTTTCATTTTACTGCTATGTTTTGTTGAATATGGCTTAGAGCAGTTTTATTGTTTGTTCTCTCGCATTTACTCTATTCCATACTTAGTTTAAGTTAGAGTAAAATCAACTGAGCCATAATCTTTAATTTGGGGGTCTGAATAACTCTTGTGTTTTAACACATAATTGAGTTTTCAGTATAGAAAGTAAATGTGAGAATTGTGTTATTATGGTTAATGGTCTTGCTTCATAGTCATGACCAAGGGAATTACCCTGTAATTAACCTGATAACCAAATCCAATAATTCTTTAAAATAAAGTCAGTAGTAGTCGGCAATGAAGATACAAACTCACATTACATTAAGTATTTTGAAATTACAAGAATTTACAAATTCACATTGCATATGTATTTTGAAGTTACAAGAATTTGTACTAGACATGGACGGGAGAATTTTGGAAATAATCTGAATGCTTTATTATTCAAATCTCATCCTTAAAAACAATGTTTGTTACAAGCTAATTATCATCTGCATCACAATGACATAAAGGAACCACTCCAACTAGGTTATCCAAGTTACTATTCATCTGCATCTTCTGCTGCAAAATATTCATGCCACAAAGATAAGCAACACTTCACAACATTATATAACAAAGGAGGCATAAAACTCAATCCAAACAGGAACGACAAAAATAAAAGTGAAATAATGTAATTTTAATTGACATAAGGACAATAAATTCCATCAACTTATGATTTTGACTAACAATTGATTTTGATACAATAACAAACGCATTGTTACTAAGGCACATAATTATAATTTACAACACAAGCCCTCAGGTAATTCGCCTGCTTTACATTAATCCCAGCTATACGTAAATGGAACACAAGGCACCAATATCACTCTCCACTGATCATAGCTGACTGAAAAGGGACCCTCTTAATTTCCACAAACGTCGAATAAGAATTTCGAGTTTACACAAGGCTACATGTTAGCACTTGAGTAGTCAGAACTTTACACGATAGCATAAATAATAAGAATTTCAAGTTTGATACTGCACCTGAGCAATATGTTTGGCAAAGATGAGTTAAACCATAACAAAAGATGCATGCCACCCTTGCTTTAGGCCAATTATTTCTAGTAAACCATCATCAGCAAGGGCCTTAACAAAGCCTCTTTGGTAATAAACCAAAAAAAAAATTTAGAGTAAAAGTAAGCATCCAACACTTGGAACCAACACTCTCTGAAAAATATACTTTCACCAAAGAACCATCAATTTGACATTTGACTAAATGACATTCTTGCATATACAAAGTAACAAAGACCAAGTGGTTACGAAACAAGAGAAAAGAAACAGGCATTTACCTGAAATATAGCTCCAAAGAAAAATAATAAAAGAACTTCATAACAAATTTATTAAACAAAAAATCAATAAAGAAACAAAAGCTAAGCATTGCCTCCTTTCCAAAGGGAGGAGGTACAATTTGAGTACAAAAGATGCATTTCTATGCATTGTTGTAGCATATAAATATAAGAAAGGCGAAAACCACATTTTTGTCCCTACATTTTCACGCGATTCCCACTTTGGTTCCTAACTTTTTTTTTCACCGCTTTTTGTCCCTATCCTAGAAAACGCCTATCGTTTTAGTCCCTGCCGTTACATCAGAGATGGAAAATGCTGATGTGGCAAACAGATGGCACTGTTGGCTGACGTAGCCATTAAAATAATAATAAAAAATATTATTTGGTATTAAAAAAATTTAAAAATTAATTTATTAATTTTAACTAAGTAAAAAAAAAATCAAAACAAAAATAAAAATAAAAATTTATATGAATTAAGATCAAAAAGTATCTTGAAGAAGAACACTAAGAACACCAACACCAAATGCTCAAATCATTCGGTCAATATCACATGACCCAAACCGCAACGGATCAAATTTAGTTACTTACACAGAGAATAGACAAAGACAACAACAACGACACAAAAAGAAATCCAAATCAAATTAATTAAAAAAAAAAGAATCCAAGAAACTCAAACCAAAAACAGAATCTAAAAAAATCCAAAAAAAATTTCACTGATAAAATATACTAAAACAAAACCGAACCAATATAAAGCACAGAGCAAACCAAACCAAACCAAAGCCAAAATGCCAAAGCACAGAGCAAGCCACTTTGGATTCGATCTTCAAAAATGGAGGCGATGACAAAGCTATGCGATTTGGTGGCACAAAACCCGACCCAATTCTCCGACAAGTTGTTGTGGATTTGCAACGGGTGTCCGCAACCCGATTCGCTCTTATCAGGATCTCCTCCTTAGGTCTCTTGCTCTCAGCTCAATTCCATTCTCGCCGTCGCTCGCTTCCTCTCCAAATGCTCCGATTTGTCATTAGTGGTTTGGTGTTTGGGTTGGTCGGATCTGTGTTTGGGTGGCTGGAAATGGTGGTTTGGTGTTTGGGTGGCTGTGGGTTAGTGTTTAGGTGGCTGGGTTGGTATTTGGGTTGGCCGGATTTGTGTTTGGGTGGCCGGATCAATGGTGGTTTGGTGTTTGTGTGGCTGTGGGTTGATGTTTAGGTGGCTGGGTTGGTGTTTGGGTTGGCCGGATCTGTGTTTGGGTGGCCGAAAATGGTGGTTTGGTGTTTGGGTGGCTGTGGGTTGGTGTTTAGGTGGCTGGGTTGGTGTTTGGGTTGGCCGGATTTGTGTTTGGGTGGCTGTGGTTGGTGTTTAGGTGGCTGGGTTGGTGTTTGGGTTGGCCGGATCTGTGTTTGGGTGGCCGGAAATGGTGGTTTGGTGTTGGTGTTCTTAGTGTTCTTCTTCAAGATACTTTTTGATCTTAATTCATATAAATTTTTATTTTGATTTTTTTTTTTACTTAGTTAAAATTAATAAATTAATTTTTAAATTTTTTTAATACCAAATAACATTTTTTATTATTATTTTAATGTCCATGTCAGTTAACAGTGCCATCCGTTTGCCACGTCAGCATTTTCCGTCTCTGATGTAACGGCAGGAACTAAAATGAAAGGCGTTTTCCAGGATAGGGACTAAAAGCAGTGGAAAAAAAAAGTTAGGGACCAAAGTGGAATCGAGTGAAAATATAGGGACGAAAATGTGGTTTTCGCCTATAAGAAAATACATCCCTGAAAGGGCTGATAAGCTACATAAATTTACTTACGAATTCTAGTAATACACTCACAAGTACCTAGGCTTTAAATAAATGAAAACTACTAAATCAATAATAGATTAACTGCAAAACAGCAAATACTTCACTAAAAAAAAAAAAAAAAAACTGGCACTGCAAAATAGGGATTTGGCTCTATCTTAGAAAGCTGGACAAGGATTTGGCTCATTCTGGCCTAGAAGCATTTAAACAAACACTTTATATGCAATAAAAAACATATCATGAGCCATGCTATATAATGACTCACCAGCCACAAGTTACTTCACAAAATTACAAATCCAACACCCAATTGGATAAAAAATGCAAATCCAAAACATATTGAATGTTCAAATAGTGTGTAAAACACTTTGAATGTTTAGACCCCCAAATTACAAATTACCAATTCAAGCTTATTATCAAACAATGTATGTGCGGAATATGAAAATAAGCTAAAACAAAATTGATAAAACAATCTAAATCAAATAAAATCACAACCACAATAGAAATTAAATGGCAAAGATTAAGGGAAGAGAGATGCAAACACAAAGACAACACAGCAATGTGTTATTGAAGAGGAAACCGAAGTCCTTGGCATAAAACCTCTCCGCCGCCCTCCAAGTGGTCAATAATCCACTAGAGAATGAAGTTGGGATACATGAACAGTAGAAGACCCTCCAAGCCTAATCTACCCAGTGTGCCTAAGCCCTCTAAACTTCTTACTCCAACGAGGTTACGCTGAACCTTTGTCTTCTCTAGCTTACCGAATTCCGTTATAGCCCATAGCATCAACCAATACCAATTGGTCCCTTCCTAACTGCTTCCTAAGTACCAAATAACCATCTCATAGATGTGGCTATGGTGAGAAAAGGATTTGGCTAAATGTACCTCTCAAGGATGTAACAATGGAGAGGGTGAGAGTAGAGGAATTTGGAGAAACAAGGATGAAGATTGTGGATGAATCAATCTTGTTTTTCTCTAGGGTTTCTCTCTTAAAATTCTCTCTGGGAGCTTTCTACAATACGTGGGTATAAGGGGTATTTATACTGGTGTGTGTTTGGAATGTGAAAGGTAAGTTTTTCTCAAACAGAGTGGTCTAGTGACTTGACCTTGTGACTTGACTAAGCCTCGAGTCTGAGTCGCGAGCTAACTGCCTGGCTAGACTGGAAGTTTTGTCCTATAGTGCTCCAGCTGGCGTGACTCTTCAGCTATTCTGCATGCTTCACATGTATGCCCCTTTGGCGACTTGCCAGCCATGAGCCAATCGTGAGATCCAGTCGTGAGACCCTGCTGAGTGCACACTTTTGAGCTTTTCTTCACACTCTCTCACACACTACCCTTACATGATTCCCACCTAAATACAGGATTTCTAAATGCTGAATTACAAGCAAATTGGCACAGAATAAAGCCAACAAAATGGTTGATTAAATTCAACCTTACACATATTACAACCTAAACCCTAAATTACATGTAGCCTCGCTAGCCACAACTTACATGACAACATTGCAAATCCAAACACCCAATTACATAACAATTGCAAATCCAAACCACATTACAATCAAGGCCCCAAACAGTAGATTTATCCCAAAAATATGAGATTCAAATCATCATTAATTATAGTATAAGAAATTTCCACAAAAGATGATTTAAAAAAAATTGCACTCATCGCTTACACCTTTACGGATGGCTATACCTGTGAATAAGGCTTAGAGCGATGGATTAGAAGAGGAAAGAGCTTGATAAGGACCATACAGAGAAGAGTTTAGAGGGGCTTTTGTCTTTGTTTGGGCTAGATTGGTTTTCGTTTTAAACGAATACCGAAATGGCATCAGAGAACAAACTGAACCAACCATAGCAAGTGCTGACAGAGATGAGAAAGGAACAACCCATGGTGCTTGAGCCATTGTTCATGGGAGAGGAAGAGAGGAATTGTATGTGAGAGTCTGAGAGAAGAAGAGCCTCTATTTAAAAATTAAAAGTGAAACTAAAAATTTCCAAACGTTAACAGAGCACCTGAGTTGGTAGTCCCTTTGAGGTAAGCAAGTTATTATGTGCTGGCATGCTCCTATTGGCTGGGAGTACAAGGTCAGCCTGTTGATCTTGCACTCCAGGACTATGTAATAATTTCCCAACCAAACTAAAGAATAACTAAACCATACGAATAACTATTATATTACAGCGCCTATTACAATCTACTAAACATCCCCTTAGTTTTTGAATCAAAAAATAAAATTAAAAAAGAAAGAGAAAGAGAATTACTTTTTAGTGAGAAGTGATTTTTTTTTTTTTTCAAAAATAAGAAACTAGTGTCATTCAAAACAAGTGTCAAACAAAATTTGGAGAAATTGTGTTATTTTTTTCAATTTTAGATTCATAAAATGGCTTACCTGATCTGTGTGATGTGGACATGGTACATGGGCTTGAGGTTTAACCAATTAAAAAGACACGATGCTTTACACAGTCTCCTGGCTTTATTGTCATAAAAAGGGGACCTTCAAATGAGACATAGGTAATAAATTAGTACCATCCAATTAAAATAGTGCCATTTTTTAAAACAATATATCAAGGGCCAATAGCACTTTTTTAACAATTCTCGGATAAAAACACTCATTAAGTAAACTACATGGACCAATAGTTTATTTTTACAAAAAAAATATTTTGATAGGCTTAAGGTGGCATTTAGTAGGCCATGTGGGTAAATATCAAATTTAATTGGTTATTAAAATTACGCTCACATAAATGTAATGCACAAGTTAATTAATAAAGAATATAAAATAGTAAAATAAATATTACTCAAAATAATATACATTTGAATTTTGAATTTGGGATATTGGTGTCTTTCTTCTACCTAGAAGAACATCTTGGTTAAAGGGCCGATAAGCAACTTACCCGACTCCTTAATGAGCCTTAGGTTAAAAATCTCTATGTCTTTCTTTGCTTTCACACACACTCACTGCACTCACTGTGGTTTCTTCTTCTTTTCACACAATATTTTGCTGTTCACAATCGTCACATTGCGGCGGCACCTTTTTTCTATTCTTCACTTCACAACATGAATCAAAGCCTCTCAATTTTTTCTTGATTTGTGCGCTTTACAAAAGCTTTATAGAGAAAACTCAAACCTTGTTGTTTCTCTTCTTAGGGTACCTTCAAGCAAAAATCTCATTTTTCTCTTTTGGTTTCATGCCCAATTCTATTATTTTTCTCCTCTTCTCATAAGGGAGGACCATTGGGCCAAAACTATCAAATTCTTTGCAACATTGTCTATCTGTAAGACTTCAAATCAAATTCCTTAAGACACAAGGAATGCAATACTTCTTTGATAAGAAATAGAATTTCCTTAATGTTGGGTTGAAATGAATTGAGGCATTGCAAATTAATTAATTACCCAAGTTAATGAATTAAATCAAATTACATGCAATAGCGTGGTAGCACAAAAAAATCACCAATTATACTAAATACAGCGGAAAATAAATTTAACATAGGTGATTTGTTTACGAATGGGGAAAACCACCGAGGCAGAACCCCACTGGGTGAATTTAAGGTCTCCACTCCTAAGAATCCACTATTATCAATCATAAGTGGTTACAAGTATAAGGAATCTTACCAAACCTTTTGACCTATCCCGAAATACCAACCTACAGTTGAACCCTTACTCCAATACCCAATTGGACTTGTATTATAGCGGCAATCTTTTCGTTCAATGCACGAATTCCAGTACGTGACTAACCAATGGTGTACGGATCCTAGTACATGACTAACTCCAGCAACTTGAAGAGGTTGTTGGCTGCAAAGTTCTTTAGTTCATCAACAATAAAGATCAGGAAGCTCCTTGGTCACAAAACCCTTGGCATAAAGACGTAGTAGCTTCTTCAGAGAGAATAATGAGCTAGGGCACTATCTGCTTGCATTCTCTTGTGTGACAGCCTTTAAAATAAGCCTTATATATGTCTAGGGTTGTGAGAAAAGAAGCCCTATACAAATATTTCAACATAAGCCGAAAATTAGATCTGGAAATTCTGATTTCGAAAGTCTCAACAAAAACAGCTTGTGTCGAGCTTCTGTCGAGTTTCAACATCAAATCTCAATAGAAAGGATTCTATCGAGAATTCTGTTGAGTTTTAGTGAATAGCTCTTTCTTCACTTGTTTCTTGGTCAGATCTTCATGGCTTTAACACTTGACTTGAACAACTTGTTTCTTGAAATACTAAACCCATCCTAGATCTACCCAATTACAAGTAAAGTGCATTTTATCAAAGGATTAGCCAATTACATAAAATATGTCCCTAACAATCTCCCCCTTTGGCAATCCATGACAAAACTACAACAGAACAAATAATCAAGAGAGAAGTCTTAAATCACTCAACTCATAACCATTTGTTGTATTACACAATAAATCTATCCATATTACAAACTCTTGAAAAAATTTGCAAGAAGAAAATTCATGGCAATATAGACTTTCACAACCTGTCTTTCTGAAACACTTAAAAATAAAAACTCATCAAGGCATCATGTGTGAAACAGAAATAAAGATTCCGTACATAAAGAAACATGTGTATAAAGAGAGAAAAGAAACAACACATGTAGAGGTAGGTGAAGAAAATGAACATACATCATCATCATATATAAGAAAATAAAGTACAATGTATGTCATAATAAAAATGGTCACAAGACTGGTGTACAAGAGGCTAATGTAACTAAAAAGAAAGAAAAGTACATATAAACCTCACTACATCCCTCAATCCTATACACACTCCCTCTAACAAAAATGTCATATACTAACTTTCCCCCTAAGTACAAGACTACTCTCAAACCAAAACCACTCCCCCTTTTTGTCACGAATGACAAAGGGCAATTCATTAAGAGGTCGTCATCTCGCCATCACCGGAAGAGCCAGCATCATCCTCATCATCTATAGAAGTAAAGGCCACAGTACGCTCTAGAGAGGGAGAAGGAGCAAACCCATCCATGCAAGCCTATCTGCGGGCAATGCGACCGACTTAAGTGTTCATCTAACACATCTCATCTGTGAGATAGTCAAGATGACCACCAAAGTTAGCCTCCATCTGCTGAAGCTACGTCATGATGGCCTCAAGGGTCACACCACTAGCTGCGTCCTGATACATATCTAGAATAGATGTGATGAAGTGAGAGGGAAAGTCTATAGAAAGACCCTCCCTAAGAGACAAAATAAATCAAGCACGAGGCTCGATGATGGAGTTATAGTGTGACATAGGTGTGAGAATGAAGGTCATCACCATGTTAAGGAATCTCAGGCCTTTAGCAAAACCCGAGCATGGAGTGTTTAGCTTACCACCCCATATGGAAGGAGTCTCACAAAAGTGAGAGATATGCTCGTCTATAGACATAGTCTGTAGACGATCACAACCAGGGTGGTTAGGATGCGCTACCCTAGGGACGTGTAGTACCTCGGATATAAGATCCAGAGTAACTACGATACGTGTACCTCTTAATGTAGTAACAAACTAAGGTACAGAGGTATCGATGCCGTGTATGTTGGAGTAAAACTTCTGAATAAACACGACGGGAAATCTCAAGGGTTTCTCAAGTAGAGAAGCCCAATCCCAAGTCTGAATGACTTTGGGGAGAGGAGTGTCAGTAAAATTCGACAGAATAACCTGGCATTCTGGATGAACACCACTTTTCTGGAAGTTCTCAAAGAAGTTCGTCTAGGCCTTCTCATCATGGAACCGAATGTGAAAGTGTACGAGAGGATTAGAAGAAGAAGATGACTCGGAACCTTGGCGAGGGTTCCGAGCTGGAGTAGATTTACGTTGTTTAGTTGCCATGACGCAGTCTATCCGAAAGAGAGAGAGAAAGAATAGAAACATAACACAAGTTGAAAAAAGAAATAAGGACAAGAACGTATGCATGAAAAATGCATGAACATGTGACATGAGAAATTAAGAGCATCGTGGGTTCGCACAATCAAAACCTAACAGCACTCAACAACAATAATTAATCACACACATCTAAATATGCATGAAACATTGTTATAATGCAATGAGGATGCAATGCATGAACAAATAACAACAAATCAACATAATCCAACCCAAAAATTTCACCAAAATCTCAAAAACCCCAAAAATTTTCAAAAACCCAAAACCTAGGTCTAAAAATGCATGAATACATGAAAAAGAAGGGATTTAGGATGCTTACCAAATGATTTAAGCTTGATGTAGGCCGAAAATCACGTGGGTGAGGAGATTTGAGTGTGAGAAAAGTGTTTGGATTGAGAGAGAGAAAATCTATCGAGAGAGAGAAGAGAAAATGAAATCTGAATCGTGCCTCAACTATATATAGAAAACGCAGCTTGATGGATCAAGATAGCTATCGAGAATCTGTCGAGCACTAAATCTAGAGAAAAGAGAATCTGTCGAGGTGCTGTCGAGGATCTGTCGACGGCAAAAATCACCTCAATGGATCGAGAATCTATCGAACAGATAGAATGCACAGAAATTTGGCTCAATGGATCGAAGAAGCTGTCAAGAATGTGTCAAGTAGGAACACAGAAATCTCGATGGATCGAGAAGCTATCAAGATTTTATCGAGAAAAGAGAAAGAAGGCTTGATAGAAAGAGAATCTGTTGAGGATCTGTCGAGGAGCTGTCAACCAAAGATCCAAGCAACATATTAAGCTCTCAAAAACATATCTCATAGTATCCATAGAAAGTTAAGACATTAAGACGGTTTAATGAGCATATATTAACACATGTATCTCCTGTGATGGCCAAATCACATTGTACCTGCACATGTATCAAAAGTAGCAAAGAATTCGTGTGTTGTGTGTGAAAACATAACAAGTGTACACAAGTTTCTCAAATTATGACAATTTGAGATATGAGAAAATCTAATACACTCACATACAATCATAACTGTTTGATGTGGACTATCACTTTCGAGGTACATCATATTACTTCCACATTTCCTAGAAACACAATTGCAACCATATTAAAATCATTTTGATTCTTTTTGCTTTTATATTCTTTGTATATTTTCTTTTTGAACATATCTTGCTTGGGCATATAAGAGAGAAAAGAAATACCCAATTATGTAAGCCAAAAAAATCACAATTTTGCTATACCGAAGCACACAGATGTTATACATGATTGGCGGGCTTTAGTGGTGAGATGATTATTTATGCCTTTTTCTTAAGATTTTGTAGTCCTTCCCGTCAAAAAGAGTGATATGAGTATGAGATATTAAAGACAATCTTAATCATACTCATCACAAACACGAGCCACAAAGCTCACTTGCTTAGTTGTGCATTAAAATGCTCATCTAAGTTACAAGAGATACAAAGTTTATAAAACTTTGTTTCAATGGCCATCCAAGGTACACAAGTACCAATATATACAAACACATACTGTTTTTGTATTTTTCTGGTTTTTTTTTAATTTTTTTTTCTTTTATTTTTATGTTAAAAAAAAAACTGAAAAACAAACAAACAAAAATATGTAAACATACAAAGCATAAAACTAGACTGACTAAAAAACAAGAAAGCAAACAAGTAATGCAAGAACAAAAGAGATAGAAAGTGACTTAATCACTTGGAGCCTTTTTCCTTCCACACTTTGGAATTGGAGGAAGATCCTTTCCTAGAGTTGAACCTTTGTTCTGGAGGTGAGGGGAAAGAATTAAAACCGTTCAAGTTCGAAAGGAACATGAAGGCCTTAAGAAGATCTCCAAGAGGACCCAAAGATGGTGGAATTTGACCTTGACCACCAGATGATAACACACTATTACTCTGTTGAGTGGCTAACCACTTATAGCAATTTGGACGAGTGTGTCCTGAAGCTCCACAATGATGACAGAAATGCAGCTTCTTTGGTTGAGACTTCTTATTATTGTCTTTCTTAGTCCTAGAGTTCCTAGTCTCTTTCTTTTCAACCTTAGGAGGTGCTCCTAGAATAGATTTGCCCTTGTCTATGTTCTCACTAGTGATTTCAGTTTTAGCTTCATTATTTTCAGTATCATTATCATTTGCAAATGGGACAAAAACAATCTTACTAGAAGAGGCAATATTAGGAGAAGAGAATTCATACCCTAAACCGATTTTGTTAAAAGCAACTTTCTGAAAACTTAGCATCTCATCGAGTGCACTATAAGTCCTCTCCAATTGAGCTCTGACTTGAAACAGCTCTGCTTCAAGCTTCTTGGTCCTTTTAGCCAAGAAATTGTTCTCAAATCACAATGCTCCAATGGTTTGATTAGCTTCATTAACCTTGGTAGAGAGCTCCTCTCGTTCCAGCTCCACTTCACTAAGCTTCTTAGTGGACAGCTTATACAACTTCTCATGCTTTTCAGATATCTTGTATAACTTTGCATAGGTTGTATGGATGTCATCCTGTTCATCCATCTTCTCGAACTTGGATTCCACCAAGTCTTCTGCTTCATCCACTACTTCTATGATCCCCTAAGTAGGATCCATTGTGGGAGTGAAAGCACCCAAGATTCCCTCGTCATCACTATCATCTGACTCAGTCTTAGGCTCGGTATTACTCAAGGTAGCAGTAAGAGCCTTGATTTTCCCAATCGACTTGAGATATGTTAGACATTTTTGTTTCAAATGTCCAAAACCTTGACTTTTGAATTGAGAAGAACTGGAATGCTTACAGTCCTTGTCAAAACCTTTCACATTATCATTCTTCATGAACTTCTTAAACTGCCTAGTGATGTAGGACTTCATCTTGGAATCATCATCATCTGAAGACTCATCAGTCTCATTACTTTTGGCCTTCAGTGCCATATTCTAACTTTTGGTTCCTTTCCCAAGTCTAGTCAAACCCAATTCATAGGTTTGCAAGTTGCCAATCAGCTCCATCAAAGGAATGGTGTTAATGTCCTTTGATTCTTCAATTGCTGTAATCTTGGCATGAAATCTCTCAGGGAGAGATCTGAGCACATTTCTCACAATCTTGGGCTCGGGAATATGATCACCAAGATTGAATGTGGAGTTCACTATATCCTTCAGCTTGACATAGAACTCATCAAATGTCTCATCCTCCTTTATCTTTATCTCCTCAAAGCTAGTCGTGAGCCTTTGGTGCTTTGAATCCTTAACAGCCTTAGTCCCTTCATAGGTTGTCTGGAGGATGATCCATGCTTCCTATGCAGTTTCAGATAAGGATATTTTCTTGAACTCCTTATTGCTCACCGCACTAAATAGGGCATTCAATGCTCTACTGTTGAAGTTTTCCTCTTTGATCTTGGCCTCATCCCAATCAGTTGGCGCTTCCTTTGGCTTCACCCAGCCAATTTACATAGCTTGCCAGACCTTCTCATCTAAAGACTGCAAGAAAGGTCTTATGCGTACTTTCTAGTATGCATAGTTAATACCATCAAATAAAGAAAGTATAATAAAAGACTGTCCTCTATCCATGACACATAGGGGTTAATGGATCACACAACAAAGATTAAAACCTAATCAAAATGTGCCCACTCTGATACCACTTATTGGGTTAAAATGAATTGATCACTTGAAAATTAATTAATTACCCAAGTTAATTAATTAAATCAAATTACATGCAATAGCGGGGTAGCAAAAACAAATCACCAATTATACTAAATGCAACGAAAAATAAATTGACATGGGTGATTTGTTTACGAATGGGGAAAACCATCGAGGCAAAACCCCACCGAGTAAATTTAAGGTCACCACTCCCAAGAATCCACTATTATCAATCACAAGCGGTTACAAGTATAAGGAATCTTGCCAAAGCCTTTGGCCTATCTTGAAATATCAACCTACAGTTAAACTCTTACCCCAACACCTAATTGGACTTGTATTGTAGCGGCAATCTTTCCGTTCAATGCAAGAATCCCAATACGTGACTAACCAATGCTACACGAATCCCAGTACGTGACTAACTCTAGCAACTTGAAGAGGTTGTTGGCTACAAAGTTCTTCAGTTCATCAACAATGAAAATCAGGAAGCTCCTTGGTCACAAAACTCTTGGCGTAAAGACACAGTAGCTTCTTCAGAGAGAATAATGAACTAGGGCATTATCTATTTGCATTCTCTTATGCAACGGCCTTTAAAATAAGCCTTATATATGTCTAGAGTTATGAGAAAAGAAACCCTATACAAATATTTCAACATGGGCCGAAAATCAGATCTGGAAATTCTGATTTCTTAAGTCTCGACAGAAACAGCTTCTGTCGAGCTTCTGTCGAGCTTTAACATTAAATCTCGATAGAACGGATTCTGTCGAGACTTTTGTTGAGGTTTAGTGAACATCACTTTCTTCACTTGTTTCTTGGTCAGATCTTCATGGTTTTAACACTTGACTTGAACAGCATGTTTCTTGAAGTACTAAACCCATTCTAGATCTACCTAATTACAAGTAAAGTGCATTTTGTCAAAGGATTAGCCAATTACATAAAATATGTCCCTAAAACTTAACTTTCAAGGAATAATATTTCCTTCCACCCAAAGGAAATTCAAGAAAATAACCAAATTTAATTTTCCTTCTTCAATAAGAAAATCCAATTAGCTTTCCAAGTCACAATAGGAATTTGAGACAATTTCTCAACAGAGTAGTGTTCCTCCTTAAAAGGAAACTTTGTTTATGTATTGTTTTTAGGGACAACAGCATGACTAATTAATCACCCTAAAAATTGTTTCCGTAAGGGGAAGACCCCAATTTGAACTTAATGAAATCAAGGGTTGCAGCAGCTTTGTATTAATGACAATTGGCCCTTGTTTATGGAGGTAAAGATGAAATTGGCTGAAACTTTGTGTATGTTTGGGACTAGATTATAAGCTAGCTTTTTTATTTTTATATTTTATATAAAGCATTTTAAAACCTCATTTTTTTTTTCTTAACTTTTCTCATTTTTTTCAAAGTACAAGTATATTTTAACACACTTTTAACAAAAAGTTTTCATCAAAAAGCTAAGCTATTCCCAAAGGCACCCAAATTTTTAACACTATCGATGCATTATCGCTTTAATGAGTTCTTTTACTTACATATTGACCCAATGGTTTTATAATTGCTCCAAGCTCATTTGTCAAATTTTGGGTGGGCCCAAATTGACACGAAATGGCAATTTTGCCCTTCAACCCATTGCTCTGGGTAATCTGGGTAACTAGGCATGAGAATCAAACTTTATAGTTAGTTGATCTAGTTTCTAAACTATATCACTTACTAGCAATTCGAGTCTAAGAGACTCGATTTTGGCCTCTAAATCGAGTCTCAAACACTCGATTTTCATGGTCTGATGTGGCATTTTTTTTCCACGTAGAAACCACCTGGAGACCAGCTGAAAATCGAGTCTTAGAGACTCGATTTACAATTCAAAAAATTTTGAAAAATTTTCCAGTCTCTCTCATGTACAAGCCAAAATACCAAAAAAAAAAAAAAAAAAAAATTCAACCAGATCACAGAGAGGGAAAGACCAGATCAGAGATGAGAGCGAGAGAAGGAGTCAGATCAGAGAGAGAGAGAGAAAGAGCTCGCGCGACCCAGGCCGCGCGGACTGGGCTCGCGCGGCCTGGGTTCGCTCCGGGCGAGCTCAGGGTCGCGCGGCCTGAGCTCGCGCGAGCCCAGGGTCGCGCGGCCTGGGCTCGCCTGGCCTGAGTTCGCCGGCCTGGGTTCTTTCTTCTTCTTCAGGTTTTTTTTTTTTTTTTTGTTCTTCTGCTCTGATTCTTTTTGGGTTCGCCGGCCTGGGTTCTTCTTCTTCAGGTTTTTTTTTTTTTTTTTTTTTGTTCTTCTGCTCTGATTCTTTTGCTGTGTTGCTGTTCTTTTCTGTTATATAGGGCTTGTAAATCGAGTATAAGAGACTCGATTTCCACGTGGACGCCACATGGAAAAAGTGCCAACTCAGACCCGATCAAAATATGAAAATCGACCCTTAAACACTCGATTTATGGCCCCTAAATCGAGACTCTTAAACTCGATTTGCTAGAAAAATATATAGTTTGAAACTATTGACAACTAACTATATAGTTGGGATTTTATGGTTAAATCCCAATTTCGTTCCATTGCTCTTCTATTTCCCTTACTTGGCTGTTTCTCTCCTCAGTGATGGAGGGAAATTCTTGTTACAGCTGTGGGCTTTCATAGGCTTTTGCTAATATTGTGGGCTTCAATTGGTTTATTCCATGGAATGGCTTTTGGACTTTATTGTCCGTATGGATGGGCTTTGAAGCTAATGTCATGGGGCTTGTTATGGACCCATCTTGAATTAATTTTGGATGGCTATTTCAAGTGTGTGGGCTGTACTTGCGGCCTGTGGGCTTGGATGGCTTGTGAGTTAATAATAATGGGCTTTAGGCTGATTGTATGGGTTTACCAAAAAAAAAAATGGGTTTCATCTACTCATTGACTCAAAATCCATAAGTTCCTCCTGAAAATTTGGTTCTTTAGAGTCTAGACTACCCATCTCAATTAATTAGAATTTATATGTTACAAAATATTAGTTCATGTCACCATCTAAGGAATAATATAATTTCAATGCTCAGTTACCTTTAACAGTATAGAAATAAGTTTCATTAGAAAATGACGATTATCTCTAAAATTACTTGTGATGCTTTCTGTAGACCCATTTATTTTTTGGAAAGTTTTTTACAAGATTTGATCTAGATTCAATTTAAGATAGAGAAGATTACATAACTTTCTTTTCTAGTTACAATAACAAATTTACAATATAAGTCGGGAAAGTGAGTTATGCTAGGATAGTGTATTTGAGGATCCCAAATCGAAATTTTTTTTGTTGGGAATAGTATGATCTATGGATACTCGAAATTGTATTGGATGAGAATGGCTTTTGAAATGTTCAACTAGATGCCTGAACATGACTCTGTATCTTGGAACACAATGCTATCGATCTTCTTTCAACATAACTTTTGGGTTTAGAGCCTTAGTACTTTTGTTCAGATGTGGAGTCGAGGTGTTAGACTGAATTCCATGACCTATGCCATCGAACACAGTATAGTTTCGTATATATATGATCTTGAATATATGGGGGGTATTAATTTGCATGATCGGATTGTTCAAATGGAACTACTCTTGATGTTCTAGTTGGCAGTAATCTTGTTGATAGCTTAACAGAATACAATGCAGTTTCGTAGACTTATATAATCAGTGGACTTGCCTATTTTGAGTTAGAGTAAGAAGCTTTGGAACGGTTTAATCAAATGACTATTGTCTTGGATGAGATTTCTCTTGCAACAATTCTTTGGCGTTAGTTCAGGTGAGAAGTATGTTTCAATTGGCGAACAGTTATATGGATGTACAATCAAGATTGGAATGGGTTCCTCTATTGCTGTAAGAAATTAGTCCCTAACATGCACTATGCTGAGGAAAGTCTTAAATATATATATATATATATATATATATATATATATATAATTTCTATCGTACCCAAATGAAAATAGTACAATTTTTCTCAAAAATTCAAAACATAAATTTATGAAAATATTCATTTTTTAATAAAAATTACTAAGGGCAAATTACAACTTATCTACATGTGGTTTGACTGAAATTTAAGTTGTCTACTTATGGTTTTAAATTTGACACTGTACCCACCTGAGGTTAGCTCAGTTGAATTTCTGTAACCTACCTCTATTAAAAACAGGGTTAGATATGTAATTTTGCTCTACTTTTATATCTCTTTCATTCAAAACATAAAAAAACTTAAAAATACAAGATTGAATAAGATAAAAAAATAAAAATAAAAATAAAATATCCATGGAACACTTGCATCATGGGATTTCAAATCACAGGTAGGCAACTTAAATTTTGGTCAAATCTCAGGTGGGTAAAGTTGTAATTTGCCCAATTATTTATAACAATTTGTATATCACTAAAAAGTATATAAAATTTGGAAATTATTCTCTAAGTTTTAAAAAAACTTTCTCAAACTCAATTTTTTCCACCCTACAATACAAAACATCAAAAAATGTATCCTCAAAATTAATAAAACTCAACAAAATTACAACTCAAAATAAAAGAGAGAGAAAAAAAAAATCAAACTCACATTAAAATCAAACTCGTACTCCAGAATATGTAAAGTATGTGATGTGATGAAGCTAAATATCCAATGCATAACCAAATTCAAGATTTTTAACAAGGCTTTGAAGTCACGCAATAGAAAGAGGTGGTTGATCTCAAGTAAAAGTGTTGGTTGTAGCCAAGGCATCCCCCCTCCCCCCTCAAAGCAAAATTTATGATTCCACCACAGACAGGGTCAATACCTTGATTTTATTAACGTGGCCCACAATCCACCCAATTTACTTAGATTGGAATTAATAGGCTTAGTTCATCATCAACAGGCCTAAAACCATTATACATGAAACTTATATATATTTAAAGATTTAGAAAGACTATATATTTTTCCTCAAGTTTTCAAATTTAAAATACGTTATACAACACCATTTTATCATTCATGACAAAACCAAGATCACCAAAAGGAACAGGTGAAGTAAGAATAGCACCATAAAAACATATTACTACATTGAGTAGACAATAAACGCAGCTTTTTCTTCTTCTTCTTCTTCAAAAAAAAAAAAAAAAAAAAAAAAAAGAAAAAAGAAAAAGAAAAGAAGAAGACAATAAACGTTATCTAGTATGATAAATTATCAAATACCCCCCTCCCAAACTCCTGAAATAAAATGGGAACACTTGTAATGGAAGCAACATATGCATGACTTAATTTATAAGGGAAAATTCTTATCCAACTAAATTTATTTTTAACGTCTCCTCCACTTCACCCTTCTTCTTCTTGGATGGCCAATGGCACAAGACTTTATAAACCAACCGCTTTTCCTTGTGATTATAATTTGTCCAACAAAAACTCCAACTATAAATCCACATCCATATCCCATCACAACTACCTTCCAGCCAAACTCAAATGAAAACTTTGAGCCTTGGTTTGCTTCAAAATTTGAAGGTGGAGTTGGTGAATTGGCACATCTTTTGGACAATGGGCTTCCACACAATTCTACATTTCCATCAAATGAACTGTTTTGAAATGTGAGAAATTGTTTCCCTAGTGGTATAGGTCCTGTAAGATTATTATGAGACACATTCAAGAAAGCAAGAAAGGTGAGCTCCACTAGTTGTGGAGGAATCTCTCCAAGTAGCATATTTTGAGAAAGATCCAGTGATTCTAGGTTTGTTAAGGTTGCCAAAGACGATGGGATAAAACCAGTAAGAACATTATTGGAAATGTTAAGCATGTGAAGCGCTTTTAGATTTCCCACAACTTCTGGAATTTCTCCTTCAAAATTGTTGCCCGATAGATCAATGGCCACAAAGAAATCTTGGATTCTCGAATAGTTTGTCTTTATGCCTTTGTTTGTCAATGTCATTGAGTAGATGTATGACATTAGCCAGCCATTGCTTGCTCCTTTTAGCTCGTGACGGCTTGCTTGCATATATGTTAAGTGACTTTCATCAAAACTTTGCATGGCTCTCCAAATTTGGAAATATTCAGATGGCAACTTACCACTAATATTATTGTTCGAGACATCAATTATTTGTAATTTTGAGAATCTTGGAATTGTTTCAGGCTTTCCAATAAAACCATGGATTCCATTTGAGTGCAAAATGAGAACCCTTAGCTCTGGAAGAATGCCCAACCAAGAGGGGAAAATATCAATTATATGATTGTTTCCAATATCAAGAACCTCCAGAATTGTACAGTTAACCAATGACCTTGGTAAAGGCCCCTCAAAATGATTTTGACTCAATGTGATCATCCCTAATTTGCATCCTTCCATGAATATTTGAGGAATGCTGCCATGAAAGTTGTTGTATTGGAGATTAAGAATGAAAAGGTTTCTCAAGTCTCCTAAACAATGGGGAAGGAAGCCACTCAAGTTATTGTATGAAACATCAAGATAAGAAAGAGAACTTAGTTCACAAATCATTTGAGACATGTCTCCAGTCAACATGTTGTTAGAGACAGAATAGTAAAAGATGGATGGAGGTGGAATTGGCAGTGCTCCTTGAAGCTTATTGTCTGGAAGGTACAAAATCTGTAGACTTCGCCAAGGGCAAGCATTTGGAGTTTGATCAAAACCTGTGAGTGAGTTTCCTGACATGCTTAAAATCACGAGAGTGTCTTTACTCAAGTTTGACATCCATTTTGGTATTTGGCCATGAATGTTGTTTTGAGAAAGTTCCAAAACTTCCAACTGATCTTGGTTTCGAAGGAACTCTGGGAAGTCACTTAAGTTACAAGAAGCCAGTCCTAATACCTTAAATTTTTGAAAAGTAGAAACGGTACTAGGATTAATAACCAATGAAAGATTGTTATAAGATAGATCGAGGTGGAAGAGGTTATTGAGCTTTCGAAACAAGTCAAATTCTATTATGCCACTCAAGTTATTTGAAAACAAATCTAAAATTTGAAGATTCAAAAGGCTGGAAATAGATGTTGGAATTGGACCAAACAATTTATTCATTTGAAGCCATAGAGTATTTAGTTGGGTGAGGTTTGCTAGCCACAATGGGATAGGACCGGTTAATTCATTCCAAGCAAGATTTAACACTGTAAGCTTAGTCAGGTTTCCAATAGAAGAAAACGGGATATCACCATATAAACTAATATTTGCTACATATAACAAGGTGAGTTTGGTTTGCTTACCAACCCAAGAGAGAGTCCCACGGTTGAAATTGTTATTTGAAAGGTCCAGATATGTGAGCTTTGTAAGGTTAGCAAATGACAATGGTATTGGTCCAGCGAAATTGCAACTTTCAACATCCAAGTAATGTAAGGACTGGAGGTTACCCATTGAATCTGGTAGCTTTTCAGAGAAACTTGTGCCCGCAAGTCTCAAATCTTCAAGGGGGCTACTTCTATTAAATTCTGGTACACGACCAGTGAGTTTTGGATTGAAGCGCACACTGAGAGACTTGAGATTTGGTAGCTGAAAAATTCCGGTTGGAAACTCACCATGCAAACCACAATCTCTAAGCCAAATAGTTTTTAAAGAAGATAAGTTTGTCAAGATACTGGGAACAGTGGATGATATGTCCACCTCACTCAGAACTAGTTCTTCCAAGTTTGTTAACTTCTTAGCTATACTTCTGAGACCAGGCTTGTGGAGCTTCAATGGATTCGAATAGAGAAACAGGGAAACCAACTTAGAGAGTTGTAAAATTTCTGATGGGATCTTACCTGAAAATCCAGAATAAGAGAGGTCAAGGTGAGTAAGCTTTGAAAGCCGCCTTACTCCAATGGGGATTTCAGAGTGATTGAAGTTGTTGATGGAGAGATTAAGCTTTTGAAGGTGAACAAGCTGGAAGAGGCTGCTACTGGAGTTGATAGAACCATAAAGAGAACTGTTACTGAGGTCAAGGCTGATCACATGACCCGTGTTTTCATCACATTGTATACCATCCCACGTGCAGCAATCACTACTTTGTGCCATCCACGACGAAATCTTTGAATAAGCGGAAGTGGGTTGATTGATGATAAGACTTTCTTTGAATTGCAACAAGGCAAAGCTCTCATCATCATGACATAGTGGCTGCACCGAAAAAAAAGAGCCAGCAGAAACAAGAGAAAGCAGAGACAATAGAAAGAGAAACTGCGTGAACATCACCAAAGAAAGTGATAAACTCATTATAATGTTCTATTAGAGTTTGTATTGCTGTAACGCTAGAGAAGCAAATAAATAGAAAAGAGAATAGGGATTTTCTAATCCAATCTCTACGTCACCCTCACACACCATTCATTTCTTTTCCAATTACTCCATTCAATCCTCCTTAACATTTTCCATAAGATATTGCCATCTTTGTTAAACGATAAATGTATCATTCTCATGCCTTTGCCGTGTAGACTAAAGCCACTGTATCATTCTCAAGGACAGCTATCTTCTGTGGAATTTGGCGAAGTAAGAAAGAAACAAAGACAAAGACCAGGCGGTGAGGAGAAAATCTGGCATCTATCTACGTAATGAAGGAATAGGAAATGTAATTTGCTTTCTTAAGTTTGGTGTTAATCTAACGATATATGCGGTCCCAGTGAGAGGGTGTTGAGCCACTCCATGTGCCGTGTGAGATGGTGAGTCTGACATTTGATGCTAATTTTGCGACAAAATTAAAGGAGAGAGTCATACACAAGGATTTGAAAAGAAAAAAAGAAGGAGCAAATTTGCAGAAAAATCGAAGTGACGATATATGCGGGTCCCAGTGAGAGGGTGTTGAGCCACTCCATGTGCCGTGTGAGATGGTGAGTCTGGCATTTGATGCTAATTTTGCGACAAAATTAAAGGAGAGAGTCATACACGAGGGTTTGAAAAAAAAAAAGCAAATTTGCAGAAAAATCAAAGTGATGCTGAGAGACGGAAAAATGGTGGGGTTGGGTGATAGTACTGGCGTAGATGGGCAACATGATGAAGCCCAATTTGTTTTTTATTTTTTTTTAATGCATCTACTATTCTCACTGTTTGAGAATTCAGGGTGTAGGCAATTTCTCACCAAAATGTATTTCAATTTTCATTAATATAGCAGGTATTATTGGTTAAATTCAAAAATTAATAAAGGCATTATTTATTTTAAAGAGTAAGATCATAGACTAAAGATTAGAAAATTTTGTGTGTGTGTATATATATATATATACACACACACACAATTTTGGCCTATAAAATTCCTACATGGTGCATGAAGTCATTTCATGGTTGATTCCTTAAAATAAAATTTTTTCATTTTATTCATTCATTCATTTCTTATGCTGTTTTTTGGATTTCTGATGAAAGCCTTTTGTTGTCATGCGATGTGAAGAACATGCATGAACCTAATCGACATGACATGTAAATAGCATGCAACACTAAAATCAAATTTCATTTTCGGTTTTCTCATTATTTTATATGATGCAAAACAAAATCAATATGCTATAATTTTTATTAATATGAATGAATGACATAATTACATGTGATTATTTTCAAACAATATACTTCATTTGCATCTTAAGCAAATTAATTTATTTTTCTTCGAGGATTAATCACATCATATCCTGGGGTAACGTATTAGAAAAATAGAATCAAAGATAAAAAAATAAAAAATAAATAAAAAATAAAAAATCCTACGCTACAACTACTTTTGATTCCACACAATCATTATTTTTAGGTGTTTGGGGTTAGGGGCGGAGCTACATGTTAGGGTGGAGGTCCAAAATTTTTGAAAATATCGTTATGGTATATAAAAATATTTAATATTTTAATAATTATCACCCAAAAATGGCCCTTCTCCCCTCCAAATATTTGAGTTAGTTTAACAATGTTCTTAAAAAAATTGTCCAATTGGTCTAGTAGTTATAGAGAGTATTGTTTCTCAAATTCACTTTTTTTTTTTAATTGTAAAATGTGTTTTTGTATCTCTTAAAGTTTTGGATCATTCATATTTTTGAAAACTTTATTAGTTCAATTGAAATTTTAATGATAGACAATTTGGTAACTTATATTGAAAATAAAAATTTTAAGGATTTTTTTTTAGAGAGTTTCAACCTATGGCGTTCACTCTTGATAATAGCTCTTTTATCATCAGACCAAGACACCAATTAGTTTTTGGTGTAGGCAGGGATTGAACCCTAAATCTCTTATACAACTATAAGAGATTTTACCAGTTGAGCTAACTAGAACCTACAAAAATTTTAAGGATTTCACTATAGAAGATGGTGAAATATGAATTTAATTCTATGAAACATTTAACTTTAAAGATTTCACTATATTAACTTGAGTTTGTGTATATGTATGGAAGTTTGTATAAACTAATAAATTAGTAACACAAATCGGCCCCATAAACAAAAATTTCTGGCTCCTCTCTTGTTTGGAGTGACGTAGGCTCTTATTAGTCCAACAAAACTTTTTTTTTTTTTTTTTTGACAAAAAAATAAGGTAAGACAGAGCATACAAATCCTCTTCCCTTGATTCTAAAAATAATAATAATAAAATAAAATAAAATAAAATAAAAATCTCCCCTCCCCTTGCATGCCACAACAACCCATCACCCCATCCTCGATGAGTGATTCATTGATCCACCCTACCCTTCTAAGATGGTCCATCAACTTAAGCCATCCAACACTACCCAGCAACACCTCTCTTTATCTCTATCTCTTTCTTGGTCACCAATTTGGCCAATGCCTTCGCCGCCCCACATGATCCACACAGCCATGCATCAATCTCTCTTTGTCTCTCTCGTTGAGACCTCCAATTTTTTTCCCCCACCTCAACCCATCTCTATTTTAGGAATGGGTTGATCCCTGTTATGCTCTCTCTCTCTCTCCCTTGAAAAATTTTTGTTAATATTTTGTGTGAATTTTATCATTAATCAATTTAATTTATGTTGAAAATTTTTGGGATATTCAGTTGCATGCTCTAATTGATATGTGGTTGCTATTACTGAGCAATTGGCAAGGATTTTTAAGAAAGGGTGATTATGTAGAAAAAATTGTGATTTTCAATACAAGATAAACATCAAAAAATTCTTTCCAAAAACTTTTCAAGAACAACCTAACACTAGAAAATAAGTAATTTCCTTAAAAATAATTTTCAACTGAAGAAAGTTCAATTAGGAAAATGTTTTACATCAAAACAACTGCAAACAACACATTCTAATGTGTTATTTATTAATGATTTAATGCACTATATATAATGCTTTGTATGACGAATAAACATATTAAAAAGTAAGACAAATACAAAATTCATATTTGCTAGAGAGATTTCTATTTTGGCCACAATCACAATTGCTTCCCTCAACAATTTATACGCAAAACTCATTCCTAACATTCCATGGCACAATGCTTTACGAAAATATTATCTTAGAATAAATTTTGGTTATCAACTTTTTACAGGCATCAAGTCGGGGTCCAGCAGTATCATATGGGAGCTAGGCTGAGACCGATCTATTAACCTCGGTTGGGCTGGGGACCAAACTGAAGGGTTTGAACTTAATTTACTTACCAACCATCTAAGCATAGTTAGTGCCTTGGAAGAATCCGCTGCTGAGCATCAGTCAGCATCAGGTGCAAGTTTCAAGAAAATCCTCAGATGGGCCAACTTAACTAGGAATCTTGGGCAGAGGTGGGGACCATGTGAAAAAGATATGAAACATCATCATTGGGCGAATAATATTTGAACCATCAAAATGACGAATAGGGTAGCAGTGAACGCAACAACGGCCATCCCCCGACGGAAGATCACCAAGAAAGGGACAACCAAGATGAAAGCATTTGAGTGGACCAACGAATGCCAAAGAGCATTTAAGGAACTGAAGGCATACCTCGCATCTCCACCACTCCTCAATCCATCCAAACCTAATGAAGGGCTTTCCCTTTACTTGTTCGTATCCCTTATGATTGTTAGTTCAGCTCTCATCCAAAAGGAGGATCGTGTGCAATTACCCGTATGCTACACTAGTCAAGCGCTTAGGGGAGCAGAAGAAAGATATCCCTCTATAGAGAAGTTAGCCTCAACCCAAGCATTAGCTAACTTCGTCACAAAATTTATGACGAACAAGGCGGAAGGCAGGGGGCAGCCCCATAGAAGGTTTGAACAAACAGATCATCCGATAGACATGCTGTGGTGATCGGGGTAGTCCTACAATCTTTTGAAGAGGACATCATAGAGTGCGCCATCCAATTCCAATTCCCGATGGCCAATAATGAAGCCAAGTACGAAGCTATACTAACGGGACTATCAACGAAGACTACGAAACCAAAGAAGAGCGAATGAAGTACCTTAGCCTTGTCAAGAGACGGACAAATCAAAATTTTGCAATAGAATTTGTACAAGTCCCAAGGGAAGAAAAAGAACATGTTGATCGATTGGCCAAGGTTGCATCTGCCAAACACATGACTATTGGTCGTCACTAAGGAACTGGAAATACAAGTGATACCAGTAGGTATTGGTTGGACGATTCCAATCACCTTCTACCTTAAGAATGGGATGCTTCCAGAGGACTACAACACGTCTTGAAGGTTCAAAGTTTGAGCATCACCCGTCCCGGGGGCAGTGTACCGGTGGCCTCCCATGTAGAAGGATGCCCAATCCTGCGTAAAAGCATACGACAAATGCCAACGCTTCAGCAAGACCTCATGGCTAAACACTACAAAAGGAAGCTGATGGGCACCTAATCCTCATCCCAATGGAATGAATCAATAACCAAGTGTACCAACAATCAAGGATGCCAACGGCACCTAGTTCTCATCCAAAACTAAGTCCCACCTATGGGATGGACCGACGATCAAGGATGCCTATGGGCACTTGATCCTTATCCAAAATTTAAGTCATACCTACGGGTGGAAGGACGAACCAAGCCGCCAATGGGTGCCTTGGTAAAAATATAAGTCTCTTACCCATGGGTGGAAGGATGAACCAAGCCACCTATGAATGCCTTGGTAAAAAAGCTAAGTCTTTCAACATATAGGAGGATGGACGATCACTCATAAGTTCCTTGGTAAAAAATTCAAGTCCTACCTACGGGTGGAAGGACGAACCAAGCCACTCAAGAGTGCCTTGGAAAAAATTCTAAGTCTTCCTACCTATGGGACGACAGACGAATCAAGTCACCCAAAAGTGCCTTCATAAAAATTTAAGTCCTACCTACGGGTAGAAGGACAAACCAAGCCACCCATGGATGCCTTGGTAAAAATATAAGTTTTCCTACCTACGGATGGACGGATGAACCAAGTCATTCACAAGTGTCTTGGACAAAATTATAAGTCTTCCTACCTATGGGTGGATAGATGAACCAAGTCACCCACAAATGCCATGGTCAAAATTTTAAGTCTCCCACCCACGGGTGGAAGGATGAACCATGCCACATATGAGTGCCTTAGTAAAAAAGCTAAGTCTTACTACCTATGGGAGGACCGATGAACCTAGTCACTCATAAGTGCCTTGGTAAAAAATTTAAGTCCTACCTACCGGTGGAAGGATGAACCAAGCCACTCACGAGTGCCTTGGACAAAATTCTAAGTCTTCCTACCTACAAGAGGACGGATGAACCAAGTCACTCATGAGTGCCTTGGTAAAATATTTAAGTCCTACCTACGGGTGGAAAGATGAACCAAGCCACTCACGAGTGCCTTGGATAAAATTCTAAGTCTTCCTACCTACGGGACGACGGACAAACCAAGTCACCCATAAGTGCCTTGGTCAAAATTCTAAGTCTTCCCACCTACAGGTGGACGGACAAACCAAGTCACCCGCAAGTGCCTTGATCAAAATTTAAGTCCTACTTATGGGTGGAAGGATGAACCAAGCCACTCACGAGTGCCTTAGATAAAATTCTAAGTCTTCCTACCTACAAGATGACGGACGAACCAAGTCACCCACAAGTGCCTTGGTCCAAATTCTAAGTCTTCTTACCTACAGGTGGACGGACGAACGAACCAAGCCACTCACAAGTGCCTTGGACCAAATTCTAAATCTTCCTACCTACAGGTAGAGGACGAACCAAGTCACCCACAAGTGCCTTGATCAAAATTTAAGTCCTACCTATAGGTGGAAGGACGAATCAAGCCATTCACAAGTGCCTTAAACAAAATTCTAAGTCTTCCTACCTACAGGTGGACGGACGAACCAAGTCACCCACAAGGGCCTTGGTCAAAATTCTAAGTCTCCTACCTAGGGGTCGAAGGACGAACCAAGCCACTTAAGAGTGCCTTGGTAAAAAAGCTAAGTCTTTTTACCTATAGGAGGACGGACGAACCAAGTCACTCATAAGTGCCTTGGTAAAAAATTTAAGTCCTACCAATGGGTGGAAGGATGAACCAAGTCACTCACAAGTGCCTTGGACAAAATTCTAAGTCTTCCTATCTATGGGAGGATGGATGAACCAAGTCACCTACAAGTGTCTTGATCAAAATTTAATTCCTACCTATGGGTGGAAGGACAAACCAAGCCACTCACGAGTGCCTTGGACAAAATTCTAAGTCTTCCTACCTTCGGGTGGATGGACGAACCAAGTCACCCACAAGTGCCTTCATCAAAATTCTAAGTCTTCCTACCTACGGGTGGACAGACAAACCAAGTCGCCTGCAAGTGCCTTGGTAAAAAATTTAAGTCCTAGCTATAGAGGAACAGATGAACCAAGCCACCTATGGGTGCCTTATTAAAAATATAAGTCTCCTACCCACGGGTGGATGGATGAACCAAGCCACCGGTGCCTTAGTAAAAATATAAGTCTCCTACCCACAGATGGATGGACGAACCAAGCCACCTACGAGTGCCTTGGTAAAAAAGCTTATTCTTTCTACCTAGGGGACGACAGACGAACAAAGTCACTCACAAGTTCCTTGGTAAAAAATTTAAGTCCTATCAACGGGTGGAAAGACGAACCAAGCCACTCACGAGTGCCTTGGACTAAATTTTAAGTCTTCCTACCTACGGGAGGATGGACGAACCAAGTCACCCACAAATGCCTTGATCAAAATTTAATTCCTACCTACGGGTGGAAGGACAAACCAAGCCACTCACGAGTGTCTTGGACAAAATTCTAAGTCTTCCTACCTACGAGAGGACGAACGAACCAAGTCACCCACAAGTGCCTTGGTCAAAATTCTAAGTCTTCCTACCTATCGGTGGACGGACAATCCAAGTCACCCGCAAGTGCCTGGGTAAAAAATTTAAATCCTACCTATAGGTGAACAAACCAACCAAGATATAAGTCTCCTACCCACGGGTGGATGGACGAACCAAGCCACCTACGAATGCCTTAGTAAAAAAGCTTATTCTTTCTACCCAGGGGAGGACGGACAAACCAAGTCACTCATGAGTGCCTTGGTAAAATATTTAAGTCCTACCTATGGGTGGAAGGATAAATTAAGCCACTCACGGGTGACTTGGTCAAAATTCTAAGTCTTCCTACCTACGGGTGGACGGATGAACCAAGTCACCCAGAAGTGCCTTGGTAAAAAATTTAAGTCCTACCTACGGGTGGAAGAACAAACCAAAGCCACTCACAAATGTCTTGGACAAAATTCTAAGTCTTCCTACCTTAGTAAAAATATAAGCCTCCTACCCACGGGTGCCTTAGTAAAAATATAAGTCTCCAACCCACGAGTGGATGGACAAACCAAGCCACCTATAATTGCCTTGGTAAAAAAGCTTATTCTTTCTACCTAGGGGAGGACGAACGAACCAAGTCACTCATGAGTGCCTTGGTAAAATATTTAAGTCCTACCTACGGGTGGAAGGATGAACTAAGCCACTCATGGGATGCCTTGGTCAAAATTCTAAGTCTTCCTACCTACGAGTTGATGGACGAACCAAGTCACCCAGAAGTGGCTTGGTAAAAAATTTAAGTCCTACCTACGGGTGGAAGGACGAACCAAAGCCACTCACGAGTGCCTTGGACAAAATTCTCAGTCTTCCTACCTTCAGGTGGACGGACGAACCCAGTCACCCACAGGCGCCTTGGTAAAAAATTCTAAATCTTCTTACCTACGGGTGGATGGCAAAACCAAGTCATCCACAAGTGCCTTGGTCAAAAATTAAGTCCTACCTATGGGTGAACAAACGAACCAAGCCACCCATGGATGGCTTGGTAAAAATATAAGTCTTCCTACCCACAGGTGAATGGACGAACCAAGCCACCTACGAGTGCCTTGGTGAAAAAGATCATTTTTTCTTCCTACGAACGAACCAAGTCACTCACTAGTGCCTTGGTAAAAAATTTAAGTCCTGCCTATTGGTGGACGGATGAACCAAGCCACCCACGAGTACCTTGGTCAAAAATCTAAGTCTTCCTACATACGGGTGGGTAAATGAACTAAGCCAACAATGAGTGTCTTTGTCAAAAGTCTAAGTCTTCCTACCTACAGGAGGAAGGAAGAACTAAGCCACTCCCAAGTGCCTTGGTCAAAAATCTAAGTCCTTCTACCTAAGGGGTGGACGGACAAAACAGGCCCTTCATAAGTGCCTTGGTAAAAATTTAAGTCATCTTACCTACGGGTGGACGGACAAACCAATCCACTGACGAGTACCTTGGTAAAAGATCTAAATCTTCCAACCTGCAGGGTGATGAATGATCCAGGTGACAAACGATCCAAGTGATCTTCCAAAGATGATTGACTCAAATAGAAATCATCGAACCAAGTCACCAAGGTGACAAATGACCCTCCAAAAAATTTTCTAAATCCATAGAGTGGACGGATACCAACTAGTATTCAAAATTTACTAAGTCCATAGAATGGACGGATACAAACTAGTATCCAAAATTTACTAAGTCCATAGAATGGATGGATACAAATTAGTATCCAAAATTTACCATGCCCATAGAACGGACGGATACAAACTAGTATCAAAAATTTATAAAATCCACAAAGTGGACGGATGCCACGAGATGGATGGATATATGAACCATGTCCACAAAATGAACAAGTGTCAAAAAGCATCCAAATTTATTTCCACAAAATGGATGGATACATTGACTAAGTCCACGAGGAGGATGGATGAATGATACAGAATGAAGTACATCTAATTATTAACAAATCCACAAGGTGGACGGATGATGAAACGTACCTAAATTATTACTAAGTACGCAAGAAGGACGGGTGAGGGATACTTGAATGTATCTGATAATTATTGGGTCCACAAGGTGGACGAATATACCCTAAAAAGGTATCCATATTAACATCATTGCCTGTTACACTTACACATGCCATCTGGCTAGTTTGGCTTTATAGAAACTACGCACACTTGATGCGCTTTAGATGGCATATGAGATTAGTTAGTGAGTATCAGAAAAGTAACGTATAGTCCGCACATTGTGCGTCATTATGACATGGACGGAAAGTCTTGATTTTGTCACAATAATTTCAGTTTATCATACCAAGAGAAGTCTTTTGTGGTTTGTCACTTGTGCGCATGTTTGGCTACTTTCCAGTGTCCACCGAATTCTCCAATCTCTAATCTATGGTGCCCTTTTCATGCTCAATGATGCATTGTTGGCCATTTTCAACTCAAATTTTGATTTGGACCACTAGGTCATCAAAATATAAAATCATTAATTTTTGGTTATGTGTTTTAATAGTTGTTGTATTATGCGAAGAGCCTTGGTCCTCCTAACATTTGAAAATGAAACATTCAACATTTTAGGATTGAAAAATTCTCTCTACTTAGTGACGAGTTAAAGGTTTCCCACCGAAAAAAGAAAAAAAAAAGTTGCACGAGAGACGAAGCGACGCCTCGAAAAATAATGCACCCACTCAGAACGCACCATGTATACCCTTAACTACCCCATCAATCAAAGCGTAACTCCTGAGGAAAGAGATGACGGCTGCAAGAATCTGTCACCCCATAATTCCAATCAGGGTAAAACTGATGGACCCATGTGCTGAGGGGGCAGCTAATAAGGGTATTTTTAGACCTACAAAGCTGACAACACAAAGCATAAGTGAACGGACCAAATGTCTGATTGTTTAGCCTGACAAGCCCACCCTGCAATATAGTAGGTGGTCTTATTAGGATGACAACATGATGGGACTGACAAACACATTTCCGCGGGCAGACGGATCTAGAGGAAGCGAACCTCAGTTAGACGGACCTCAATATGGACAGACCAAACAAAATGGATGGGCCTCAGGTAGACGGACCCAATAAAGAGGGACGCACGGTACTCACGTGGCTCCCACGTGGCTGGAAATGCTCATCAAGAATCCTGATATGGAAAAGCCTTGCACCCTACGCCCAACCATAATTGAGGGTCATCTACAAGGAAGACCATCCCGAAAAATCTAGAAATTTGATGGAGAGTTCTCCCCATAAGGAAAGGCCTTCCTCCTTAAGAAATTAAGGTCAAATCTACACCACTATATAACCCCCAAAACCCTCTCTCACAAAGGTACGCATAATTTCTCTAAAGCTAATACTTTCTAGCATTGTTGAAGCTCTCTTCTGAATTAACCTTTGGAGGGTTTTTAGCCGGTACCCCACCTGTGCCCTTTGATTGGTTCTTCTCTTTTGTTCTTCAGGTGCACCCATTGACACGTGTGGACAATCAACTCACTGATGATTTTTTGTGCATCATCAGATTATATTTTTTTTCTTATATTCTTTATGCTTACAAAATTTCTAAAGATCAAAGATCAATAGATGTCAAATGTTTAAATTTCAAGTTATTATAATCTAATTTTATGTATAAAAAATAAGTTTATAGATCGAATAGTAAATAAAATCTGATGGACATGAAATTTGACATGAGTGCTAAGAATATAAAGAATATGTAATCCAACAATTATATTTTAAAAATATATAGAAATATTTTAGTGAGAGTTATAACTATTGACTACGACCAAGTTTGTAGTTAAATTTTGTCATTCTCTGACACAGTCAAAATTTAGCCATTGAACTTTGAAGTTACCCATATAACCCAGTCAATGCCTAAAGCAAAAGCCTAGTTTTTGTTAGGAAATTTAGATCTCGGTCGATAGAATTAATAAGTTTTAAATTCAAGTTGTTAATTAGATTTATTATGAATAAAACTTGGTAAAACAAACAAACATCAATATCATGTCAAAATAATGCACAATGGAAAAGTAAATAAGACAAGATATTATGACCTAGGAAAACTAATGAAACAAACTAGTTTCACAATAAAAAACCTGGGGGGAAACCTTCCCGAAAAGCAATCCACTATAATAAAGAGAAGTTTCAGATCTAGTACAAAACCTTTGTCCCTAGACTCTACAATCCCCGTAAATCAACTTATGGCAGAAACCTTCTACCGCTTTAGAACCTTTGAACTCTTCAATATATGAACGCTACCCTTTTTTCATGGATCCCAGTATGTGACTAACCAATGTGCACTACTTCCAGTACGTGACTAACACACCAACTTGAAGAAGATGTTGGCTGCAAAGTTCTTCTCTTCATCAACAATGAAGATCAAGAAGTACTTGGTTACAAAACCCTTAGGTGCAAAGACAGAGTAGCTTCTTTCAGAGAGAATAAGGCATTGGTCACTTTTTGCATGTGTTCTCCTTTTTTTTTTTTTTTTTTTTTTTTTTTTTTTTTTTTTTTTTTTTTTTTTTTTTTTTTTTCTTTTCTCTTATGTGACGGCCTCTAAAATAAGCCTTATATATGTCTAGGGCTGTAAGAAAAGAAACCTTACACAAATACATAAGCATGGGCTGAAAATTAAATCTGAAAAACTGATTTTCATAATTCTCAATAGATACCTCAATAGATAGTATTTGTCGAGCCTCATTAAACCTCGATAGATAGCTATCTGTCGAGCAGCTGTCGTGCTTTAATGAATCAGCACTTCTTCACTTGTTTCTTGGACAGTTTCGCATGGCTTTAATACTAGACTTGAACTCTTGTTCTTTGAAGTATTAAACACATCCTAGATCTACCCAATTACAAGTAAAGTGCATTTTGTCAAAGGATTAGCCAGTTACACAAAATAGTGACATATGTTCCTATCATGTGAAATACTTATGTCCTAACAGTTTTTATTTCTTTCTTTCTTTTTTACTGAATAATTTCATTTTCACTTAGGCTGTGTTTGGTTGAATGTAAAATATTTTCCGAGTGTAAAATATTTTTAGGTGAAAATATTTTCGGAAAAGGAAAATATTTTCAAGTGTTTGGTTGCATTCCAAAAAATGCTTTGGAAAATATTTTCTAGTGTTTGGTTGTGTGGCTGAAAATGCTCTAGAAAACCCATTTTTATCATGTTTCTCACATTTTCTTAGGATCTAAACAAATATTATTAAGAATCAAAATATATAAACAACACAAGAAACAAAAATCAAAACAAAAAAATCAAAAACACAAGACCAAAACAAACGCAGAGAGGGACAGAGAGAGATCGGTTCGTGGGTGCGACTTGCCGGTGGATGAGGTGGGTCGATCTGAAGGTAGTGGGTCGATGTAGGAGTGGGTCACTCACTGGGTGGGTCAATCGGTTCATGGGTTCATGGCGCGATCTCACCAATGGACAAGGTGGGTCGATCGGTGGGTGTGGCGCGATCTCGCCGGTGGATCGGTGGGTGGGTTCGCAGCGCGATCTAGCTGGTGGTGGGGTGCAACTTGCCGGTGCTTGGATGTGCAATCGGAGCTCTTGCTATTTCTCTCTCTCTTCTATTTTCCTGGGGTGGAAATCAGTTGAAGGTAAAATACAACCGTAAATCATTTTATAGGGTTTTGGGGCATGATTTACAATCAACGGAAATCATTTTCCGTTTGACTGAATTTTTCGGGACAAACCAAACACGCCCAGTGGTGTAAAATATTTTCCGGAAACCTTTTACTGCCGAAACAAATGCACCCTTAGTCAAAAAACATTATAGAAAGTTATCTCACTTTTTATTTTCCTTGGTGGTTGGCATTGCCTCCAAAATTGTTAGAATATTAATTAAGCCATTAAATTCATTGATTTAATTACTTCATCTTAGTCAATATTTCCACTAGCATGACCTTAATTTTATTCTCCATAACAAAAATTGTAGGCTATCAATGCAAGTGAGCCATCTCTGTCTCTCTGTCTCTCTCTCTCTCTCTCTCTCTCTCTCTCAATAATAATTTATTATATTGATGCAGCAAATTCGATTTTTCTGAAGAGAACATGCTGTGGACGACTAAATTTCTCGGTTCGAAATAAATCAAACGAGTAAAATAGTTTCACAAGTGCGAATTTGTATTGATGATATGTGTGGTACAATTCTCTGTGATTACAAAAGAGTTATCCTCTGATTCGATCTCCTTGAAAGATTTGTTGATTGGAGTTGTGGTAATGTGATTTTGATTTGAACACAAGATATCCTTCAATTTGGTTGAGGGATGGATCGAAGATTGTTGAAACGGAATTACAATGAATCTTTGGCTATGAGCTTGTTAAAAATCCTTTGTTCTTCACGTTCTTCGTGTTCTTCGTGTTCTTGGTGCGTTCTTCGTCTTCAAAGGTTTGTGATGGAAGTTCTTTAGTGCTTTAGAGGCTTGAATCCATAGAGCTTCGCTGATTTGTGATTTGTTGAGGTTTCTAGAGGCTTTTGAGCTTGATTCCAGTGAGCTTTGAGATCTAAGAATATGATTTGGATGATTCCTTTTTGAATGTTCTTCGTATTTGAAGGTTTGTGGTGAAAGTTCTTCGGTGCTTTAGAGGCTTGAATCCGTAGATCTTCACTGATTTGTGGTTTGTAAGGTTTCTGGAGGCTTTTGAGCTTGATTCCAGTGACCTTTGAGATCTAGGCAGGTAGTTTGGATGATTCTGCTTCGAATGTTCTTCGTATTTGAAGGTTTATGGTGGAAGTTCTTCGGTGCTTTAGAGGCTTGAATCCGTAGAGCTTCGTTGATTTATGGTTTGTTGATGTTTTCGGACACTTTAGGCTTGATTCCCGCAAACTTTTGGATCTAGGCGGATGATTTGGATGATTTCTCTTCGAATGTTCTTCGTATTCGAAGTTGAAGTTCTTGAAGTTCTTGGAGGCTTTAGAGCTTGGTTCCGGCAAAGCTTCAGTACTTCTGAATCTTCTCTGATGCTGCTTGTGCTTCAGATGGCTTGGTGTCCTCCCTCTAGCCCTCAGATCTCTGATCTCTTTTGAAATGCCTTAGGAAGGCTTCTATTTATAGGCGTTTGGAGGTGGGTGAGTGACACGTGGCAGAGTCTGATTGGTGACACATGTCACGATCTGATTGGTCCGCTTGTGTCATCGCTTACACGTGCGAGGTTGCTTGGGTCATCGCTTTCATGTGCGAGGTTGCTTGGGTCATTGCTTACACGTGCGAGGTTGCTTGGGTCATCGCTTACACGTGCGCTGATGTGTGACTGGTTTTTGCATGACATTTGGCAAATTTCTGTTGGTTTCTGAGCAGTGATATCAAAACCTAACAGCAGTGTGTGGTGCTTTGTAATTTGCTGTATTTTGTGGACTTAGTAGTGTAACGTGTCAGCTTGTGATAGGTCGGGAATTTTCCCTCTCTACACATGCAAATTACGAATGAGCTGTAAAATTGAATCATTATCAAGGACTGATAGCCTCCTTCACAATGATTCAAAAGTTGTTCTTGCTCTATATAAGTTAAGAAGTGCATTTAGGTATAGCGGAAGGGGTAAGCTTTAAAAATCTATATTTTTTAGTCACTGTATGATGGCTTAGAAGTGCTAGGTAGGGTCTAGTGGGCCTTCAATCTTCACCTACCTTTTTCTATTCTTTACATCTAAATTGGTAGTTTTTACTTCTTACTTATTTTGACCCCACTTTTATTTCATCATTTGTTCATAGCTACTCCAATTTATTGTAAATACCCCTTTGGTTGAAACAAAAGTTGTCAAGTTCGTTCTCAAAACCAAGGATAGAGAATCAAACCTATATGTAAGATAGCACGTAGTATTTGATAGGCCGCAAACTGAATGACCTCTTATGATTAAACCAATTAATTAATTAGCCAAGTTATTAATTAATCAATTTATCATGCAATTGCGTGGCAGCACAAACAAATCACTAATAAACTAATTATGCAACGGAAAATAAATAACACGGTGATTTGTTCACGAATGGGAAAAACCCTAACGGCAAAAACCCCACCGGGTGATTTTCAGGTCACCACTCCCAAAACTCCAATATTATCAAATCAAGCAGTTACAAGTAAAGGAATCCCAAGTACCTTACCAACCTACAGTTGAATCCTTACCCCAATACCCAATTGGACTTAATCTGTAGTGACAATTTCCACCTTTAATGCACGGCTCCCAAGTACGTGACTAACCAGATGCGCGGATCCCAGTACGCGACTTCAAACACCAACTTAGAAGGAAAGGTTGGTTGCAAAGTTCTTCAGTTCATCATACACAATGAAGATCAGGAAGATTCTTGGTCATAAAACCCTTTGGTGCAAATACACAGCAACTTCTTCAGAGAAGATAAACTAGGTCAAGAACTTCGTCTTTGATCACAATTTGCTTGAACAAGGACTGCTCAATACTTTAGCAACTTGTGTCTATTATGACGGCTCTTTAAACACTCCTTTTATATGTTTAGGGTTAGAAGAAAAGAAGGCCCAAAAACATATTCACGGATCCCAAGAAATCAGAACAGAAAAATTTGATTTTTAAATCTCGACAAATAGCAGGTGTCGAGGAGCTATCGAGCAAGTGTCGAGCTTTAATAAAATTACACTTTAGCTTGATTTTTCTTGGACAGACTTGATGACTTCAACACTTGATCTTGAAACCTTGTTTCTTGAAGTATTAAAAACACCTAGAACTACCCAAATACAAGTAGAGTGCGTTTTGTCAAAGGATTAGCCAATTTACATAAATAAGTATGACATATGTTCTTATCATGTGAACCACATATGTCCTAACAATCTCCCCCTTTGGCAATCCGTGACAAAACCACACAAACAAATGAACATATGAGAGAAGTCATAAATCACTCAACTCATATTCACTTGTTGAATACAATAAAATCTATCCTAACATAAACTCTTGAAAAACTTTGCAAGAAAAGAGTTTATGGCAAGTAGACTTTGACAACTTGTATATCTGAAACACTTTTAAACAAAACTCATCAAGGCATCTTGTGTGAAACAGAAATAATTAGATTGCATACAAGTATAAAGAACATGTGTATAAAGATAAAGAAGAAACAACACATGAAGAGATAGGTGAAAGAAAAAAACATACATCCATATATAGAGAAAATAAGTACAATGTATGTAAAACTGGTCACAAGACCTCATATACAAGATCAATGTATCTAAAAAGAATAGAAAAGAAAAGATACATCAAAACCTCACTACATCCCTCAAGGTATCAGCACTCCCCCTATCAAAAAAGTCCTATACTAACTCTCCCCCTAAGATGACTACTCTCATAACCCAAAACTACTCCCCCTTTTTGTCACAAGTAACAAAGGGTAGAGTGTCATGTAGACATCTTATCAGTAGAGCTAGCATTTCCATCATCATCATCTGAAGCATCATCGTCATGACCATCATCATTATCATCCTCAGTATCAGAATCAGAAGCGACTGGAGGAGGTGGTGGAGGAGAAGCCTCAGAATCAAAACCACCCATGGTTGCCTACCGTCGTGCAATACGACCAACACGAACATTCACCTGATACAACTCAGTGGAGAGTGTATCAAGGCGAGCATCCATGCGCTGCAGCTGCGCCATAATGTCTCCAAGAGATACATCGCTTGTAGAGGTAGAAGGAGCAGATGTAGATGGAGCTGATCTGGATGGAGCCGAACGAGAGGGAGGAGTGGAATCCAGCTGTCTCGACCTAAACTGAGCCTCACTGCGTTTTATGGTAGCGGCATCTATGGCAGAAATGTGTGTGAAGTGGTCGGACACAGGAAAAGGGATAGAAAAATGGCGTAAGATCCTCGTGATAGCGGAAGGAAAGATGAGCTTATCACGGGACGCCGAATCTAGATAAACATCTATGATAGAGAAAATGAAGTGAGAAGAAAAATCTATCGTAAGATGCTCAAGAAGAGATAGCAAAAATCGAGCACGAGGTTCTATGATAGAGTTGTAGTGAGAGAGAGGATGGAGTACAAAAGTCATCACCATGTTAAGAAATCTAGGACCTTTAGCAAAAGGTCTACATGATGTATACTGATGCTCACACCAATCAGAAGGGCGCTCACAAAAAGTGGAAATGAGCTCATCCTTGGACAGAGTCCTCAGACGCTCACAAGTAGGATAATCAGGAAACTCTATCCTAAGAACCCTAAACACATCCGCAACTAGCTACGGTGTGACAACAAAGTGCGTACCTCGAACGCGAGTATGAAAAAGAGGTACTGAACGATCAATCCTGTGCATATTGGAGTAAAACTCCTGAATCAGCATGAGAGGACAAGTGACCGGGACGTCACACAGTGACTCCCATCCCCTACTGTGAATGACAGAGGAAAGGTCAGTGTCAGCGAAGTCCGCCAGAATGACTTGGCGTTCCAAATGAACACCTCATCTAGAAAAGTTCTCAGTAAATGCCTTGTGGGCATCTCCATCACGGAACCGAAGAGTGAGAGAAGCAAAATCAGAAGAAGAGGAAGCTTCAGAACTCAAAGGGTTTCGAGCAGGAGTGGATTTACGTTTGGGTGCCATAGACACTACTAACGTAAACACAATGAGAAAGAGATAGAGAGAGAGACAATTAGAAAAGTCCCAAACAGTTCAAATATCAAATATATTGAACAGAAAGTACGTATGCATAGGGAATGCATGAACATGTGACATGCAAACTTAAAAAGCATCATGGGCTCAGCCCAATCCAAACTTATCAGTACACATACAAGAAACACACATCTAAATGCATGTAAATATCATTCTAATGCACATGAAATGCAATGTATGACATTTTGAACATCTTTTGATGAAAACCCAACCCAAAATTTCAAGAAAAACTCATTGATTTTGAAAAACCCCAAAATTTTTCAAAAATCCCAAAACCTAAGATTCAAAACATGAAATGCATGAATGAGGAGGGAAAATGAGATCTTACCAAGTGATTTGAAGCAAGGGATGGCCGAAAATCACGAGGAAAGGAAATTTTGAGTGAGAAAAGGTGATTTGGAAGATGAACAGCCGCGGACAGATTGAGAGAGATCGAGGAAATGAAGTTCAGATCGCGACAGAGCTATATATAAAAGCCTCAGTAATTCTCGACAGCTGAGGTGTCGAGAGGTGTCGAGGAAGGTGTCGAGGAAGGTGTCGAGGTAGGTGTCGAGAAAAAGCACGACGACAGCTGAAGGTGTCGAGAAGGTATCGAGGAATGAACACCTGAACCAAGAACAGAAGCTCGATTGATCGACCAGGTATCGAGGAGACAAGAACTTTCTCGATCGATCCACCAGGTGTCGAAGAGGTGTCGAGATTGCGATAAGAAAAAGGCTTGAGAAGCTCGACAGATAGACAGGTATCGAGGAGGTGTCGAGGAGGTGTCGAGCCAGCTTTTAAAAACAGTTTTTCGAGAAGAGAAAAACATAACCATAAATGCAATCAAACATGCACCTCAACAATGATCCAACCAACATAAAAATCTCTCAAAATCATCTCTCAATGAAAAATATAAGTACATGGATCTCCCAAAAACACACACACACTAAACAAGTCTAACCAATTTTATTTTTCAAAAACAAGTCAGGACAGTTTAGTGAGCATACAAAAGCACATGTAAAACCTTAGTGATGGCCAAATCACATTGTACCTGTACATGTATCAAAAGTAGCAAAGAATATTACGTGTTGTGTGTGAAAAACATCGCAAGATTGCATATGTGTATACATGTTATGACGATCTTAGATATGAGAAAATATCTTTAACTCACACACAATCATAACTGTTTGATGGGGACTATCACCTTCAAGGTACATCCTATAACTCTCATATCTCCTAGAATACACGCTTGCAACCATTTTAAAAGCATTTTGATTTTTTTTTGCTTTTTATTTTCTTTGCATATTTTCTTTTTAAGCATATCATGCATGGGCTTATGAGAGAGAAAATAAATACCCATTGATATTTAACATTCCAATTTTGCTATGCCGAAGCACACAAATGTCATTGACATCACACTTTTGCTATGCCGAAACATACAGATGTCATTAATGATTGGCGGGCAACAGTGGTGAGATGGTTATTTATGCCTTTTTCTTAGGATTTTCTAGTCCTACCCGTCAAAAAGAGTGATATGAGCGTTAAGTTTTAAGAGATAACTTAATCTTACTCATCACAAACAAGAGCCACAAAGCTCACTTGCTTAGTTGTACATAGAGATGCTCATCTAAGCTACAAGAGATACAAAATTTAGAAAATTTTGTTTCATTGGCCATCCAAGGTACACAAGTACCAAAGTACACAAAACACACACTGTTTTTGTATTTTTTTTATTTTTCAATTTTTTTTATTTTTTATATGAAAAACAAAATAAATAAAACTGAAAGTAAACACACAAAAACATGTTAACAAAGCAAAGCATAGAACTAGACTGACTCAACCAAAAATGCAAAACACACAAGCAATGCAATAAACAAGAAAAACAAGAAGGGAGAAGAAAGTGATGAAATCACTTAGAATCCTTTTTCTTCCACACCTTGGAAGAACCTTTCCTTTGATTAAAACCTTGAACCGGCGGTGAGAGGGAAGAATTGAAACCGTTCAAGTTCGAAAGGAACATGAGGGCTTTTAGAAGATCTCCAAGAGGAGCAAGAGAGGATTGAAGCTGATTTTGGCTTCCAAATTCTATCATGCCGTTGCTCTGTTGGGTGGTTAGCCACTTGTAGCAATTTGGTCGAGTATGACCGGCAGCTCCACAATGATGACAGAGATGCTGCTTCTTTTGTTTAGGCTTTTGAGAGTTAGCCTTCTTAGCCCTAGGGTTTCTAGCATCTTTCTTATCTTGCTTAGGGGGTGCTCCTAATATAGATTTACCCTTGTCTAAGTTCTCATTAGCTAATTCAGTTTTAACATTAGTGTTCTCAACTTTAATAATATTAGCAGGAGGAACAAAAACAGTAGTACTAGTGGAAGCAATATTAGATGAAGAAAGATCATACCCCAAACCTGTTCGATCTAAAGCAGATTTCTGAATGCTGAGCATCTTATCAAGTTTTGCACTTGAAGTCCTCTCCAGTTGGGCTCTGACTTGGAACAGCTCAACTTCAAGCTTCTTGGTCTTCTCAGCCAGGAAGTTGTTCTCAAACCTCAGTGCTCCAATAGTTTGATTCGCCTCATCAAACTTTGTGGACAACTCTTCACGATCAAGTTCCACATCACTGAGCTTCTTGGTGGCCAGCCTATACAACTTTTCATGCTTCTCAGAGAGCTTGTAGAGCTTCTCATAGGCTGAATGGATATCATCTTGATCATCCATCTTTTCACACTTGGTGTCCACCAATTCTTCTTCTTCATCTACTTCTTCAATAATCCCTTCAGTAGGATTGACTGTGGCAGTGAAGGCATTCAAGATTCCGTCATCCTCATTGTCGGAATTATCTTCAGGCTCAGTGTCACTCAAGATTGCAGCAAGTGCCTTGCTCTTCCCAATGCTTTTGAGATATGTAGGACACTCATTCTTCATGTGTCCAAACCCATGACACCCAAAACACTTAGGTCCTGCGGGAACAGTGTACTGACCACCTTCCTTTGCATCCTTCTTCCCTTTGTCTTGGCTTTTAAACTGAGAAGAACTGGATTGCCTGCGGTCCTTGTCGAAGCTCCTCCCATTAGCATTCTTCATAAACTTCTTGAACTGCGTTGTAATGTAGGACTTCATCTTAAAATCTTCATCATCGGAAGACTCATCTGTATCACTGCTCTTTGCCTTCAAGGCTATGCTCTTGCCTTTGCTTGACTTGACAATCCTTGATAACCCTAGCTCGTAGGTCTGCAAGTTCCCAACCAGCTCAGTTAAAGGAATTTTATCAATATCCTTTGATTTTTCTATTGCCATAATCTTGGCATGAAATCTCTCAAGTAGAGATCTGAGCACCTTCCTTACAACCTTGAGTTCAGGGATGGTTTCCCCAAGATTGAAGGCTGAGTTCACTATGTCCTTAAGTTTGGCATAGAACTCATCAAACGACTCATCCTCCTCCATCTTAATCTCTTCAAAGCTAGTAATGCGCCTCTGTAGTTTTGAATCTTTGACAGCCTTTGTCCCTTCATAGGTTGTCTGGAGGATGGTCCACGCCTCCTTAGCAGTTTCAGTTGAGGATATCTTCTTGAACTCCTCATTGGTGACTGCGCTAAATAGGGCATTCAACGCTTTGCTGTTGAAGTTTGCTGCCTTGATCTTGGCTTCATCCCAATCAGTCGGCGCTTCTTTTGGCTTGGTCCAACCAATCTCAACAGCTTGCCACACCTTCTCATATAAGGACTGCAAAAAAGCTCTCATGCGTACTTTCCATTAGGCATAGTTAGTCCCATCAAATAAAGGAGGTATTATTAATGATTATCCTCTATCCATGACAAACAGGAGTCAATGGATCAACACAGTAAGGATTAAACCTAATCAGAGTGTGCCTGCTCTGATACCACTTGATAAGCCACAAACTGAATGACCCCTTGTGATTAAACCAATTAATTAATTAGCCAAGTTATTAATTAATCAATTTATCATGCAATTGCGTGGCAGCACAAACAAATCACCAATAAACCAATTATGCAGCGGAAAATAAATAATACGGTGATTTGTTCACGAATAGGGAAAACCCTAACGGCAAAAACCCCACCGGGTGATTTTCAAGTCACCACTCCTGAAACTCCACTATTATCAAATCAAGCGGTTACAAGTAAAGGAATCCTAAGTACCTTACCAACCTACAGTTGAACCCTTACCCCAATACCCAATTGGACTTGATCTGTAGTGACAATTTCCACCTTTAATGCACGGCTCCCAAGTACATGACTAACCAGATGCGCGGATCCCAGTACGCGACTTCAAACACCAACTTAGAAGGAGAGGTTGGTTGCAAAGTTGTTCAATTCATCATACACGATGAAGATCAGGAAGATGCTTGGTCATAAAACCCTTTGGTGCAAATACACAGCAACTTCTTCAGAGAAGATGAACTAGGTCAAGAACTTCGTCTTTGATCACAATTTGCTTAAACAAGGATTGCTCAATGCTTTAGCAACTTGTGTCTATTATGACGGCTCTTAAAACACTCATTTTATATGTTTAGGGTTAGAAGAAAAGAAGGCCCAAAAACATATTCACGGATCCCAAGAAATCAGAACAAAAAAATCTGATTTTTAAATCTCGATAGATAGCAGGTGTCGAGGAGCTATCGAGCAGGTGTCGAGCTTTAATGAAATTGCACTTCAGCTTGATTTTTCTTGGACAGACTTGATGACTTCAACACTTGATCTTGAAATCTTGTTTCTTGAAGTATTAAAAACACCTAAAACTACCCAAATACAAGTAGAGTGCGTTTTGTCAAAGGATTAGCCAATTTACATAAATAAGTATGACATATGTTCTTATCATGTGAACCACATATGTCCTAACAGTATTCCATGTTGGATTTTTTGCTACTAAGTATAAAAGGCAGAACTTTATTTCATTATAAATGTTAGGACATATGTGAATCATGTTAAGAACATGTCATTTAGAATTGGCTAATCCTTTGACAAAACGCACTTTACTTGTAATTGGGTAGATTTAGGATGGTTTAAGTCTTCAAGAAACATGTTGTTCAAGTTAAGAGTTAAAGTCATGCAAATCTGTTCAAGAAACAAGTGAAGAAGTGATGTATTTTAAAGCTCGACAACTAGCTCGACAGATGGCATCTATCAAGGTTTAAAAGGCAGTTTTAGCCTAATGCTCGACAGCTTCTCAACAAATACCCTATCTATCGAGAATTACGAAAATCTCAGATCTTATTTCACACGTATCCATGTGTATGTGTTTAGGCTTTCTTTTCTCACGACCCTAAACATAAATAAGGATTATTTTAAGGGCCGTCTCAATGGATAAAACTTGATGCAAAGGTTTTGTTCAAGTAAATTGTGACCGGAGATAGAATTTGCCCTAGTTTATCTTTCTCTTGAAGAAGTTGCTGCGTTTGTACGCCGTAGGGTTTTGTAACCAAGAAGCTTCATGATCTTCATCATGTTGATGAACTGAAGAACTTTGCAGCCAACATCCTTCTTAAGTTGGTGTGTTAGTCACGTACTTGGATTCGTGCAAAGGAGTAAGCTGCATACTGAGATCCATGCATCGATTGGTTAGTCACGTACTGATGCATTGAAAATGAGAGATTGTCACTACAGAATAAGTCCAATTGTGTATTGGGGTAAGGGTTCAACTGTAGGTTGGTATAATGTATTGGGATTCCTTTACTTGTAACTGCTGCTTGTGATAATAGTTGATTCTCGAGAGTGATGACCTTAAAATCACCCGGTAGGATTTTTACCTTGTAGGTTTTTCCCATTTGTAAACAAATCACCGTGTCAAATTTATTTTCTACTGCATTTAACTTAGTTGGTGATTCGTTTATGCTACCACGCGTATTGCATGTTAATTGAATTAATTGATTAACTTGGCTAATTAATTTGATTAATTTATCACAAGGGGTCAATACATTCTTGGCCTATCAAGTGGTATCAGAGCAGGCACACTCTGATTAGGTTTTAATCTTTGCTATGTGATCCATTGAACCCTGTTTGTCATGGATAGAGGACAGTCTTTTATTATGCCTTCTTTATTTGATGGCACTAAATATGCATACTAGAAAGTACGCATTAGAGCTTTCTTACAGTAATTAGATGAAAAAGTGTAGCAAGCTATGGAGATAGGCTAGACCAAGCCAAAGGAAGCATCAGCCGATTGGGATGATGCTAAGATCAAGGTGGCTAACTTCACCAGCAGGGCATTGAATGTTTTATTCAGTGTAGTCACGAATGAGGAGTTTAAGAGGATATCCTCTACTGAAACTGCCAAGGAAGCATGGACCATCCTCTAGACAATCTATGAAGGAACTAAGGCTATCAAGGATTCGAAACTTCAGAGGCTTACTACAAGCTTTGAAGAGATCAAGATGGTGGATGATGAGTTGTTTGATGAGTTCTATGCCAAGCTTAAGGACATAGTGAACTCAGCCTTTAATCTTGGGAAAACCATTCCCAAACCCAAGATTGTTAGAAAGGTGCTCAAATCTCTACCTGAGAGATTTCATGCCAAGATCACCGCAATTGAGGAATCAAAGGACATTGACAAAATTCCTTTGACAGAGCTGGTTGGTAATCTGCAGACCTATGAATTGGGTTTGACAAGGATTGGGAAATTGAGTAAAGGTAAGAGCATGGCACTAAAGGCCAAGAGTAGTGACATGGATGAGTCTTCTAACGATGAAGATTCTAAGATGAAATCCTATATCACAAGGCAATTCAAAAAGTTTATGAAGAATGCCAATGCTAAGGGATTTGACAAAGACCGTAAGCAGTCCAATTCATCTCAATTCAAGGGCCAAGATAAAGGGAAGAAGGATGCTAAGGATGGCAGTCAGTACACTGTTCCCTCAGGACCAAAGTGTTTTGGGTGTTAAGACTTTGGACATATGAAACAAGAGTGCCCAACGTATTTCAAGACCATTGGGAAAAGCAAGGCCCTTGCTGCTACCTTGAGTGACACCGAGCCTAAGGATGATTTGGACAATGAGGATGATGGAATCCTGAATGCCTTCACTGCCACTATAAATCCTACTGAGGGTATTGTTGAAGATGTGCATTAAGAAGAGGACTTGGTGGAATCTAAGTTTAAGAAGATGGATGAACAAGATGACATCCACACAGCCTATGCAAAATTGTACAAGGTCTCAAAAAGCATGAGAAATTGTATAGGTTGGCCACCAAGAAGCTCAGTGATGTCGAGCTTGAACGAGAAGAAATTTCCACAAATTTTGATGAAGCTAATCAGACTATTGGAGCACTGCGGTTTGAGAACAATTTCTTGGCTAAGAAGACCAAGAAGCTTAAGGCAGAGCTATTCCAAGTCAGAGCTTAGTTGGAGAGGACTTCAAGTGCCAAACTTAACGAGATGCTTAGCATCCAGAAATCTGCTTCTAATTAAACTGGTTTGGGGTATGATTTCTCTTCTCCTGGTATTGCTTCTTATTTTGTTTCACCTGCTAATAATGTTGAATCTGAGAATAAATATGTGAAAACTGTTTTAGCTAATGAGAACATAGACAAGGGTAAATTTATCTTAGGAGCACCCCCTAAACTTGATAAGAAAGAGACTAAAAACCCTAGGGCTAAGAAGAGCAATTATCAAAAGTCTAAACAGAAGAAGCAGCATCTTTGTCATCATTGTAGAGCGACTGGATATACTCGACCTAATTGCTATAAGTGGTTAGCAACTCAACAATGCAATAGTATGATCTCATCAGGAAACTAGAATAAGTTTTCATCATCTTTTACTCCTTTTGGACATCTACTCAAAGCCCCCATGTTCCTTTCGAAATTGAACGGTTTCAATTCTTTCCCCTTGCCACCGGATCAAGGGTTCACTAAATGGAAAGGTTTTTCCAAGGTGTGGAAGGAAAAAGGCTCTAAGTGATTTAGTCAATTTTCTCTCTCTCTCTCTCTTTTTGATTATGCATTACTTGTGTGTTTTGCTTTCTTGTTTTGAGTCAGTCTAGTTTTATACTTTGCTTTGTTTAACATGTTTTTGTTTGTTTGTTTTTAGTTTTTGCTTTATTTTTTTTTCATAAAATTAAAAAAAAATTGAAAAATCAGAAAAATACAAAAACAGTGTGTGTTTTGTGTACATTGGTACTTTTGTACCTTGGATGGCCATTGAAACAAAGTTTTCTAAACTTTGTATCTTTTGTAGCTTAGATGAGCATCTCTATGCACAACTAAGTAAGTAAGCTTTGTGGCTCGTATTTGTGATAAGCAAGATTAAGTAATCTTTTGTACTTAACACTTATATCTCTCTTTTTTATGGGAAGGACTAGAATATCCTAAGAGAAAGGCATAAAGAACCGTCTCACCACTGTTGCCTGCCAATCATAAAATGACATCTGTATGCTTCAACATAGCAAAAGTACAATGTCAATGACATCTGTATGTTTCGGCATAACAAAAGTGCAATGTCAAAAGCTTAACATCATTGGGTGTTTCTTCTCTCTCTCTCTTATATGCCCATGCATGGTATGCTTAAAAAAAATATGCAAAGAAAATAAAAGTAAAAAGAATCAAAATGCTTTATATATGATTGCAAGCATATCTTCTAGGAGATGTGGGAGTTATAGGATATACCTCGAATGTGATAGTCCCCATCAAGCAGTTATGATTGTGTGTGAGTTAAATTGATTTTCTCATATCTCAAATCATCATAACATGTAGACACTTATGCAATCTTGCGATGTTTTTCACACACAACACGCAATATTCTTTGCTACTTTTGATACATGTGCAAGTACAATGTAATTTTGCCATCACAAGGAATACATATGTTATTGTATGCTCGCTAAACTGTCTTGACTTGTTTTTAAAATATAAAATTGGTTAGACCTGTTTAATGTGTGTGTGTGTGTGTGTGTGTGTGTGTGTTTGTGTGTGTTTTGGATCTAAATGCTTGTCATTTTTTCTTGTTAAGAGATGTTTTTGAGAACTTAAAATGTTGATTGGATCCTTGGATGAGTAGCATGCTTGATTGCAATCATTTCTGTGTTTTTCTCTTCTTTGAAAATCTATTTTTGCTCATCTCGACAGCTTCTCAATACCTCTCGACAGCTAAGCTATCTATCAAGCCTCTTCATCATTCTTTCTTGACAGCTGTTAATGCAATCTCGATCCATCGAAGTTTTTGAGAATTTGTCTCGATAGCTTCTCGACAGATTCTCGATCCATCGAGAAAGTTTCTATCTTCTCGATAGATGCTTGATAGCAGTTTGATCCATCGAGGTCACTTTGCTGTGGACAACTCTTGATAGCACCTTGACAGCTTCATCTGCCGAGATTTAGTGCTTGACAACTCTCGATACCTCTCAATCTGTCGAGCTTCGTGTTTTCTATATATAGCCTTAGCGCGACATTTCTCTCATTTTCTCCGATTTCTCTCGACAGAAAAACGTCTCTCCCTCTCCTAAACACTTCTCAATCACACTCTTCATCTTCCCCAATCAATCTTTGGCCTCAAGAGTGTTTTTTCTCTTTGGTATGATCTCTCTTCTTTCATAAACCATGCATTTCATTCATTTTTTACCTATCTTTTGGGGGTTTTTGAAGATTTTTTGTGTTTTTCAAAATTGATGAAGTTTTTGCGAAATTTTTAGGATGGGTTTTGTCTAAATGATCCTATATGTTTATACATTGCATCACATTTGCATTTTCACAATATTTCATGCATTATAGGTGTATGTTTACTATGTTGAAATCATGTGTGCTGGTAGGATTGGATTGGGCTGAGCCCATGATGTTTTTATTATTACATGTCACATGTTCATGCATTTTTCATGCATACATACTGATGGTGTAAGAAATCATTTGGTTGAACACTTCGGCTTTGGTGGACTATGGCGGTAGCGAAGGCTTGTAAAGAGAAGAAACTATTAAAAGGTGACCGGGGTGGACCAGCCAAATACCCTCCGATGACAAAGTTAGTTTTCTAACAAGGGAATGAAGTTCCAACTTTGCAGGAGTAAAATTTCAGAATCTCATACCTTTGCCTGATTCAGACCGGTCCTTATATAGGGAACCTTGGGGCAGTTACTTGGTTTAGTAACCTCCCCAAGATTTATGGAAGTCCGAATTTACGGAGATAACTTCCCCAACGGCTATAGAAGTAGTAACCGCTGATGGAAGTTACATACTTAGGAGAAATTGCTGGCGATGAACACGGGTTGATTAACCACTCCAGAATTTTGTCAAGTGTTACATGGTCGTCCATGTGCCTTGCCCATGGACGACTCTTTGTATATAAATTGATGTTGTGTGGTCGTCCACGAGCTTTGCATGTGGACGACCCTTCCGTCCTGATTGCTTGGGGTTCATTCAATTGATTAAAACTCATGGACGACCCCACTGGATGAATCAGAGACGGTCTGGCCATTTAGTTGACTGGAGATCATGGACGACTCCCTTGGACGAACCACAGTTGGTGATTTTTTTGCTATCCCATCAGTTGCCCCCTTGTCCAGGGGTCGTCTGTAGCACTATAGACTTTTTCATTGTTTTTGACTTTTAACACGTGCCATTATTATATCGTTCTAGGTCGTGCCACGCGTCAGAATCATATTGATTGTCTGTTTCGTCGATTCCATTTTTCCATGAAAGAGCCACGCGTCACTTTCTGATTCGCTCGTGTTCTGCCATGACCCCACACCTGGGCCCTATAAATAGGCACATTCTCTTTCTTGCCCTTCACATTTCTCATAATCTCCATTCTGCCATCTCATTCAAGATTCTCGTCTAGACTTTGTCATTTAGTCTTGTCAGGTATTCTCCTTTTCCCTTCCTTAGGTTTTCTTTCAAACAATCATGTCTGAGTCTAGTGATAGCGTAGAGAGAGAGATAGACGAGTACCAGGACGTCTCTTCTGGAAGTGGGGATAGTTATGAGAGTGGTGAGGATAACACAAGTAGTAGTAGTGATAGTTCTTCAGACGAACATTACTCGTCTAGGGTTCCTGGTATTTTTATAGAGGAATTCTAGGAAATACAGCGTAGGATGGCTTCTGGGGTTGGGACTAGCTCGTCCAGAAGGTCACCTAGCCCTCCTCAAGACAAGGAGGAGGAGGAGAATGTGATATACAGCTGCGCTCCTGAAGTAGCGTCCACCTTAGATGCCCCCAAGTTAAAAATTCTTGTAGATAGATATCAGATTCCTAGGGAATTCAACCCTCGTCTACCTAGGGAAGGGGAATGGTGTTGTTCCCCTTCTTCTAGTTTAGGAGTATACGCATCCTACCTTTTGGCTAGCCTTAGATTTCCCCTAAATTCTTTTGTTAGAGGTCTTCTCTATAGGTTGGGTATTGGACCTAACCAGCTTAACCCCAATGGATGGAGGACGGTAGTTGCCATGCAAGTGCTATGGCGTGAGGCATTGGAGGGGGACTATCCTTTAACAGTGGACGAGTTCCTTTACTGTTATAAGCCCTCAGAGATAAAAAAGTCTGCTAGTTTTTACCAGTTCTCGTCCAGAGGCTCATACTATAGTTTAATAAAAGGTCGTAGCTTGTCTGACAGGCTCTGGAAGAAAGAGTTTTTTATTATCTCTGAAAATTAGGCGGGGGACCCAATAGATATTGATAATGCTCCCTTCCCTCCTTTTAACAGTCCCATAGGTCGCCTTCGTCCTGAGGGTGTGTTTTCCTTTCATGTTATTTCTTTTATTTTTTACACTTTCTCTATCTTTCAATCGTCTAACCTCCTTTCTTCTTATTGGTGTAGCTATTGTTCGTCCACGTTTGGACAAATTTTTCTTGGATCGAATTGACCAAGTACGTGCCTTCCCTAAAAGGACTTTTCACGATCTAGTTACTTTTAGCAGTTTGGCTACGTGGGGGCTTGGTCCAAAACCTACTGCTGAAAACCTAGGCCACGAAGAAACTACTCGCAAAAGTAAGTATCGTCCATCTCCACTTCGTTTCCTTTCTATCTTCTTTTTTTTTTTTAACCTTTTGTCATATGAATAATTACGATGAGGGAAAACAAGGAAAAAACAATAGCTAGTGGGGATGAGGATGCTCTTGCGCCTCCAGTCGTCCAGAAAGCTCCCGTCCAGGCTGGGAAGAGAAAATCCAAGAAGATTTCTAGTGCTGTGGACTTGGACGACCTTCCTAGTCGTTGAGGCTCCAAAAAACAGAAAACCACTCAGTCTTCATCTCTTCCCAAGGTCCCAAAATTTATACCTCCGACGGTGAATTTGGACAACCCTCCTATTGACGTGGAGCCTGTCCAAGTAATTCACCCTGTTCAAACTGATCCTACTCCTCCTCTAACTAAAACTCCTCGGAAGCCTCATCCGTCAGAGCCATCTGATCGTCCTTCCAACTTGGTGCTGGATGAGGGCTATGCATGGAGAACGTTCAAAGGAATCGTCATTGACAATGAAGTTAACGAATGTTACAATATGTCAGTGAAGGAATTTGAACGTTCTGGCATTCATGACCTCTTTAAGGTAGGACCTTTATTTATCCTTGTGTATTTTCAATAAGTTTTTTTTTTTTTTTTTTGAGAAATAAAATCTCTAACTTTCCTTTGTCCATGCACAGGCTATGTCAAAGTTTTATACAGCAACGTGCTAGGCCAAGGAACTTGCTGAGGAAGCAAAGACGGCGAAAGAGAAGGCTAAGGAGCAGAGTAATGAAGTTCTTTTGAAAAAGGAGGAAGTGATCAGGCTGACCGAGGATCTCAATCATTTGCGAGGAATAGAGACGAAGTTGAAGGAGGAGGTTGAGGAACTTAAAGCTGAAGCTATTGAGAAAGAAACTCGCATCACTTATTTGGAGGGACAAGTCTCAAAATTTTCTTCGTCCTTGAAGAAAGCACATGAGGAAGCCATATCAGCCTTTAAGAAGTCTGACGAGTATAAGAATCGTCTAGAGAACCATTATGCTGCTGGGTATGAGGACTTTCGTGCTGACGCCAAGGACGCGTTCCTTGACTTGAACTTCGATACATTTAAGATCCCCCTCGCTACAGAGAGTTCCTTGCTTGCGACGAGCTTTGAGGACGTCAATGTGGAGGACGATACTAATAACGAGGTAACCCAGGACGATCCGAAGACCAACCCACCAAAGTGACTTCAGCTTTTAGAAAGTGTTTATGTTTTTACTTTCATTAGAAGCGCCCATGTTTTGGGCTTTTATCTTTCTCTTTTTTTTTAAAAATCCATTCAAGTACAATTCCCTTGTCCAAATTTATAGACAAGTTTTATTAACTGTTACTCTACTTTCAAGGGTTTTTGGACGATGGTCGTCTACCTTTAGGGTTTATGAATGAATGAATGCTTTTTCTTTGTTTTTATCATATTTGAATGTGTTTAAGGATTTATGGACAAACTTTATTAGTATCGTCCATACCATTTAGGAAAACATTTTATCTCAACTTGAACTTATGGACGAAGTCCTTTCGTCACAAAGCTGGAGTAAAAATGATCCTCGAAAGCACCATTCTTTAATTCGTCCATGAACATTGTCTTTTGGCTAGCTTAAGGATTTATTTAAACCTGCTATCGTTTACTCGTCCTTGATGAAAGTAATTTCAGCAAATGCTCGTCCATGTGTTGGATTACTTGGACTGTTTTGATTCGTCCAGGGGCTCATGGTATTCCCTTAAACATATTTTTGGTCCCTAGTTTGGACGATTATACCATAGGTTTTATCTCGTCTTGAGTTTGGACAGATATACCTCAAGTCTTATCTCGTCTTGAGCTTTAGACGGATATACCTCAAGTTTTATCTCGTCTTAAGCTTGGACGGATATACCTCAAGTCTTATCTCGTCTTGAGCTTTAGACGGATGTACCTCAAGTTTTATCTCGCCTTAAGCTTTAAACGAAGATACCTCAGGTTTTATTTTCCATGCTTTATCCTTACTTGAAGGAAAGCAAATAGACGATATTCCTTAGCTTCCGAGGATTTTATTCATCTTTGGCCTTTCGCCTTCCGTGGGTCATCTTGAATCATAGAAAATTAAGGATTCCCATACAATCATACATATACTTAGAAATACATCATATATATATTTGGAAATCCATACTATGTAATCATTCGTCCACAATCATGGCACATGCTTGAGAGCTAGTGCTTTTAGGAAACTAAAAATACTTATACAACATTACTTCGTCCATGACTAACACAAAATACTTACACACTTAAAACACCATAGTAGTAATAAGTAAACAAGAAAATACTTCATGCTTCAACTTGTCCAGGGCATTCGTCCTGCAGCAATATTCATCCATGATCACCCTTTATTGATAGTACTTTCTCAGGTGTTTAACATTCCAAGGGTGTTCCAGCTTTCTTCCATCCAGAGCTTCTAAGTAATAGGATCCTTGCCTCTTGCAGTTGATTACCCTGTAGGGTCCTTCCCAATTTGGTCCCAATTTTCCGTGGGTCGAGTTTTTGGTGGCCAAAGAAACTTTCTTCGGGACGAGATCCCCAATATTGAAGCGCCTAGGTTTCACCATGGCGTCATACTACCTTGCCATGAGATTTTTGTACCTTCCTGTTCTTTGCTCCACGTCCATCCTTACCTCGTCTATAAGATCAAGGTTAAGACGAAGCTGCTCATTGTTTTCCTCATCTTGGTACTTCATCACCCTATGGCTGGCCATATGTACTTCTGCAGGTATAACTGCTTCACTCCCATAAGCCAATTTGAAAGGAGTCTCTCCTGTAAGAGTCCTCACTGTTGTTCTGTAAGCTTACAAAACACCTGGTAATTCATCCGGCCATACTCCCTTTGCCCCTTCAAGCCGAGTCTTGATGATTTTCAATAAGGATCAGTTTGCTACTTCTGCTTGTCCATTAGCTTGCGGGTGGGAGGGTGAGGAATAATGATTCTTGATTCCAAGCTGTTCACAGAATTCTCTGAAGGGGGTGTTGTCAAACTGTCGTCCATTGTCAGATACTAGTACCCTTGGTACTCCAAACCTGCATACAATACTCTTCCAGACGAAATTTTTGACATTTTGTCGTGTAATTTTCACTAAGGGTTCGGCTTCCACCCACTTCGTGAAATAATCTATTCCCACCACCAAAAACTTCATTTGTCTAGTTCTAGTTGGAAAGGGGCCTAAAATATCTAAACCCCACTATGCAAAAGGCCAAAGGGCCATCATCGGGGTAAGATACTCCGATGGTTGTCTAGGAATATTACTGAAGCGTTGACATTGATCACATACCTTGACATATGCCTTAGCATCAGCTTGGATGGTTGGCCAATAGTACCCTACCACTGGCGGCTCTATATGTATGTGAGGGTGGTCCTAGGACCACCCTCACTTGTCAAAAAAAAATTTATACATGCAAAAAAAAATTTATATAAATAATTATTTTAAACTAATATGTTATGTGACTACTCTGATTTAAAAAAATTGTATATGTATACTTTAAAAAAATATATTATTTACTAAATTAACCTATTTTGACCACCCTAATAAAAATTTTGAACACTTTTACTTGAGACTCATAAGAATTTGAGTTTAATAAATATAAGAGTAATATGTTACATTCACAACATTTTCACAATAATTTCACAACAAATCTTATGTGGTAAGCTATAACTCTAATTCAAGTTCAATATTGACATGTTTTACCCACTAATAACAGGCTAACAACTTGTTGCATAAGATTTGTTATGAAATTGTTGTTGTCACTTTATTATTCTCATATCAGCGTTTTCAATTTGCACTTTATCTTTTATTAGTCTTTTTTTTTTCTTATTCTCTTTGTTAGTACAAAAAAAATTATAATATTTTGTGTATTTGCGTGTTTTTTTTTTTTTTTTTTGGCATTGATATATTCAAATTGTCTCCTTATTAAATTTTGTATAATTTAAGTTTCTTAGTGACCACCCTAAAAACAATTCCTAAAACCACCACTGTACCCTGCACGGATGACCTTGTGGACGAGTGATCTAGCTCCTGAGTGATTACCACATGCTCCTTCATGAACTTCCCTCAATACATGGTTTGCCTCGTCTGGAGCTAAACACCTCAGGTAAGGTTGTGAAAACCTCTTTTGTACAGCACTTCATCAATTAGAATGTATCTGGCTGATTTAACTCTGACCTTCCTAGCTTCGTCCTTCCCTTTTGGAAGCCTTCCGTCACTCAGGTATGATACTATTAGGGTCATCCAATTCTCCTCACCTTCTATCTGCAACATCTCTGGAAGGTCTATGCTTGGCATGTATTGTATTTCATCAAACTTGTTCATTGCTTCACTAGCAGAGGCTTCCTTCGCTAGAGTGTCTGCTTCTATGTTCTCTTCCCTTGGGATTTGAACAAAATTAACTTCTCTGAATTTCTTTACAAGGCGTATCACTTTCTTCAAATGCTTCTTAATTCTGTCTTCCTTGGCTTCACACATCCCATTTACTTGGCCTATGACCAACTGAGAATCTCCCAAGACGAGTATTGAGTTTGCCACCACAGATTTAGCCAACTCCAACCCTTTAAGAAGGGTTTCATACTCCGCTTCATTATTAGTCCTCTGATACTGCAAGTGAACCTTGTGATTCAATTTGTCTCCTTCTGGTGTTTGCAAAACCACTCCTATTCCCTCTACATGCTATGTGGACGATCCATCTACATGGATGGCCCACTTGTTATTGTCTCCTATTTCACCTGAGCCTTCACAACTTGGAGTGAAATCTGCAATGAAATCTACTAAAGTTTGAGCTTTTATTGCATTTTTTGGTTGATACCGGATATCGAATTCACTAAGCTCAACTGCCCATTGTATCAGTCGTCCTGCAGCTTCCAGCTTGTTTATTGCCTTCTTGAGCGGGTGATTCGTCATGACATTGATGATATGAACTTCCTGGAAGCTATTATCAAGGCGAAAGCTAACTTCTCCATCAATGGGTATCTTCCTTCTGCGCCTCTGAGTGCTCGGCTAGTGTAGTACACAGGATTTTGTACCTTCCCTTCTTCTCTGATCAATGCTGAACTCATGGCATGTGGGGATACTGCCAAATATAGATAGAGTTCTTCTCCTAGCACGGACGGGCTTAATAATGGAGCCGCGGCAAGATAATCCTTTAAATCTTGGAAGGCCTTTTGACACTCGTCCGTCCATTCAAACGCCGTCCTAAGAATTTTGAAGAAGGGTACACACTTGTCTGTAGCTTTTGAAATAAACCTGTTTAAAGCTGCAACTCGTCCAGTGAGTGATTGGACTTCCTTGATATTCTTCGGTGGTTCCATGTTTAAGATGGCTTGGATCTTGTCTGGATTTGCCTCAATTCCTCTCTGTGAAACCATGAATCCTAGAAACTTTCCTGACGATACTCCGAATGCACACTTACTTGGGTTTAGCTTCATCTTGTATAGTCTAAGTGTTTCAAAGGTTTCCTGAAGGTCATCCAAGTGGCTTCCTTCGTCTAAGCTCTTCACAAGCATATCGTCTACATACACTTCCACATTCCGTCCTATCTGCGAGCAGAACATGTGATTCATCAACCTTTAATAAGTTGCCCCTGCATTTTTCAGACCGAAGGACATCACTTTATAACAAAACAAACCTTGACTGGTAATGAAGGAGGTTTTTTCTTGGTCAACCTTGTCCATCTTGATCTGATTGTATCCCGAGAAGGCGTCCATGAAGCTCAACAACTGATGTCTAGCTATAGAATCCACCAGCTGATCAATTCGTGGCAAAGGATAACTATCCTTGGGACAAGCCTTGTTCAAGTCAGTGAAGTCTACACACATCCACCACTTTCTATTTGCCTTCTTCACCATCACCACATTCGCTAACCAATCCGGGTAATAGACTTCCCGGATGAATTGCGCTGTGGTTAGTTTCTGAACCTCTTCCTTGATAGCCTTCTCTCTTTCAGGAGCGAACACCTTTTTCTTTTGCCGAACAGGCTTAGAAGAAGAGAACACGTTCAACTGATGAGTGATTACACTCTAATTGATACCAGGCATGTCGTCATGAATCCATGCAAAAACATCAATATTCTTTCTCAAAAACTGGACGAGGTCCTCCTTGTCCTTCACCTTCATACTTGTTCCAATTCTAGTGAACTTCTTAGAATCACCTTCTTGCAATAAAACATCCTCCAATACTTCAGTAGGTTCCGCAACAACTCTTTTTTCTTTTATGCTCATAGTCTACATCTGCTCGTCCAAAGCCATCATGGCTAGATAACACTCTCTGGCCGCCAACTGATCTCCTTTTGCCTGTCCAATTCCATATTCCGTTGGGAATTTGACTGACAGGTGGTAGGTAGATGTTACTGCCTTCCAACTGTTTAAGGTTGGTCTTCCAATGATGGCATTGTACGAAGAAGAACAATCTACCACTAGGAAATTCACCTCCTTAGTGATCTGTTGCAGATATGATCTCACTACCACAGGCAATGTAATGACGCCCACGGGTTGCACTTTCATTCCTCCAAATTCTATCAGTGGTGAACATGTTGGACGGAGTTGATCTCGTCCAAGCCTCATTTGCTGGAAAGTGGGATAACACAATATGTCCACCGAGCTTCTGTTATCCACCAACACCCTCCTGGTCATATAATCTGCGATGAGTAGGGTGATGACAATTGCATTGTCATGTGGATGGTGGATCCTATCAGCTTCTTCGTCCGTGAAAGAGATGGCTGGCTCATCTGTATCCCTCGTCCTTGGGGATCGTCTAGAGAGTTGGACATTTTGCACTGCTTTAAGGTACGTCTTCCTTGTTTTGGAAGATTGTCCTGTCAAACTCCCACCAACAATAACCCTTATCTCTCCAAGTGGGGGCCGTGATGTCTCTTCCATCTTCCCTTTTAGCTTCTCATCTTTATGGTCCCTTCCAACGAAATGCCTCAACTTTCCTTGCCTAATGAGATTTTCGATCTGCTGCTTCAAGTCATAGCACTCGTCCATGTCATGCCCATGATCTCTATGGAAGCGACAATATTTATTCTTATTGCGCTTGTTCGGATCTCCTTTCATCTTTACTGGCCACTTCAAGGAAGGATCATCCTTAATTTGCATGAGCACTTGATCAAGTGGGGCATTTAAGGGTGTGTAATTCTGATTCCTTACTGAAGGGCCTGCCTTCCTGCTATCTCTATCTCGTTCTTTCTTATCTTCCATCCGTCCCTTCTTTAGACGAAGCCCTTGGTCTGAATGACGAGCGGGGTTTGCTTCCATTCTTTCAGCTCTCTTCCTCTTTTTAGCTATGATTGCGTCTTCTGCATTCATAAAGTTTTGGGCTGAATGGACAAGCTCAGCCATGGACTGGGGCTCTTTCTCGTACAGCTTATGAATGAATAAGTCTGAGTTAACCCCATTGTGGAAGGCTGCCAATAATAGCTTGTCGTTCACCTCATCTACTGTCAAAACTTCCCTGTTGAAATAAGTGATGAAGGACCACAGACTTTCATTCTCTCCTTGTTCTATAATCAACAAGTTGGATGAGGAGCGTTTGTGCCTTTGTCCTCCAATGAAGTTATTGACAAACAACTTACTCAATTCTTCAAAAGAACTGACCGTGTTTTGAGGTATCTTGCTGAACCACACTCGCGCTGGCCCTTTGAGGGTGGTTGGGAAGGCTCTACACATTATTTTATCAGGAACTCCTTGAAGATGCATAGTGGTCTTAAAGGTGGCTATGTGATCAAAAGGATCTCGCGCCCCATCGTATGAATCTAGGGAAGGCAATTTGAACTTTGGTGGTAAAGGGTGACCGTTGTTGGAAGCCGTAAAGGGGGAATCGATTCTATGGACCAAATCTTCTACTGGATAAGCCCTTCTTAGGTTCTCTTTCATCTCTTCCATCACTTTCTTCATCTGGCCCATTTCCTTCTCCAAGTGTGGCACCCTTCGTGAAGTGGTGCCTTTGGACTGACTTCCAATTTCGGCATCATCTCCATCTTCTTGCCTACGCGTTTGCCCTTCTTGTTCTTCATGTGTTTGCCTTCTTAGATTTATCTCTCTTCTTAGTTTCTGGTTTTGGCAAGTTAACTCCGCCATTGCAGCCGCCATAGAGTGAACATGTTGGACAGAGGGCGTCTGTATGGCTGGTGCGGATTTCCGATCACAATAGGGGTTGCTTGAAGCGTCTCTGCTTCCCTAGTGGCCTGGGCTTGTAACCCTCGACCTAGTCCGAACCATTCAACCTTTTGTCCCAGAAAGCCAAATCGTAAAACAATTTACGCTTCCCACAGACAGCGCCAACTAATGGTGTAAAAAATCAGTTGGTTGAACACTTCGGCTTCGGTGGACTACGGTGGTAGCGAAGGCCTGTAAAGAGAAGAAACTATCAAAAGGTGACCGAGGTGGACCGGCCAAATACCCTCCGATGACAAAGTTAGTTTTCTAATAAGGGAATGAAGTTCCAACTTTTCAAGAGTAAAATTTCAGAATCTCATACCTTTGCCTAATTTAGACCGGTCCTCATATAGGGAACCTTGGGGTAGTTACTTGGTTTAGTAACCTCCCCAAGATTTATGGAAGTCCGAATTTACGGAGATAACTTCTCCAACGGCTATAGAAGTAGTAACCGCTGATGGAAGTTACATACTTAGGAGAAATTGCTGGCGATGAACACAGGTTGATTAACCACTCCAGAATTTTGTCAAGTGTTACATGGTCGTCCATGTGCCTTGCCTATGGACGACTCTTTGTATATAAATTGATGTTGTGTGGTCGTCCATGAGCTTTGCATGTGGACGACCCTTCCGTCCTGATTGCTTGGGGTTCATTCAATTGATTAAAACTCATGGATGACCCCACTGGACGAATCAAAGACGGTCTGGCCATTTAAATGACTGGAGATCATGGACGACTCCCTTGGACAAACCACAGTTGGTGATTTTTTTGCTATCCCATCACATACCATTCTTTTTCTATCTTTTGATATTAACTGCGTTTGGTACTTTTTTGCGTCTCTCTCTCTCTCTCTCTCTTTCTCTCTCTCTCTCTCTCTCTCTCTCTCTCTCTCTCTCTCTCTCTCTCTCTCTCTCTCTCGGATAGTCTGCGTCATGGTACCAAAGTGTAAGTCTACTCTATCTCGGAACCCTCTTCATTTTGGGGCATCATCTTCTTCCTCTGTTGATCCTACCCCCTCTCATGTTTGGTTCCATAATGATAAAGCCCATAAGGACTTTTTGGAGAACTTTTCTAGACGAGGCATTCATTCGGAACACCAAGTCATCCTTTTAGATTTTTTCGATACTGACCTTCCCACTGTCATCTATAGTAGGGGTTGGAAGTCCTTTTATGACATCCCAGTCACTTGTCCCTCCATGATCATACAGGAGTTTTACTCTAATATGCATGGATTTGATTATTCTGTACCTCATTTCATCACTCACATTCGAGGTATGCGCATTGTAGTCACTCCAGATCTTATATCTAAGGTGCTACACGTCCCGAGGATAGCGCATCCGGATTACCCCAGCTGCCATTGTCTTAAGATTGTGTCTAAAGACGAGCTCATGTCTCTATTCTGTAAGACACCTTCATCTTGGGGTGATTGTCAAAACACCACTTGCTCAGCCTTTGCTAAAGGGTCGAGGTTCTTGAATATGGTGATGACATTTGTTTTACATCCTTTATGTCACTATAATTTGATTACTAAGCCTCATGCTCACCTTTTGTTATCCTTCCTTGAGAGGCTTACCATAGACTTTCCCTCTCACTTCATACTCTCCCTTATAGAGGTCTATAAGGATACGACAACTTGTGATAAGCTTATTTTCTCTTCTGCTATCACGCGGATTCTTCACCACTCCTCTATCTCCTATCCCGAGTCAGATCACTTTCCCATCATAAGTGCCATTGACACAACGACCATTAGACAGAGCGAGGCCCAGCTTCGACCGAAACGGCCACGGACCGAGACTGCAACTCCTCCGGCTTCTTCAGCTGCATCCATATCCGCTCCTTTAGCACATGGATGCTCACCTTAACACTTTCAGTATTGAGTTGTGTCAGGTGAAGACCCGTGTCGGTCGTATTGCACGACGACAGGCTCGCCTTGGTGGCTTCGTAGAGTCTCCCTCTCCTTCTCTAGAGGCTTCTGAGAACAAGGACGATGGTGGTGACTCTGATAGTGATGCTGATAAGGATGAGGCTTCTAGCTCTTCCGGTGACGATGAGATGATTGCTTCTCGGTGACTTATCCTTTGTCATTCGTGACAAAAAGCGGGAGTAGTTTTGGATATGAGAGTAGTCATGTACTTAGGGGGAGAGTTAGTATAGGAGATATTTTTGTTAGGGGAAGTGTTTTTGTTTATGAGGGATGTAGTGAGGACTTTTTGTATCTTTTCTTTTCTTTCTATTTTAGATACATTGTTCTTACATTGTGATAGCAAACCTTGTACTCTTATTATATATTGAGGTTGTTATTACATTCTTTCACCTATCTCTTCATGTGTTGTTTCTTTTCTCTCTTTATGCACATGCTTCTTATTGATTGTATGCAATCTTTTATATTTCTGTTTCACACTAAGATGCCATGATGAGTTTTGTTTAAAGTGTTTCAAAAATACAAGTTGTCAAAGTTGTTGAGTTTTAGACCCCTTAAAAACAACTAGATTTAGTAGCCTAGTTAATTAGCCAAGTTGTTACTTAGTCAAATTAAGCAATTCTAGGTTAAAACAATCAAATAATCATATCAAACATATAAAGCAGCGGAATAATAAATAACACATGATATGATGACCCAGGAAACCACACGATAAAAACCGGGGGAGGATTTGACCTAGCTATCCTCAAGGTAAACTTGAATCCACTATGAAAGAATCGAAGTTCATACAAAAGGACTTACAAGCTCCCCGCTTGACTTCCTAATACTACCCACCAGTAGAACTTACTGACACGACCACGTGCAAGCTCCGAATCCACGGATTACTTCTTTCTTGGATTCTTCAATCAGCTACAAGCTCCCCACTTGTTTTTCTTTAAGCTCCAATGGTTGCAACTGCATTGATCATCAAGATGTTGAAATAATCTCTACCTTGAAAACCCTAAGTTTTGTGTAAAGGAAAGCTCCTCAAAGATCTCACAAGAGATTCACATAAAACAGCAAAGTATGAGCAACAATACAATGTGAACAACCTCCAAAAACGTGGCTAGGATTTTGTTTAAATACCTAGGGTAAAAACATAAAACCCTAAACGTTTAATGAAGTAGGGCTAAGTTGGAAATTCTACAGAAAACGCAACCTGGGCGATTTTCAATCGATCGAGTCTGTCCTTCGATCGATCGAGCCAGGCCGAAAGTCACAAAGACTTCTGCAGCCACTCGATTCCAACTTTACAATAATTAATCAACTTTGAGCAAGCCTAAACAAGACTAAATACATTGTTTTGATCATGGTTTGCCAACATTACAAATTAGAGTTCTAAATACATAAAATCCTAAGTCTTTAGAACCTAACAAACTCCCCCTTTAACAATCCGTGACAAAACACAAACTAAAAGCTCAAAGTTTACAATAAATAGCCCTTTACAAAAGGTAATGCTCATAAAACAAATTCAATCCTAACTACTATCCATCAGTCGCAAGTGTAGACAGCAGCTAAATCATATCCACCTATATATTCCTGAAACACTCAACAAACGCATAAACGCATGTGTGACAGAAAAACAGTAAATCAACAGATATGTAATCTAACTCTCCCCCTAAGTTAGAAACACCAAAAATAAACACATGCTTGAAAGTTTACACAACATATAATAAAGACATATATCAATGAATAACTCACAAATATAAATCAATAAACAGTGAACACAAAATCAAGAATCATATATATAAAAAAAATGTATTTCCCAACAAGAATAGCCCAAAAGAAAGGTATACATGGTGAAGCACCTAGATACAATCTAATCTCAAAAAACTCCACTAGCTCCGTAAAAAGAAATAAAAACTCCCCCTAGCTACAAAAACTCCTCTACAAGCTCCAAACTCTACTCCCCCTTTTTGTGACGGAATGCCAAAGGACATCACAGGCCATCATCAAAAAGAGGTGGTGAGGATGAACGAAAATGCGCCAAATCAGCTCTCAGAGCACGAATCTCATCAAACAAGTCCACCAAAAACTGACCATGAGCCGCCTGAACGGTCATGACAGTCTCCAAGGTACGACGTACATCGAAGTCATCCGAAGGAGGTGGAGGAACAGCAGCAGCAGCACCAACAGGATCAGGAACAGCCTCACGAGCAGGACCTGTAGAAGAAGAAGGGGGTGCGGTACCAGAAGGCTCAGACCTAGAGTGTTTAGAGCCAGCTCGAAGATGAGCAGCCCTCTATCTAAGGAAATAAGCACCTATGGGAGCAATCACATGGGCGGGCTCAGAAGAAGGGAAATTATCTAAACCAAGATAAAGCAAAATCCTATGAATAAAGATAGGATGTACAAGAGCATGAGCAGTAGATGAACTCCTATAAACTTCGTTCAAAGAACGAAGAAACAGATGAGGAAAACTGATAGGAGCATTAGTGACAAAAGCGTACAAAAATACATACCTCTTGAGAGGAATGGTGTGCAGATGAGATATGGGCCAAAGAGAATGACACGCTATCCTAAAGAACAGATAGATAGTCTTAGGAAGCTCAGCAGTGGTGATCCGAGGATCAGAACCCCACTGGATAGAAGACCCAGTGATGTAAGACATGACATCACTCAACTCAGGTGACTCATCATAAGGGTAGACGGGGTGCTGTACCAAAGGTACCCCTAGAGCATCAGCCACGACATCAAGATCAATGGTGAACTCTACACCTCGTATCCAACTATTAACTAAAGTGTTGGAATCATAGACACGGATAGAGATGTTCGAAAAGAACTCTCTAATCAGGGTAGCTGGAGGAGGAGGATCAGAAACATCCAGCAGAGGTAACCAGCCCCGACGCTCAAAGTTTGCCCTAATGGCAAGATTAACCTCATCTAAGGTGACAAAACGCTCAGCCCAAACTTTTCTCTTAAGGTTTAGCTTCTCAAAAGTCTCTTGGTTTTTCTCACTCGAAAACCTCTCACGGTCAAAGGAAGGTGGGGGAGGAGAAGGAGAGGGAACAGACCTACAGGCTCTAGTCTTCCTAGGCATGATGCTAAGAAAAGGACAGAGACACAAGGAAAAACCAAAAAGAATAAAAAAAATCTAAGGGCAGACTGCAAGTTAGCACAAAAAATCAATAGAATAAAAATCTATATGATACATGAACAATTACAATGCCATGATGCATGTACTAATGCAGTAAAAAAATAAAGTTCAATTGAGATCAAATTGACAAAATTGGCTTGAGCAGGGAATTTCTATAAAAAATCCCAAAATTGAAAACCACTTGTTAAAAATTTTTAAACAAATTGATGAATTGAGCATTACAAAACACAGTACATAGATTATAAAGCCTAATTTCATCAAAACAACAAGCCAATTTCATCAAATTCAACTCAATTTAACAAAAACCCCAATTCGGATCAAGAACAAACCCTAGATTTTTCAATTTTTCACCAAACTCAAAATTGATCAAATTAACAAGCAAGGATCATGTTTATAACGTGTCCCCACAAAAACCCAATGATCAATTGCACAAAATAGGGCTTGAATCAACAGAAAATCCCAATAATGCATAGTCCAAAAATTTCCCAAAAATGCATGGATTTATGCATGTAAACATGAAAATAAAACCAAAAGGAAGGGTATAAAGGACTTACCGGCTTGAGGAGAGAGAAACTTTGCAAAAAGTTTGGAAGAAAACGACAAAAATGCGTTGTGGAGCCTTGCCAAATCGGAGAGAGAGAAGAAAATGTTTGAAAAGTGACTTTGAAAAAGTCAGATCTAATTTTTAAAAAAAAGCTTTTTCGCGATCTTCGATCGATCGAAAATTACATTCGATCGATCGCATCAATCCGAGACTCATAAAAGAATTGAAGCTTATTTTCGATCGGTCGAAAAACAGATTGGATCGATCAAATTAGGCAGAGGCTCACTAAATTTTGAGAAAATCACAAGTTTTGAAAAACAACAAGCACTTTTTGAAAACAACTCCTCAAAGCATTGAAATTGAAGAAACAAAATGCATGAGTATGAGATGTAATGAAATGCTTTTTCATAAAACCCAAATTTTAAACCCAAATTTTGCAAAAACAAGTTTCAATCATTCTCCCATTGAAATTTCTTAAGCAACAAATATGTTGTACACAATTCTCAAGATATTTTCAAACTTGGTTGGTCAAACCAAAAACACACACACTAGCATGTACATTGTTTAACAAAGAGTAACTTGTGTAGTGTGTGATACTAGCAAAAACTTGAGATACATGTGAGGTGATATGTGAATAGCAATCAAACACAAAATCTACACAATTCATCACATAGAATTTAAAAGAGACTATCACCTAAAGAGTTACATCCTATAACTCTCACATCTCCTAGAACAAAAACTTGCAATCATGTAAGTTTCTTGAATTTTTGCCTCTTATTTATGTGAATTGGCATCAAGCCTAATAGTACACACCGGTTTTAATTAAGTGAATTGGCATCAAGCCTAATAGTACACACAAGTTTTAATTAAATGAATTAATTGAGGCTACACCTTATGTTCTTTTTGTGCATGTGCTACACTTTCTCGAGCACAAAATCTTATGATATGCACTAAGGTGTTCATGATTGGCTAGTGAACAGTGGTGAGATGGTTATTTATGCCTTTCTCAAAAGGATCAAGTCCGACAGTTAAAGAACATGTGACTTCAAGATTAAGACAAAGTGATTAATAACCACACACATCTTTCCCACACAACATGCACTACAAAGCTTCAACTAGTTAAGTGTAATGAATAAGCTCATCAAAGTTAAACAAGGTACACAAGACATGACATGTGTAAATAAATTGACCAACCTTGTTTTCAAAAATCAAGAAAAATAGTGTCAAACATAGTTTTGCTTCCCCTTTTTTTTTAATTTTATTATTATTATAAGAGAAAACAAATAAATCCTAGAATGAAATGCATGAATGTAATGCAATGCAAATCCTAGAACAAAAACACAAAAAACCAAAGAACAATGGTCACAGAAGAATAGAGCAATGAAGCACAAGGACCAAGGAAGCCAAAAACAACTAGGGACATCGAAGCACACCAATCACTTGACGAAGTGTCTCAAACTTACTTCCATCAAGCGGTTTGGTAAAGATGTCAGTGTTTTAACGATCAGTAGGGATATATTCAAGAACAACAATTTTCTTTTCAACCAAATCCCTAATGAAATGATACCTAAGCTCAATGTGTTTGGTCTTAGAGTGCTGAACCGGATTCTTAGATATATCTATAGCACTAGAGTTATCGCAATAGACAACTATGGTATCTTGAGGAATCCCATAATCACTCAAAAGTTTTTTCATCCAAAGGAGCTGAGAACAACAACTCCCAGTAGCAATATATTCTGCCTCAGCAGTGAATAGAGAAACAGAATTTTGCTTCTTACTCATCCAAGCCACAAGATTGGCTCCTACATAAAAACACCCTCCAGTGGTGCTTTTTCTCTCATCAGCATTCCCAGCCCAATTAGAATCAGAAAAACCAGCAAGAGACAAATTTGACTCCTTGCTATAAAATAATTCATAATCACAGGTTCCACTCACATATTTTATAATTCTCTTAACAGCATTTAAATGAGAAACCTTATGATTAGACTGGAATCTAGAGCAAACACCCATACTAAAAGATATATCAGGACGACTAGCAGTCAGATACAAAAGACATCCTATCATGCTTCTATACAAAGTAACGTCAACAGACTCACCTGATGGATCAATTGTTAATTTTGCATTAGCAGCCATCGGTGTTCTAGCATGAGCAGCCTTGTCCAGTCCAAATCTTTTAACTAAATTTCTTGCATATTTAGCGTGATTGATGTAGATTCCAGCCTCTGTTTGCTTTACCTGCAATCCCAAAAAGTAAGTCAGTTCACCAACCATGCTCATTTCAAACATCGCCTTCATTTCATCTGCAAAAGAATGAGCAAGAGAATCATTAGTAGCACCAAAAATAATGTCATCAACATAAATTTGAGCTACAACAAAACCAGTCTTATCCTTTCTTATGAAGAGAGTTGTATCTGCAGATCCCCTTTTGAATCCATGCTCAGTGAGATATGCAGTCAATCTGTCATACCAAGCCCGAGGAGCTTGTTTCAACCCATAGAGAGCTCTCTTCAATTTGTAGACGTCATCCGATCTGTGAGGATCTACAAAGCCTTTAGGTTGTTCAACATAAATTTCTTCTTGTATCATTCCATTCAAGAAAGCACTCTTGACATCCATTTGATATAGCTTGAAGTTTAGGTGACTTGCTATGGCCAACAATATCCGGATGGATTCTAACCTTGCTACTGGTGCAAAAGTCTCATCAAAATCAATTCCTTCCACCTGTGTGTACCCTTGTGCAACAAGTCTTGATTTGTTTCTGATCACAGTGCCATGTTCATCTGACTTGTTCTTAAAGATCCACTTAGTTCCAATCACATGTACATTCTTCGGTCTAGGAACTAGTTCCCACACATCATTTCGAACGAATTGATGAAGCTCTTCATGCATGGAATTTACCCAATCAACATCTTGAAGTGCTTCATCCACCTTCTTCGGTTCAAATTGGGACAGATAGCATGAGTGAGTAATCACATTCAATGCTTTTGATCTCAATCTCATGTTATCATTCAGACTACCCAATATATTTGTGGAGGGATGGTTCAGTCTCACTCTAAAGGATGGACCTTTAACTAAAGATGTGGAGGTACCTTTCTGCATCATTTAACAACAACAGCTCTTCCTCACTATGTTTTCCAACATACTCAGCAGGAAGAGAATTAACAACTTCTAGAGACTTATCTTAACCAAGAGCAGTGCTTTCTGTCAGTGTTTCTGAACACACTTCATCATTTATCACAACATTTGAAGATTCCATGACTGTTTTAGTTCTCAGATTGTACACTCTATACGCTCTACTAGTGGTAGAGTATCTTAGAAAGTATCCTTTATCACTTTGTGCATCAAACTTTTCTAGATTCTCTCTATCACGTAGAATGTAACAGTCACTGCCAAATATCCTGAAATATTTGACAACAGGCTTCTTCCCTCTCCAGAGTTCATAGGGAGTTTTCTTGGAATCAGGTCTGAAGTACACTCGGTTTAATGTATGGCAAGTTGTGTTGATAGCTTCTCCCCAAAAGGATTTTGGCAAATTTTTGTTGTGTAACATAACCCGAGCCATCTCCTGAACAACCCTGTTTTTTCTTTCCACAATCCCATTCTGTTGAGGTGTCTTGGGCGACGAGAACTCTTGATAAGTGTCTTGATCATTGCAGAAAGTAGCCTGCTTGGTGTTCTCAAATTCTCTTCCATGATCACTTCTTATCCTGGCTATCACAATATCTTTCTCAACCTGCAATTTCTTGTACAGATGTATCATCTTCTCAGGAGCCTCAGCTTTATCTTTCACAAGCACAATCCAAGTATATCTAATGAAGTCATCAACAACAACTAGAATATATTTCTTTCCACCCAAACTTTGAACTCTGGCAGGACCCATGAGATCAATGTGCAGAAGCTCTAATGGTTTTGAAGTTTGAACACTGGTCACTGACGGATGCTTGGATTTCACTTGTTTATCTATCTGACATTGTCCACAAATGCACTTGTCTATCTTCTCAAGCTTAGGTAAACCAATAACTGCCTCACATTTGGAAATCTTTTCTAACTGCTTATGACTGGCATGTCCCAACCGTTGATGCCACAAATTAACTTGATCAATCTTTGCACTAAAGCACTTGTTGTTCACACTTGGTGTTATGCCATAACAGTTGTCAGCTATCCTTACACCAACACACATACAGTCACCTCCTCCATCAAGTATCTCACATTCATACTTGGTGAACAGAACATTTAATCCATTGTCACAAATCTGGCTTATGCTGAGTAAATTGGCCTTCAGTCTATCAACATACCAAACATCTTCAAAAACTGGCAATCCAGGAATATCCATAGTTCCAATGCCTCTGATCACAGATTTGCTTCCATCTCCAAAAGTGACTGTCCCAATCTTTCCTTCAAAGAGTGTTTTGAATAAACCTTTGTTTCCTGTCATATGCCTGGAACAACCACTATCCAAATACCAAAGACAAGAATCACGTGCCTTTAAGGCGGTTAAAGCAATATAGCATAAATAATTCTTATCACATATGATTATACCAAGGTACTCAAGGAAAGATTTAACACAAACAATAAAAGGCAAAGACAACAAGTAGACAAGTTGATATATAAGCAAAACAATTTTCCAAAAATCCATGACAATAGGGTCAAGGATCAGCTCAGAGATCAAAAGATCTACAACAGTAGAGCTACCTGCTCTGATACCACTTGTTGGGTTTTAGACCCCTTAAAAACAACCAGATTGAGTAGCCTAGTTAATTAGCCAAGTTGTTACTTAGTCAAATTAAGCAATTCTAGGTTAAAACAATCAAATAATCATATCAAACATATAAAGTAGAGAAATAATAAATAACACATGATATGATGACCCAGGAAACCACACAGTAAAAACCTGGGGAGGATTTGACTTAGCTATCCTCAAGGTAAATTTGAATCCACTATGAAAGAATCGAAGATCATACAAAAGGACTTACAAGCTTCCCGCTTGACTTCCTAATGCTACCCACCAGTAGAACTTACTGACACGACCACATGCAAGTTCCGAATCCACGAACTCCTTCTTTCTTGGATTCTTCAATCAGCTACAAGCTCCCCGCTTGTTTTTCTTTAAGCTCCAATGGTTGCAACTGCTTTGATCATCAAGATGTTGAAATAATCTCTATCTTGAAAACCCTAAGTTTTGTGTAAAGGAAAGCTCCTCAAAGATCTCACAAGAGATTCACATAAAACAGCAAAGTATGAGCAACAATACAATGTGAACAACCTCCAAAAATGTGGCTAGGGTTTTGTTTAAATACCTAGGGTAAAAACATAAAACCCTAAACGTTTAATGAAGTAGGGCTGAGTTGGAAATTCTGCAGAAAATGCAACCTGGGCGATTTTCGATCGATCGAGTCTATCCTTCGATCGATCGAGCTAGGCCGAAAGTTACAAAGATTTCTGCAGCCACTCGATTCCAACTTTACAATAATTAATCAACTTTGAGCAAACCTAAACAAGACTAAATACATTGTTTTGATCATGGTTTGCCAACATTACAAATTAGAGTTCTAAATACATAAAATCCTAAGTCTTTAGAACCTAACAAAAGTCTTTCTTGCCATGAACTCTCTTCTTGCAAAGTTTTTCAAGAGTTTGTGTTAGGATAGATTTTATTGTATTCAATAAGTGAGTATGAGTTGAGTGGTTCATGACTTCTCTCATATGTTCATTTGTTTGTTGTGGTTTTATCACGGATTGCCAAAGTGGGAGATTGTTAGGACATATGTGAATCACGTTAAGAACATATGTCATTTATAATTGGCTAATCTTTTGACAAAATGCACTTTACTTGTAATTGGGTAGATCTAGGATGGTTTAAGTCTTCAAGAAACATGTTGTTCAAGTCAAGAGTTAAAGCCATGCAAATCTATTCAGGAAACAAGTGAAGAAGTTTTGTATTTTAAAGCTCGACAGCTAGCTCGACATATGGCATTTATCAAGATTTAAAAGGCAGTTTTAGCCCGATGCTCAACAGGTTCTTGACAGATACCCTATCTATCGAGAATTACGAAAATCAATTTTTCAAATTTGATTTCACGCATATCCATGTGTATGTTTTTAGGCTTTCTTTTCTCACAATCCTAAACATATATAAGGATTATTTTAAAGGCCGTCTCAGTGGATGAAACTTGATGCAAAGCTTTTGTTCAAGTAAATTGTGACCGGAGATAGAATTTGTCCTAGTTCATCTTTCTCTTGAAGAAGTTGCTGTATTTGTACGCCGTAGGATTTTGTAACTAAGGAATTTCGTGATCTTCATCGTTTTGATGAACTGAAGAACTTTGCAGTCAACATCCTTCTCAAGTTGGTGTGTTAGTCACGTACTTGGATTCATGTAAAGGAGTAAGCCGCATACTGAGATCCGCGCATCGATTGGTTAGTCACGTACTAGGAGCCGTGCATTGAAAATGAGAGATTGTCACTACAGAACAAGTCCAATTGTGTATTGGGGTAAGGGTTCAACTGTAGGTTGGTATTAGGTACTAGGATTCCTTTACTTGTAACCGCTTGTTGTGATAATAGTGGATTCTCAAGAATAGTGAACTTAAAATCACCCGATGGAGTTTTTGCCTTTGAGGTTTTCCCCATACGTAAACACATCACCGTTTCAACTTTATTTTCCGCTGCATTTGACTTAGTTGGTAATTTGTGTACTACCATGCGTATTGCATGTTAATTGAGTTAATTAATTAACTTTGCTAATTAATTTGATTAATTTATCATAAGAAGTCAATACATTCTTGGCCTATCAATAAAAAAGCAAATGTGTACAAAAACTATACTCATAGTAAAGAAGCCCAGGTAAGCAAGGAGTTACTAAAGGGCTGTTTGGATTTTGAGTTTCCATAACTCATAACTCTGTTTCTATAACTCATAACTCAAAAATGGTGGGACCCATGGTTGAGAAGTCCATTTGGATTTTCATAACTCTGTTTCCAGTTTTTATTTCCATCACTCAATTCTCTGATTTTTGGAGTGATAAGTTATGGAAACTGAAAACACATTTTAGGTGTTTTCAGTTTCCATAACTCTGTTTTCAATGACATTTTTGTAATTAAAATTACATACGGGTCCCACAGTTAGACTTTTTGCTCTCTCCAATAGACTTTATCTTTTTTTTCTTTTTTTTTTTCTTTTTTTTTTTCTTTTTTTTGTCTTTCATAGGTCTAGGACACACCTCTCTCTATTCTCCTCTTCTTCTTCTTCTTCTTCTTCTTCTTTTCTTTTCTTTTCATGTTTGTTTCTAGGTTTGGTTGCATTTTTTTTTTCTTTTTTCTTTTTTTTTTCCATTCCTTTTCACTGGGTTTCTGGGCTTGGGTTCTCTTTTTTTATTTTTTTTTATTTTTTTTCCTGTTCATTGGGTTTCCATTCCTTTTTTTTTTCTCCTTGAGTTCTTCAAAGTTGTCACCGTTGTTAATGTTGAAGTTGTTGTTGCTGTTGATGTTGCTGTTGCTGCTGTTGTCACTGTGGGTTGTAGCGGTAGCTACGGCGGTGGTTTTTTTTTTTTTTTTTTTGGGTTTTTGGAAAAGAAAAATACTGGATAGCCTAATAAATTACTGGATAGCCATTTGGTTATAAAGTAGATCTGGGAAAAGCATGAAAATAAGGATCATGGTAGGCTTGATTAAAATATGTGTTAACATGGATGAAGAGAAAAGCATAGAAAAACAGGGGAAAACGAAGAGAAAAGCAGAGAAAAACGAAGGGGAGAGGCAGGGGAAAAAGAAAGAAAAAAAAAAGGAGAGAGAAAAGTCAACTAACATTGGGTCAGTGTGTGGGTCCCACAAACAGTTGAAAATTGAGTGATGACAAGTGAGTGATGGTGCCAAACGGGGTGGGGTGTAGGGAGTTGGGTATTTTAAGTGATGAGTGATGAGTGACGGAAATTGAGTGAGGAGTGATGAGTGATGAAAAAAAAAATCCAAACAAGGCCTAACTTACTATGCATTCTGTTTTTCTTGTTTGTTGTGTCATTCTTTTTTCTTTTTGATCTTTTAATTGCACCTATTTATAAATAATAAAAAATCCATTTAAGAGTATTTATCGAAAAAATAATTATAAGAAGACATTTAATTTCAAAACTTACTAACTTATGCAGCTACTAGTAGTGGACACTTTTACACTTTCTGCTCATTATTAATTATTGGATCTACCATTTTTTATCGACCACCTATAAACGCATAAGTTAGTAAATTGTAAAGTTGAGTGCATTCGTAGGCGGACTATTATATTAAATAAATAAATAAAAAGGTTATTATTAGTTCTACCTAGTAACCTATCAAACAATGTCAAGACCGTGGTTTTGTTCATATTTCATATACAGCCACCTAATTCACTAAAATTGGACCAAGTCTATTTGTTCTTACGCCATTCTATGTGAATCATATATTGTTAAAGATATATTGAAGGACCACGTCCTTTAGATTCAGTTTCTTAATCAAAAGAGGAAGAAAGAGATAATTAAAAATTTTCAGCTGCACAAGAAAATCAAGAGATGGCTAAATGAGAGCTTTGAGCTAATCAAATTATTCCGTGCCAAATTTGATTGTAATTTTATTCAATCTTTTATACCCTATATTTATTGTGGGATTTAATTGTAAGGGTTATGTGATAGAAAGAGAGAGTGTGTGAAGACTCAAGCAAATTGAAGACTGAAGAGTTTTCGCAGGTAGCTCGCAACTAAGCATCCCACGAAGTGATGCATGTGCCCTGTACATGACTGGAATGCGAAGAGTCAGGACAAGATGGAGACAGCTGTGTTTCATGAGTAGTTCACGGGTAAGGCCTTCCCGCGAGACACCCACAAAACATTCTGTTTTACCAGACTATACTATCTGATACACACTTTCTATACCCACATTATATATACCCATATTACCCACAGATGTTGAGGAGTGCTTCTGAGAGAAAACCCTAGCCACAAACCTTGAGAGTTAGAGATTGTTATACCCACATTTTTCTACACAATTGCTTGTGGATTTTCCTCAACTCTTACCTCTCCATTTCCATACCATTGAGAGGTTGATAGCCCAAACACTTACCACACCCTTTCAGAGTGTTAAGTGAAGTTTTGGTGCTACTAGGAAGCATTGGAAGAAGCCAAGGATCACAGATGCAACATGGAGCTTTTTGCGGGATCCGAAGAACTAGACAAGACACAGTTTCAAGAAGCCTTATTGGAAATAGGAGCATGGAGGGCTTAGGTACATCGAGTAGATTAGGCTTGGAGGGTCTCTTGCTAACCCATATATCCCAACTGATTGTCTAGTGGATCGATTACCCCTTGGAGGGCGACGAAGAGGTTTTTCGCCGAGTTCTTTGGTTTCCTCTTCGATAACACATCGGCGTGTTATCTTGTGTTTGCATTCTTCTTCCCTACTCTTTTACCTTTCATTTTACTGCTATGTTATAATGATTATGGGTTAGAGTAGCTTATTTGTTTATCCCTCGCATTTACTCTATGCCCCAATTAGCATTAAGTTAGAGTAAAATCTATCAAGCCGTAATTTTGATTTGGAGGTCTAAACAGCTCTTGTGTTTTCAACACATTTTCGAGCTTTCATCAGGCATATAGATAGGCTTAAAAAAACATTATCACCGTGCAACTGTCAAAAACACAACTTACAAGAAAGCATTAATAATTACAAGACACACATAAGAAGACATAATAAAAACTAAACTTATTTATTTTCGAGGCATATCTCATACAGCATCTTTGTCCTAAATATGTCAATGGTAGAATGTAATATGAATTATGAAAAACGATAAACGTTTTAAGACAGATAGTCAATACTTAATTGCTACAAGGTCAACTTTTACCTTATTCATTGAATCAAGTTGAGTCTATTATCAATAATAAATGGCTACTCCAAGTAGTTAATCAATAATACTGGAATTTTTCTTAACAGCAAAAGGTTCATCTCAGCTCCTCTAGTTTTGTTTCTAAAGGACTTGAAGGAACTCGCGTATCATGTTTACATAATTTCAAAATTCAATAAAATTTCTGAATTTGAATACTTTTTTTTTTTTTTTTTGAGGGGATTGAATTTGAATACTTGGTATTATAATTTATGATTACTAGATTTAAAATAACCAGGCTAGCCTATTAAATCTTTAGATAGCATTTCAAAGCACTAATTTCTTTGGAAGGATAATAGACCATGTATGGTAAAGGACTTTTTCATAACCAACCAAAAGAGGGAAGAGTTTCTTTCACTCAAAACATTTTTTTTTTTCTAAAAAAAAAACACGTATTTTTTTGCTGATGCTCGACACCCCCATCAACAACCATAATGACATAACCACCACCACCTACTCCATGAATCTGATGAAACTGCCACCACTATGAAAAAATTATGCTAGGAAGTGACCATGTAAGCATCAACTACGTCACCTCTACCATCACCGGTCAATCATTGCAACCATTAACAACCAACACAACCATATATGTCATCAACAACAACCAAGACTTAGTCTCATATTTTTTTAGGTTGGCTATGGATCCTCAACAAAATTTATGTACTTCCCCTTCTAAAGATATCACAAGCATTTCCTTTAGAATGACTACTACCACCACTACCTCCATTTGTGCAAACTATGCCTTTGCCACTCCACTGCTGCCACCACCATCACCGTCATCACCAAATTGACACATTCTATTACAGGTTTCATTTTTAACAAAAATCTTCACACTTGATTCAATTGATTCAAGTGTTTCTTCTTTGCCACTCCATTGCTGCCTAGCTACAATTGATTCAGTGTTTCTCCTTTCCTTTATATTGACATTTAATTGGCAAAATTGAGGTGATTTTATCACATATCATCAACTAGCTTAGCCACTTCCCACCAAGTTTGGTGTGGAGGGTGAGATCATGGGTTTAAGAGCATCATAATTCACCAATATCTATGTACGTATGTGTGTGTCTAACCAATCAATATATATATATATATATATGTGTGTGTGTGTGTGTGCGCGCGCGCTAATATATAAAGACCTAGTGTAACTCTTTGCAATGTTATAATACTCCATCAACAATGTTAGGATTACATTGCCTTGTTATACTCATGCTTGCAGAATATCAAGATGATTGGAGATTAGTTACCATCTAATCATAAAATGTTAAATTTAAAGTATTTTTAACTTTAAAATAACAATAAGATAGTAAATAAAATCCAATTAACAGGAAATTTGGCGAGCATATGAAGAACCAAAAAACAAGGGAATTCTTCAATCTAATAAAAATTGATGAAATGGTGTAACATTGCAAATAATTACCAAGTGTAACTAGATCCTAATCTTATGCTAGAGAATAGCCTAGACCTTCCATTCAACGCCTAAAGAGTAATCAGTACAAAATCTAAGCAATATAGCTAGTGAATTAGAAACTAGAACCAATCAAACATAAGAAATCCTCAATTTTCATCTCTTCTCCCTTCCATTTTCCTAGCATACAAACAGTTCAAAGATAGTAGATTTATACACCATATACACATTGACATTGATTCTTACGCACTTCTTATTGTAAATCTTCTGTACATATCACTTATTTCACATTTTAAATGCGGACATCAACAAAAAATGTGGAAATCATACTTGTAATTATGGACATTTTGTGTACAATTCACATTTTAAAACACTCAATAACAGTAACAACAAGGTTGTCAAAATCGAGATCCTATGTAGGATCGTTGAAGGTAGGTGGGATTATAAATCGTAGGGTCAAATCAGAATGTAAAATCTTACATATTTTCATATTTAAAGCAAAAAACACATTGATAATGACTTTGTATGTTGAATAATCACGTAAATTATAAATTCATCCATAAAAAAACTAAGATTTGCATCATATGATGTAATTGCATGTCATACATCACTAAGTCTATACCAACAAAACAAATATATTTAAGTTTTGACCCAATGTATCTAAAAAGTTCAAAAAATGTTTAATTAGAAACCAAACACCAAAATATTTATCAAAACATATAGAAAATATTTTCCAATTTCTAAGTTCCAAGTTTGAAATCCAAAATAAGTTAGCAAATGGAAACTAGCTAACTACAATATGAAATCCAAAAGTAAGATGAATATTAAGGTGAAGTGAACATTTAATTATTCTCATTCTAAGGTTCTTGTAACCACCGTCCTAAATTCCTAATCATCATCATTCATTTCATCATCTATGCAGACATTATATATTTGTATACTAGAGCTACAAAAGATATCAAGATACAATTTTACACTCAACTATTCAAGTTATACCACTCAGTAATAATTAAAGAGCATGCTCAAAAAAATCAATCAATCAATATACAATTACAAGCATAACTAATAAAATTATATATAAAAAAAAAATATTTCAGTAATATTAGAACACAAATTTGTTTATTGATCAAACAAATTTAACAACATTATACCTTAAAAGGCAGCAAAGCCAACATCAAATTCTTCATTTAGTAATGATGAAGCATTCCTTCATTTTGATTACAAGTGAACTAGAAACTAGAAAGCATTTGCTTAGGTTAACATAATTTTATAAAATAAAATAAAATAAAAAGTCATACCATCACAACATGAAAAAATAAAACCTTTACAGCTTCATCAAAACAAAAAATTTATCCCATAAAAAAAAAAACCAAAAATTTATGTTTTTGGTAGGATCGGTAGGATCCCATACAATCCTATGATCCTATACGATCCTACACAATCCTACATATGATCCTACCATTTTTACAATCCTAGTGTGATCCTAAACGTTATGGTGAGGTGGGATCGTAAAATCGTGTAATCCTACAGTCTAGATCTCGATTTTGACAACCATGAGTAACAAGTTAACAAACTGTTATTGGAGCTAAAAAAGCTTACTTCTTTGGTGGTTGAATCTTTCCTGAACTTGCAACATCATAGCTTCTAAAGGGACTGTGAATTTGGGCTTTGTCTCATTGAAATCATTTTTAAAAAGAAGAAAAACAAGAATTAGACCAGAAATTCACATAAAATGAAAAGGGTTTTTTTTTTTTTTTTTTAATTAAAGGTTTAAATCAACAACCAATTCAACAAGAATAGAGACAGACAGAGTGGAGAGGGTACTGGAAAGCTTCTGAGATTTGGGATGAGAAAGGACAGACAAGCTTGGTGTGCTATGAAGCAACATTAGACAAGCTTGTAATCTATAATCTACTATCTTAAATAAAAGATTTCGAGTTGAAATCTATCTTATACAAAAAATTAATTAGTTTCTTAACTTGATGATATCTAATACTATATATAAAAGTAGAAGCTTTTAAGGAGATGTTGCCACGTTAGGAAAAATGGCTATCTAAAAATTAGACATGTATAAATTAAAAAGTGATAAATTATGTTGTTTCCCAAAATTAACACCATTTGATAGTCTTTGTGTATATATATATATAAACCAGTTAAAGTAAAATAGAAAAAAGGGCTTGCAACTAAAAAAAAACTAGTGATACAGAGAAGCCTGGGACACGAAGAGAAATAGAGAAAGAGGCGATGAGGCCTGGGACACGTAGATGAAATAAAGAATAGAGGAGACAACGGTGGTGTTTCTCTCTCAAAATCATGCTTCCCTCAACCGGCAATACTCTATTACAGGGTGAGTTTTCTTTTTTTTCTTTCTTTGATTTTTGATTTTTTTAATAAACAAAATCTGAAACACTGATATGATTCAAAAAAAACACTGATATACTCCAATCCGTCTTCTATTTCTTCTTCTTCATTGCCCAAATCTCAAATAAACCCTTCAAAACCTCACAAATCTCCCATCAGACCCTTCCTTTACATCTCCAACGTCCCCAAACCACCACTTATTTTCCATTCCCAAGATTCTGCCTCTCAAACCATTTACAAGGTTTAGGTTGGCGTTTACAATGTCTGAGTATCCGTCGTATACACTATTTTTGGCATGCCGACAAATTGGCGATTAAGACGGATCAAGTTTCAAGGACTAAGACAGTTTCATTGGGAAGACACTATGTTGTATTCGCTTAATGGGTTTTGGCCAGAATCATATCGGCGTCGGGTAGACGATACGCTGTGTTGGTTTTTGTTTTCGATTTTGCTATTACTCTTGCTCTGCCTCTGTGTGCTGTTTAGTTTCATTAGGGTTTGCTCTGCATTGCTTTTTGTTTAGTTGCGTTACTCTATTGATTTTGCTTTTTTGCCATTTACTCTCTACAATTCTCATGTTATCCTATGTGTGGGTTCAATCCCGGTTTTGTATTTTCCCCTAATCATAAGGACTCCAGGTTTTGGTAAATGGTAATAAGAATTGGGGTAACATGAGCCATTTTTTGTTGTTCTTAAATTCTTAATTAACGTAAGAGTTCCAGCATATTTGATAGTCTGATTGGTGGTGCATTATATAGTTTCAATGTTAAGGATAATAATTACAATTACTTTGAATATCCATTGGTTGGTATTTTGAAATCTGAAAATATTTTATTATTTTGTTTATACATTGTAGATTTTAGACGATATTTTTTAAAAAGATACTTTTAAGTCATGATTTTGTTATTTTTTATGTTGGGTTTTTCTGGGTTTTGCATGTTTTAAATTGTTAAATTTGAAAGTATAATGTTCTTTGTACAAAATTGATTACTTTGTATGTTATGGTAGAGAATAATTTTCACAGAGATTTACTTATCAAAAAAAGATAATTTTCTCAGAGATTCCTAAGTGTTGGTTTTGGTGTTTACAATATTTGGTTTTTTGGGTTTTTCATGTTGTGTACCATTCTTGAAAATTCATTGAGAATCTTTTTAGTACTAAGAAACAAAAGTGAAACAATAGTAAAAGGAATTGTAACCAGTTTTGAAGGTTTTAAAATGTTTAGTTTAAATTAAATTTGTTAGTTTACTTTGCTAATCTGTGAATTGTGGTAATAAGTAGAGAATTGCAACTATACGGGGGTTGTTCCTGGGGTCATTGGGCCTTGGGCCCTAAACTAGAGATACGACACCCGACCCGCTCCCTATTGGGCTTAATACCTTGATCCAGACACCCCCTCGAGACTCACCATGAGCCTAATAAACATAACGGGAACAGTTGACCCTAGACGTCAAAAGCGAACCACTCTTGGTCAAACTTATCTTGGCCAAGCGTACGGTTGCACGGCGGCATGATGACTCAGCTCCCCAGTATTGCCTTAGGAAATATCGCCGCAGAGCAGGCTTTTTGGAGGTGGGAATCAGTCCCAAAACCACTACTCCCACTCCCAGCTAAACATCCACTTAAAGGCAATAGAATTGGACCTCCAAACCCACTAATAACCTAAAATAATTATAACCCTTCCACTAATTTGGAGCTATAAATAAGAGATGAGAATGAGGAAACGGGGTTTGCAATTCTGGAGAGAGCATCAAGGGAAGAGAGTAAACACATAAAGAGAGCAACGGAGTGATTCTGTGAGGAAGAAAGATAGAGGTTTTAGGGAATATAAGGGTATTTGAGTTGCCGAGCATTGAACCACCCATAGTAGGAAATCCAAAGCCCACAATACAAATAGATTCTGAGCCCAAGTAGAGGTTGAGCCCAACAACCATATTTTGGGTACGCACAATTGGCACCGTCTGTGCAAAAATCCCCATATGGTTTGCATACCAAGGTAATGTCACACTCGCGGAGAACAATTGCTTGTCAGGGAACATTTCCTGCAGATGAAGTTCATCCTCCACATGAACCAAAGGACTCAAATGATCTACGACACGATTTTCTGTCCTCTTTTGTCTTTGATCTCCAAATCAAATTCACTCAAGAGAAGTATCCATCTTATTAATCTTGGTTTTACCTCTTTCCTCGTCATCAAATAACAAATAGATGCATGATCAGAGTAAACAATGACTTTAGTACCAAGCAAATAAGATCAAAACTTTTCTAAAGCAAAAACTGTTAGGTTCTAAAGACTTAAGATTTTATGTATTTAGAACTCTAATGTGTAATGTTGGCAAACTATGATCAAAACTATATGTTTAGTCTTGTTTAGGCTTGCTCAAAGTTGTGTAATTCATGTAAAGTTGGAATCGAGAGGCTGCAGATGTATTAGTGCATTTCGGCCTGGCTCGATCAATCGAAGGATAGACTCGATCGATCGAAAGTCGGCTAGAATGTTTTTCTGCAGAATTTCCAACTCAACCCTATCTCATTAAACATTTAGGGTTTTATGTTTTTGCACTAGGTATATAAGGAAAAACCCTAGCCACGTTTTTGAGAGTTGCTCTGGTTGTATTATTGCTCATACTTTGCGGTTTGTGTGAATCTCTTGTGAGATCCTTGAGGAGCTTTCCTTCACTTGAACTTAGGGTTTTCAAGGTAGAGATATTATCAACACCTTGATGATCAACTCAGTTGCTGCCATTGGAGCTTAAAGAAACACAAGCGGGAGTGCTTGTATCTTGTGGAGAATCCAAGAAAGAAGGAGTCCGTGGATTCGGAGTTTGCACGTGGTCGTGTCAATAAGTTCTATTGGTGGGTAGCAATAGGAAGTCAAGCGGGGGTGCTTGTAAGTCTTATTATATGAACTTCGATTCTTTCGCATAGTGGATTCAAGTTTACCTTGAGGATAGCTAGGTCAAATCCTTCCTAGGTTTTTACCGTGTGGTTTCCTAGGTCATCATATCTTTGTGTTATTTATCTTTCCGCTGCTTTATACATGATATGATTGTTTGATTGTGATAACCTAAATTTGCATAATTTGACTAAGTTAATTACTTGGCTAATTAACTAGGTTAATCTATTGTTGTTTAAGGGGTCTCAAAACCTAACAAAAACAATAGCTAAAAATTCTTTTTCAGTAGTAGAATAATTTCTCTGGGCATCATTCAAAGTCCTTGAAGCATAATAAATGGCATGAGACGCTTTTCCAATTCTTTGACCCAAAACAGCACCTACTGCATAATCACTTGCATCACACATTATCTCAAAAGGAATGTTCCAGTCAGGGGGCTGGATAACTGGGGTAGAAGTCAACAATTCCTTCAGCTTATCAAACGCCTTTTTACTTGCCTCATAGAACTCAAAAGCCACATCATTTTGTAGCAACTTTCATAGGGGTAATGCTATTTTGGAGAAGTCCTTGATGAACCTTCAGTAAAAACCTGCATGTCCAAGAAAAGAATGAACTTCTCGCACACTAGTGGGATAAGGTAAATATTGAATAGTATCAACTTTAGCTTTATCTACCTCAATTCCCCTAGATGAAACAACATGACCCAAAACTATACCTTGTTCAACCATAAAATGACATTTTTCAGAATTTAACACAAGGTTAGTTTCTATGCCTCTTTGAAGAACAAGTGTAAGGTTATGCAAACAATTATCAAAGGAGTCTCCATAAACTGTGAAATCATCCATAAAGACTTCTTAGATATGCTCAATATAATTTGAAAATATGCTAACCATACACCTATGGAAAGTAGCTGGGGCGTTGCAAAGGCCAAAGGGCACGCGACAATATGCAAAAGTCTCGAATGGGCATGTAAAAGTCATCTTTTCTTGATCCTCCGGAGCAATTGCAATCTCCTAAAAATATTCTAAATAATAATATCCAAATCTGACCAATTAAGGAAAATATTAAAAATAAAACAAAGTCCTAATATAACTAGGACAGTGGTGTTTTTCAGCTGGAATTTTCGTGCACCAGATCTGGAAGCTTCTGAAAATAAACCATATCAGGTATTAGAATTTCAGGTAAAGGGACATTCTAGAACGTCAGCAATGCAGGTGCAGCAACTTCAAGCCCGATTTTGACCTTGATGCATCCCGTATCTCTCAAAACTCAGAACACGAAAGTTGTAGATCTTTTTCTTGGCGTTCCATAGCATCTTGAATCATCTCAATCGGAGCTCTGATGAGAGAGTTATGCCCAGATTACTAAGTGATGTCAAAACCGTCCAAAATCGCCCAATTAGCTACGTTTTGCACTTAATGCCTCCATTTGCATCCTAAATCAAAATATAAGAATAATGAGTACATTTAGGCACCAAATAAGTATAAGAGACTAAACATTAAGGGAGAAAAATATAACAATTTGCATTCTCATCAAAACTTTAGAGTTGACTAAATTTTACTGAGATTTGATTGAGTTTTAACTAAATATATGACCATTTAATTAAACCAAATTTGTCTCCATCATGAAGAGCATAGAAAAACCTTTCAACATGGCAATTCATAGACTGAAATAAAACCATGGACGAGCATATCACAAAAACAGTGCAAAAATGACTAAACACTTATGGTCCATTTGGATGGTAGGATTTGGGCCTTATGGATTTGGATTGGAAAGCCCAAATCTAAATTCTTGGTTTACATAATTTAAAAGGAGAAGGATTTGGATTTGGATTTGACCCAAATTTAGCCAAGGTTTCAGGGCTCCAAATCCAAGGATTTCAAATTACCCCACAACCCATGGAATTTGGAAAATCAAGTCACACTAGCTCACATCTTTTCATTCCTCAAGCTATGACAATGTTTTGAAACCGAAACCATAGCCAATCACCCATTGCATCTACGTTCAGGTTTGTCTCTATCAACCACTGGTGATCCAACATCAATAGGGCACAAGCAGCTTTTTAGTTCTCAAATTAGTGGCCCAAGTGGTGATATAACTTCCAATTTCACCAATAAGGTCGAAAAAAGATCAAATGTTGTTGGATCACATGAAGCCTTCATGGTACTAGCCAAGAACCAGCTTGTTTTGTCAATGGGTAAAATTTTACTGGTTGAAGAGATAGAAGATCAGGATTTGCTAGTTTGAAGAGTTCAAAGATCATGACATGGAGCAACCTATTTTTGATAACTACATTGAAGGACAAATTGGTGAAGAAGGAAAAGAAATGAATGATAGCGTGAAATTTGTGGCTGAACTTGTTTATGAAAAGTATATGGAAGAAGAAGCAAATGTTATTGTTGAGGAAGTAAATGATTTATCATTAGTGACAATGGTCTTACAAGTTCCAAAGCAAGAAATTGAGGAAGACATACAAAACAAAGGTAAAACTTTTCCTCTTAATTTCAGCATTGAAGAAAGAAATTGTGACTTGTTGACTGAAAAAGGTAGTTATGAGAGAATGGAGTTTCAAGAGATTTTTACCAAGTAGGATTTGAAGGTTCAATAAATTTTTCTTTCTTAAATAAAAGAGATGAAGTTAGAGTTTCAAGAGTTTGTTATTCCATTCTTTGTGATGAGGTATGATAATAGTTTAATTTTGCATATTTATATCATTATTAGAAAGCATTATCATACTTATTTTGAGTTAATTCATGCATTTTATAGTTGGTTTTGGAATAATTCTAAATAATCAATTTTGTGCTTAGTTGAATTTTAATGCGTGAATTTGTCTTTTGTAAAATAATGAAATTAAATAAGTGGATTTGTGCAAAAAAGAAAGCTAATGGAGTTTATTTTTACAAGGGCCATGATGAAGTCAAAGAAGGCCAACCCAATCAAATTCAAGTCCAATTGGATCAAGGAATCAAAGGAAATTTGCACCAAATCCAAGTCCAATTCGGATTAGAATTCCAGCCTGCGTACCAGTTAGTATTTGGAGCATAACTTTCGGCTCATATGTCCAATCGAGATGATTCAATTTGGGCTGGAAAGCTAACTTAAAGGGATACAACTTTTTAGTTTACCAAAAGTCATAATTCTGAAGTTAAATGGGCCGAAAATGTCGGTTAATTGAAACCTAAAAACCTGAGATTTTCTCCAAACGGGAATTCAACTTGTAATAGGATTCCTTGACCTATTTAAAGGCTCTTTAGGGCGAAATTCAGGGGCAGCTGCCATAGAACATAATTTAGGTTTTCTTAAAGTTTCTTTACAATTTTTAGAGTTTTATTTGTGTTATGGCTTGTTAGAAGCCTTGATAAGGTAAGGGGTGAAGCCTAACCGTTTATTGGTATGTTTTTAACAATTATTTACTTGGTTTAATGGTTATGTTATTATGTTTTTGATTGATTTACTCATCTAGAAAAATGTTTAGTTATGTATAATCCTTTGATTTATCGTAGATTCCGGGCACATTAAATGCTTAGTATTCCCTATGAACTAATTCACTAGTTTTGTTTTGCCTAAAATCAATCAATTTCATAAAACTACCTTAGACAATTAATTATTGAGTTTTGATTGTTAAATCATCCAACTAAGATCATCCTTTGTATGAATTTTAATTAAGTTATAAAATAAATATTGTTAAGACTACCAATAGATGTGTTGTGTGTGGATCCCTAAACCTTAGCGCCTTAATATATTATTATTTTCTCTCAATTTAAATTAACTTTACTAAACCATCAAAAATCTTTTCAATTAAACTTTATTATTTTAGTTTTATTTTCTTGTGGTTTGTTAATCAATTCCCTTTTTCCTGTGGATTCGACCTCGGACTTACCGAGTTATTACTTCTCGACAATCTTGTACTTGGGAGCATTATTTAAGTCGCAGCAAGTTTTTGGCACCGTTGCTAGGGATTAGGTGATTAGAGAAGTGTTCCACTTCATTTGGAGAGGTTTTCGACATTAAATTTCTTCACATATTTGGTAATATCTCTCCAACTCTTTTCCTTTTAAGTAGTTTAGTTTTCCTTTAGAGTTTTTTTTTTTTTTTTTTTACTTCTTTTTATTGTTAAAGGTTTTTGGTTTGTTATTATTTTTCTTTCTTACTTTACTATTGCATGCATGTTTGGTGTCGTAATAGTGACGCTTGTCTAGAATTAAGTCTAATAATTTGTTTGGCAATTTATCTGAGTCTCTCACACATTCTCACACACTTGATATCATGGCGGACTTAGAGAGTAATCATGGTGATGAGAATAATTTAAATAATGAAAACTTCCATGCTCACCAACCCATTAGAACTCTCAAGGATTATTTGCAACCTACTAGGAGTAGTGCACCATCATGCATCATTTTTCCAAGTAATGCAAATAATTTTAATTTCAAGCCCAGTATAGTTTCATTACTTCCTAAATTTCATTGCTTAGATTCTGAAAATCCTTACCTACACTTTAAGGAATTTGAGGAGGTATGTTCTACCTTCCACGACCAATCATGTAATGAAGAGACCATTAGGTTGAAGTTGTTCCCTTTTTCTCTTAAAGACAAGGCAAAACTTGGCTTAATTCTTTGAGACCTAGGTCAATTGTTACTTGGCAAGATATGCAAACTGAGTTTTTAAAGAAATTTTTTCCAATTCATAGGACTAATGCACTTAAAAGACAAATAATGTATTTTTTACAAAAAGATAATGAGACATTTTATCAATGTTGGGAAAGATTTAAAGATTTGCTTAATGCTTGTCCACATCATGGTTATGAAACTTGGCGGATAATTAGTTTTTTCTATGAAAGTTTAACTCCAAAGATGCGCCAATTTGTAGAGATGATGAGCAATGGAGAGTCTTTAAATAAAGATCCTGATGAGGCTTTTGATTATTTTGATCTCTTAACTGAGAATGCCCAATCTTGGGATACCACTGATACCTCAGATAGGTCTAGAGCATCCACCAACTCCTCTGGGGGTGGTAAGTACCGACTTAGGGAAGATGATGACCTTAGTGCTAGGGTGGCTAGTCTAACTAGGAAGTTGAAGCCATGGAATTAAGGAAGGTCAATGGAATCAATACTGTGCCTAAAATTGATGAAGTTTGTAGAATTTGTGAGACCATGGAACACCCTACCAATGAATAACCTACAATTCCAGCTTTTAAGAAGGTGTTGCATGATCAAGCAAATGCTATGAACATGGCAAAAAAATCATACCCTTCCCCCTATTCAGAGACATACAATCCAGGGTGGAGGAATCACCCAAATTTTAGTTTGAGGAATGACAATGTGGTTGCACCTCCTACACATGGTTCTTCAAATTTTGAATCCCCCCTCCAAAGAAGAGTCTTGAGGACACTTTGCAACAATTCATGCAAACTTAATCCACCATTAATAATCAGAACTCACAAGCCATAAATGACATTAGAAGTACTCTCACTAAATTAACCACATCCATGAGCACAATAGAAAAGGATAAATTTCCATCTCAACCATAGCCAAACCCCGAAGGTCAATTTTGTGTTGATGATTGTAGTTCCTCTGAAAATAAAGTGAGCCAAGCTAAATTTGTAACTACTCTTCGTAGTGGAAAAATCATTAAAAAAGATATTCCTAAAAGCAATAAACATGATGAATATTCCAAAATAAAGAGTAGTGATGAGGCCCTTGAGTCTAAATTTAATGAAATTGAAAGGTGTCCTATCCCTGCTCCCTTTCCCCAAAGGTTTATTCCACCTCAAAAAGTGAATCAAAATTTTGAAATCCTTGATGCTTAAGCAAGTTAAAGAAAACATTTCTCTTTTGGATGCCATAAAGCAAATTCCATCATATGCTAAAATTTTGAAAGATTTGTGTACTGTTAAGCGTAAGCTTAATGTACATAAAAAGGCATTTTTGACTGAGCAAGTTAGTGTAATCATTCAAGACAATAGACCTCTTAAGTTCAAAGATCCAATTTGTCCTACTATTTCATGTGTGATTGGTAATTCAAAAATAGAGAAAGTTTTGCTTGATCTTGAGGCAAGTGTGAATCTTTTGCTGTATTCAGTGTATGAGCAATTAGGTTTAGGCGAGTTAAAACCCACTTCCATAATTTTACAACTTGCCGATCGATCTGTAATTGTTCCAATGGGTGTTGTTGAGGATGTTTTGGTTCAAGTGGACAAATTTTCTTTTCCTATTGACTTTCATATTTTGGACATGCATCCTGCTTCTAATGCTAATTCTCAAATATCTATGATTTTATAGGATGCCCATTTCTTGTAACCTCTAATGCATTGATAAATTGTAGAAGTGAAGTCTTAAAATAATCTTTTGGCAATATGACCTTTGAGCTTAATATTTTTAATACTTGTTAGCAAACTAGGGATGAAGAGGATGTGCATGGAGTTAACTTGATTGAAACAATTGTTCAAGACCAAACATTAGAAACTTGTTTAGTCAATTCATGTGATTTTAACTTTGATGAGAATTCTAAAATTGCATACATTCATTGTCTCTTGGAATCTGCACAGGAATTGGAAGCGAGGAAATTGAAATATGAGGAGTTGCCCCCTTGTGAGATAAAGTTGTTGCCATCTAGTAAGCGAGTACCTAAATGGGAGTTGAAGCCTCGGCAAGAACTGATGAGACTTTTCCTATGGTAATATTTTCTGAACTTGACTCCTTGCAAGAATATAAGTTATTAAATGTTTTGAGTAAACATAAGGGTGTCATAGGAAGGAACATTGCTAACATAAAAGGACTTATTCCATTAGTTTGTACTCATAGGATTTATTTAAAGGACAATGACAAACCATCTAGGGAGACTAATTTTTTTTGGGAAAAGACGGTTAACCCAAATCGTAAAGATTGGTCTTTGAGGTTGAATGATGCATTTTGGGCGTACCACACTGCCTATAAAAATATTCTTGGTATGTCTCCCTATAGACTTGTTTATGGTAAAGCTTGTCACTTGCCTGTGGAATTGGAACATAAATCATATTGGGCAATAAAGATGTTTAACTTTAACTTAGACAAGGCTAGTTCATTAAGAAAATTGCAATTGAATGAGTTGGAAGAAATTCGGCGTGATGCATATGAGAATTCTAAGATTTCTAAAGAAAGAATGAAAGTTTTTCAAGACAAAAAAATTTTAAGGAAATCTTTTGAACCATCTCAAAAAGTTTGTTTGTATAATTCTAGGTTACATTTGTTCCTCAGAAAATTGAGATCTACATGGATTGGACCTTTCATTGTTAAAAATGTTTTTCCCCATGGTGCCATAGAAATTGAAAATCCTAAGAATGGCAACATATTTAAGGTGAATGGACAATGTCTTAAGCCATTTCTTGAGAATTTTTCACAAGAGGAGGAATCCATTAATTTGGAGGATCCCATTTATCAAGACTTGCCAAGAAATTAGCATTAGTGTTTGTGTCGTAGTTTAGATTGTGTTTTTTTCTTTTCTTTTCTTTTTATTATTTTTGTTGTTTTGTTTTCTAACCCCTTTTGCAGGTGTTAAAGTTTTTTTTTTTTTTTTTTTTGTTCATTTATGTTCATCTCTTCAAGGTACTCTCCGTAATCTCTACTCTTTATTGTTTTTCCTTGTTAACATTGAGGACAATGTAAGTTTTAGGTTGGGGGGAGTAACTTGAGATGATTTGCATTTGGATTTATTTTATGTTTATTTTTTTGTTTTTGGGTTGTTTTTAGTGATTTTTGTTTTTGTTTTTAGTCCAATTTTCAAAACAAAAAAAAAAGTGTTGCTTTAGCAAGAGTTTTAGGTCAAAGTTCTTTATGCTACTTCTATTTAAAGAATTCCATTGTTTTTCATGCTTAACTATTATGCACATGCACTTTAGCCACATGAACATGTTTCTTGGTTGAGAGATGGAGATTACTTTGAAAATCTTGAAAATAAATATAGAGACTATAAACCAAGTGAGTTCTTGAGCCATTCATTTTTTTAGAGGATTATTTTCTTTTGATCTCATTTTTTATTTGGAAGCACATAACTTTGTTGTTGCTTAGTCTCATTACTCTTTGATTTGGTCGAATGTTAAGAATTCATCAATTTTATGCCACACTTGAATATGTTAAAGTCATGGATTTCGAAAAACTATCCCAATCCTTAAGAGATGATTTTAGGCCATCTTTGTTAATTTTGAGCTTTTATTATTTTCTTTCTTGATACATTACCGCTAGTCACCCATTTGAGCCTATTATTTTAGACATTCTTTCTCAACCCTTTCCTAAAGTGTTCCAAGAATTAATGCAATCAAATTGTTTTATTGTGGTAAATTTGTGGTGAAATAGTTGGAAGAAAAGGAGGGCTCACTCAAAAAAAAAAAAAAAAAAAAAAAAAAACAACAACAACAACAACAACAAGAGTCATAAACAGAAAAAGAAAAATGTTGAAAAAAAAAGGAATGTGAAAGAGGAAGAAATAGAGAATGAATTTGTTGATGAAATTTTGAAGAAAAATAAAGAAAGTGAAAGTACAATATTCAAGAAACTTGAGAGGACAAATCAATTGTCATATACTCAAAAGAAGTTGTCTCTCTAATTATTCTTGGGAACACTTTTTCTTTTTACCTATACCCTTGGTTCTAAATTCCTCCTCTTTACCTTATATTACGTCCCAATAAAAACTCTTGGGACATGACTAATCAATGTGTGTGGTTTAATATTCTTAGCGTTTGGCATCCTTTCATGAGACTATAAATGTCCTTTATTTTGCTTCACCGTTCTTCATCTTATTTATATGTGAGATATTAGTCTTTGTTCTACATTACTCTGCTTGCATATTTTGAGAGTGTTACCCCATTTTCGGAGTGATTTTATTTGTTGAGTGTTAACAACTATGAGATTTGAGTTGAAGCAAGGTAGCCGTACAATCATGTGAATACAATGGGCAAACATCTTGGGTGCAAGGTACAACACACATAGTTTGTACAAGATTGTACTGCACTACTCATTACAACCAAAGAAGGAGAAAGCAAGTCTCAAACCAATGGTCAAGATAGAGAAGGATTTAAAATGGTCAACCATACTTGAGGACAAGTTTTTTTCTAAGAGGGGGAGCCCTCCTAATACAGATGCATCTACGTTGGTGTTTCATTTGTGTGGGACTTGTCTATGTAGAAGTAGTAGCCTTTGGTGTGCTGCAACAGCAGCTAACTCATCATGCAAGGCAATTGTATCATCCTATAATTAACTTCATACAAATCTCATAGCAACCAAGAGCACTTGAGGTCAAGTGCTTCTTCAAAGGGAGAGTCCTAATGTAGGGCATTTCAAGTAATCCTCCTGTAATTAATTAGTTAGTTTGTTAGATAATTATTTAAGCATTGCCCAATATGATTTAAATATTTGTCAACCATTTAGAGGCTACCAACGCCAAACAACTAGCATAAGTAGTAAAATGTAAGCACTTTGTAGATTAGTTTGTATGTGTGATTGAAAATAAGCCTTGAGAGTTTTTATTTGAGAATTTTATGTTATTTGTAGAGATACCTAATCACCCATTAATGTGTTCTAAGAAACTCACTTTCCACCTAATTCTAAATCATATCACAACTTGTTGCTTTTCCTGCATCATTATTGGATGAGATGACACGTTGTTCCTAAAATTTTTAACATACAATATCATGTGTTTAATAGGAAAGTCACATGATTGAGTGTTTTAATACTACTAGAAACATGGATAACTTCCTGTGTTTGTAAAGATGACTCATTGTACCCAAATATAGTACAACTATACTAATGAATCTCATCTAGGTTTTTTCATTCCTGGAATTCAGGACTCTGACCCATTAATCCTATATGGGTTTTTTGTTTTCTTCATTGTACATGGATTAGTTGGTCTATGTTTTGTGTGTTTTTCCGCTATAATGATCTTTTAGATTTGTTGGGATAGTTGGTTTTAATGTGTACCATGTCACAGTGCTTTTGTTTAAATATGAATTGATGGGTTGAACTGGTTTTTTTGCCTATATATATAACTATGTAAATTATGATTAATCATAATAACATGCATAAATTATTTCCTTGACTATATATTATATTTGAAAGTTCGAAAATGTGTTGAAAACACACGAGCGGTTTAGACCCCCAAATTAAAATTACGGCTTGCTTGATTTTACACTAACTTAATGATAAGTGCGCAATGGTGTAAACACAAGCGTATGAGCACAACAACTACTCTAATCCATATTTAAAGCAACACAGCAGTAAAAATGAAATAAACAAGAGTAGGGAAGAAGGGTGCAAACACAGAAAACACCGAGACGTGTTCTCAAAGAGGAAACCGAAGAACTCGGTGAAAAACTTCTCCACCGCCCTCCAAGCGGAAATCGATCCACTAGACAATCAGTTGGGATACATGGGTTGGCAAGAGACCCTCCAAGCCTAATCTACCCGATGCACCTAAGCCCTCCAAGCTCCTACTCCAACAAGGCTTCTCGGAACCGTGTCTTGTCTAGCTCTCCGGATCCCGCAACAAGCTCCATGTTGCATTTGCCATCCTTAGCTTTTTCCAATGCTTCCCAATAGCTCCAAAACACTCTCTACACTCTGAATGTGTGTGGGTTGTGTTTGGGTACAAATCTCCTCTCAAGGTATGATAATGGGAGAGGTATGGAGAAGAGGCTACAATGATTTCTCACTAAGGATGAGTAGCTCTCTCTCAAAAGATGGGTGGGTGAGTTGTAGAAAACCTATCTAGGGTTTTTTTTTTTTTTTTTTTTTTTTTTTTTTTTTTTTTTTTTCTGAATAGCCACACCAACATATATGGGTAATGAGGGTATATATATAGAGTGGGTGAAGGGTAAGAAGGTCACTCATAAAAATCCTCCAGGCAGAATGTTTCGCGACGGTCTCGCGGGAAGGCCTTACCAGCGAGACACTCGCGAAAATGACAGTCTGGCATGACTCTTCAGCTTCCAGCACGTGCAGGACACATGCACCATTTCGCGGGATGCGTAGTAGCGAGATACCCGCGAAAACTCTTCAGTCTTCAATTTCTTGAGTCTTCACGCACTCTCTCTCTCACACATAACCCTTACAATAAATCCCACAATAAATACAGGGTATACAAGATTGAAATCAATTACAATCAAATTTGACACAGAATAAAAGCCAACAAAAAATATAGTTGTAAATAACAACTTTACAATCTCCCCCTTTGGCTATTCCGTGACAAAACCCTAAAACAGACTCTAGACTTAAACGTGAGTTTGGGAACAAAGGCAAAACTCACTCACACCTAATTCTAGATTCTGATAAGCTCTTGAAACATATGAACAAGTATCTCCTGAAACACAACAACACAATAACTTCATTGTATGCAGAAAAACTTGAAAAGCATATGGAGCAATAATAGCAAGATCAAGCTAAATGAAATAGAAACACTAGATCATGGCAAGATCAAACAAGTAATCACTATACACAAGCAATTACTATGCTCATTCACACATGTAATGAACATCCGGATATGCAAGATGATAAGCTCATTTGAAGAGTATCACTTACACATCCAACACTCAACCAATGCGAAATACACGAAGTATTTGCATCTAGGAACAATCCTACTAAGGCACAAGAGTGTTGTACTTGAAGTAAAATTCATGACATTGAACAACAAGCAAACATGCATAAAGGCTGCATAAGCATGGTATAGCAAATGCATGGCACAAACCACAAAGGCCTACAAACTATACATGAAACAAACCCTTAAAGCTTACATAAGCAACATGGGTACAAATGAACCATACAAAATGTAAAATGCTTCCCTTATCATATCACTCCCCCTATCATGAATCATAGGAGCTGTGATGAGCTTGGAACATATATACCTGTACCCTGAAACACTTGCACAAAACACATTAGACCCTCAAGGTAAAGCAAGTAATGAACGGACAAGTATAATGTAACAAGTAAATTGCGATCAAGTAAACATGATGTGAAACATGTGAGCAACTTGATCATACACCAGACAGTCATATGGAAATGACTACAATGATCATATAGCAAAGAAAGTGATCATCCGAACATGCAACCAATAAAGCACAATAGCATAAGGATAAAAGCATGTCCAACACATAAACACTATGCAATGAGAGCAACAAAGCATATCAAAGCATCATAAAGCACCGAGAAAACAAGCATAAAGTAAATCAAGGTTTTCTCAAAAAGAATGCCTTCTCCCCCTTGGTATATGCATCTCCCCTATGGCTTTCTCCCCCTACGAATGTGCACAAGGTAGAATTTCTCCCCCTAAGAGTGTGCACATGAGTCATATAGAAATGACGATACTCTCCCCCTTTTTGTCACGAATAGACAAATTAATCAAAAGGAAGGAGGGAAAGAAAAGAAGATATGAAGAAGATGCATAAGGAGTGCAAGATGAATGAGAAACTAAAGCTCAAACATAATACAAACATTAAAAAAAAATGCTACAAAGCATAAAGAACATGACATGCTAAGGATGATGGAACATGATATGGACCTAGCATGACATAGACACAAGAACATGTTATATGTGCTAAAAGGTCTAAAAAGACTTAACTAGCATGAGTGAATGCAAAAACATGTCAAATGTTAGAGTGTGTGTAGCAAATTGCATCTAGTGTGCATGTGTGATGCATGACTAATGCATGAGCAAGGCACTCAAGGGGCAATGTGTACAAAACACACCACCAAAGATCAAAACATGATAAACATGAATAATTATGGCGATCCCCACAGTTTGGAACTCATCAGAGTCCAAAACAATGAGAAAATGTTATTTTGGCATTTTATCAAACACTTAGAGTGCACACACTACACATGTATGATGAACAATGCAAGAACATATGAAAATCTTGCCTAAATACATGTTATTTTTGCCACAAGGGGCCAACAACCAAACCAAATCATCATTTAAAACAAAGAGGCATACATAGCACAATCCATGGCAAATAAACACAAGGGGTCAAGGATCACACTTAGGTATTTAAACCAAAACAAGTGTACCCGCTCTGATACCAATTGAAAGCTCGAAAATGTATTGAAAACACACGAGCGGTTTAGACCCCCAAATTAAAATTACGGCTTGGTTGATTTTACACTAACTTAATGATAAGTGCAGAATAGTGTAAACACAAGCGTATGAGCACAACAACTACTCTAATCCATATTTAAAGCAACACAGCAGTAAAAATGAAACAAGCTCCATGTTGCATTTGCCATCCTTAGTCTTCAATTTCTTGAGTCTTCACACACTCTCTCTCTCACACATAACCCTTACAATAAATCCCACAATAAATGCAGGGTATACAAGATTGAAATCAATTACAATCAAATTTGGCATGGAATAAAAGCCAACAAAAAATATAGTATAACAACTTTACAATATTGTTTGTATTTCAAATAATAATAGAGATAAAAAAATGACCAACGATAGAAGAGATATGTATATTCAACAAAAATATAGTAAAGAGGATATGGAAATATATGAGGAAAAGGCAATGAGATTTTTGTCTTTGTTAGTATGGTGTTTTGTTATGCTTGTTGAAATATGCTATCATAGGAAGCATAAAATGAAAGAACCATCAAGAAGTAAAATTGAAGAGAGAATTTATCGTTGGAGACTTTGGATGGTAGCTCTATTCATAAGTCTAATTGCATAGAACAATTATGTATAAACATGCATCAGTACAATTTATGTAACATTTTGAGTGATAAGGGTGGATTGGTTGCCACAAAAAATATTATAATTGAGGAAATTGTAGCATTATTTTTATATGTTCTTGCTCAAAACCTCAAGAATAGAACAATTAAAGTTGTGTACGCTCATTTGGGGTAAGTTATAACTAGCTAGACAATTGCATTATGTATTGCAGGCTGTAATTAAGATAGAAAAAAAGTATATTAAACAAGATCATTCATTTCTTCTTGACTGAGAGATGGAAGTGGTTCAAGCTATTTAATAAATAATTTTGATTTTTTTTTTATCATTATTCTTAAAGTTTTTGCATATATATATATATATATATTTATATATTTATTTATCATACTTATTAGGGAGTACTTGGAGTTCTTAATGGAACAGTTGTTACATTAACTATTCTTATAGAAGAAGAAGGAAAATATAGAAATTGGAAATGTGGATTTAGTATAAATGTTTTAGTAGCCTGTAATACTAATCTAAAGTTCATTTATTTATAAACTAGTTAGGAAGGATTTGCATCATATTTTTTAGTGTTTCATGATACTTTGAGTTAGCACAAATTTTCTAGGATCTTAGCTCTTATAGAGGAACTTAATATCATCCAAATTTGACACCAAAAATATTATAAGGAGCTATTTAATCTTTGACAATATTCTACATGAAATACAATCGAACAATGAACAAGGTTTTGTGTTATTATAGAAAATGTGGGCAATATTATGTGAAGACTCAAATTAGGATTATTAATGTTTTTTGCATTCATCATAACTTTATATGGAATGAAATGAATGATAATAAGTTGTTGATAGCTGTGAATCATGATTTATGAGTTAGAAAATGCTTCATTGAATGAAAATGAAGTATTAGAAAAAAACATCACATTTGTTGAGTCATTAAAGAGTGGACCACCTTTTGAGATGCTTTAAGAAAGGAAGGATTTGAGGAGTATCAATCTCAACATCATCTTGTCATTTGAGATTTTAATTTTTTTAAATTTATTAGGACTTTATAAATTTGTTATTTATATTTATTGATTATGAAGATGTGTTAAATTAATTACAAGGATATGAAATTTCATTTAAATTTATGATATTTTAATTATGTCTTTTCCTATTTAAAAAGTATTATTTAAGAAACATAATAGAAATGGAAAAAAAATATATACAAAACAATCGTATTTCTAATCTAGATCACAATCTTAATCACATTCACTCTCAATAAAATATATTCAATAGAATAGAAATGGACAAAGCCTTAGCTATTATCTTATATGATCAATTAGCTCAAGGCAATAAGGATGATGGACATTGGAAAGGTCCAACATACCAAGCTACTATGAAATACATAAATTCTTAGTTAAATCTCAAATGACAAAGAACAATATTAAAAATATGTTGAAGGCATGGAAGCAATATTTTGTTATCATCACTAAGATTAAATAATAATTATAATAGTGGGCTTGTATGGGATGAAGAAAAGAATATGGTTGTTATCACAATGGATACCCTCCAAGTGTGAGATACTTATGTATAGGTATGTATTAATATACATGTGGATTCTTATATTTTATCAAATTTGACCTACCTCATTCCTATATTGCCTTCATTATTAATATAAAAATATATATTCATGTTCTATACCGAGAAATTGTTATAAATTTAGATGCTGACATTGCTCTGTTTTGTAAACCATAATCATTAATACTATTATATCCCTATAAAAAAAATGTGTTGCTATCAACTTAAGCCTTTTCAAGCTCTAAAGAAAAAATTATTTTAGTGAATATTTTTCGTAGTGTTATCTAACAATTTATATATTGGTGATGATGGAGTCAAAAGATTTAGAAACACACCTGAATCAGATTAAGGGTTTCACTGGCTTCTGACTCATAATTTCGTAGACTATGTCGTTTGGGAGACACTGCTAGGATAACAACAACATTTGTTTTTTCATTACGGAACTCAAAGGAGCGATTGCAGATTTGGGTTTTCGAAATTTTGATCTTCTGAGAAGAGGGAAAGACTAAAAGATTTTTTTTTCTTTTCTGAAAAGAACACTATACTCTATAGACTATACTATTAAAGCTACTCTGGACCACCACCAGAACCACCATAAACACCAAATTTGTAACACTTCACCACTAATCGCAACCCATCCATGATCATGATCGCATCAACCCACCTTGTTGCTAATTCACCAATAAAGCCAATCCCCCAGTGAACTCACACAACCTAGCAAGACATTTGCTTGTTGCTCTATTGAGAGAGAGAGAGAGAAGATTTTCAATTCTTCAACTGGGGTTTGGTGACAAGGTAGAGAAATAAGAGAAAATATTTATTTATTTATTTATTTTAAAAGAGTAGAAATGTGCTACAGCAACTGCTACTAGTAGCACTGCTATAATAAAATTAGCAACTAGTTACAAACTTACAATAAACTACTATTGTAGCAGTTAGATAATTGCTATATTTTTTTTAGATTCATCACATGGGATGAAGCATGTTTTTGGTGTTTGGGGTGCTAAAATAACATTTAGGGAGGTTTATCCCCAATGTAAATACTTATTAATATATTAGTCTGAATTTAGTAAAGATAGGGTGAAGACCCTTTGGGGTTTACATCCTCCATTACCACCATGCCACATCAGATTTTCACAAAGTTTCACAAACTAATGAATAGAGTCCAGTACACAAAATTCTTTCTCAATATTTTTAATTTTCAGATAATCAACATCTATAAAATTAAAACACGTCTACAAATATCACTGCCTCAACTATGCAAAGATGCCAGTGGAGATGATAGATGCCGGAGCTGCCTTCACGCTGAGAAATTTTTATAATTTTAGATGTCGGAGAATCCCAAAATATATCTTTTAGTTTGAGAAATTTTTTTAAATTTAGATGCTGACTTTGCTCTGGTTTTGTAAACCATAATCATTAATACTATTATACCCTTATAGAAAAAATTGTGTTGCTATCAACTTAGCCTTTTCAAGCTCTAAAGAACAAATTATTTTACTGAATATTTTTCGTAGTGTCATCTAATTGACTGTATTATGTGCATGCAAATTGGAAGTATATGAAAATCAAACTTTACTTTTTGTGAAGGAGGAATGGTTGCAGGAGAAAATCATGGTTGCATAGGACTTTTTTTTTTTTTTTTGCTAATTTACATATCGAAATATATGGCTTGATGTAAAATTACTGAGACTTGTAAAAAACTAGTGGGAATTGGTTGAGATCTATGAACCAAAAACTCAAATATAACACGACATAAAGGTGTTTTCGTATTTGTAGAAAACATAAATTTAGCCATATTTTCAGAATTATTTAATGTTCTTGGGTCAACATTATTTTGAGAATATATAGCTCAGGAGGGGTTATGATTGACTTCTATGTTCCCTGCTTGTATGTATTAAGAATGTTACTAAAATTAAAATGCAAAAAAGTTTGCGAAAATAATTGAGAAAAAGAGTCTATTAATTTATTGATTTAAAATAAATCCAATTGTAGGTATTCCAAACATAGAATTTCAAATCATTTAAGGTAAAAAATTGAACCAAACAAGTAAAATCTATCAATTTAGAATCAAGGCATTTTAAATCAGTTGATTTAAAATTCAATTCCAAATATCCAAACACAACCTTAGCGTCTTTTGTCACTTGGAGTTTAAGCGCAAGGAATGATTTTGAGGAGTCATTTGCGCACAAATTTGTTCAACACTGCAAAATTATCTCTACTTTCTTGAAGTAAAGGTAATTTCTAAAATTTGGTTTTACCAATTCGTGCATTGGAGGTCAAGATTAGGAGTAATTGTGTGCGAAAAAAATATATTAATCAACTTCCGGACAATCCTTTCCAACTAGTCAACCTCTGTGATGCATAACTCTCTGACTTGTGGTCCAAATAACATACGGTCAGAGCCATTGGAAATTATAATCACAATATTTCTAATGATACTGAAATCACTTGAATTGAACATCAGTAGCACTTCCCATCGAAGCCTTAAAGTGTAATGTTAGAGAATGAAAAGTGCAAAGCTAGCACACTAATCGTGGAAAAAGATGCTAGTGAAAGATCATCATGATCAGTGTAACATTATCCTACATGGACCATAATGTTCTTGATCCTAAAATTTCTATAAATAGCGGCCCATACCTCATCATTTTGAAGAACTAAGGGTGCATACTATTGTCCGTTGGATAATAACTATAAGGCTTTTTTAGGCAAATTTTCTTAGAATGATTAAAATTTTGCTCAATTTTCTCCATAAATTGAGAGTTAGGGTTAGAATGTGAGCATTTTTTGAGAGAATTTTGGCCCCAATGTGGAAGCTCTATCTAAATTTTGCCCAATCCTAAGTTTAATTCTAATTTGATTGCGAAAGCTTTGCTGAAATTCAATAATGATTCGACTACAGAAGCTTTACTAGAATGAGTGGAATCTAAATTAGAAGCAACCATTGATGAAGTGAAAATCGTCAGTCCTTGTAAGTGCGTCCAGATGGAGCTGAATCCTCGTTGGTGCCCCTGGAAAGATGGCTCCCTCAAGGTGGTCACCGGTGGGGTGCCTGCCACAACGTCTCCGATGCCAAAGTCAGTACAAGAAAGCCTTTAGAGAATAACACAAAATATTAGAATAACTATGAGTGATTTTAGGTGTGTCTATGTACCTTGTGTTGGTGCTATGAGGGTTTTATATATTTTTCCACAGCTCCTAGCCATTGTGGCTGTTATTGTGGTTTTAATGCCCTTTTTGGTAACACTTCATGCTCAGTAATGTGGGCTTTGATGGGCTTCCAACGGTCTATACAGCTGGCTTTGTAACTGTCTACGGCGTCATTGACTGCATTGAATAGCTCCCCTACCTTCGTGAGTGACGTGGATATTTGTTCTTCCCGTCTATGTGAGAGAGATCGTCAAACCTATCAGCCGGCCCCCAAGCTCTGTGGTCGTCCGTATAGCGACGACTACTAAAAGGCAAAATGGGTTTTTTTTTTTTTTTTTGACATTTCTCTTGGGATTTCCCTCTACATTCAATGCGCAATGGCGGCGCTAGGTGTGTTGTGGTCACGTGGCATAACCTGAGGGGTGATTTCAATGCTCCACTCCGTGTGACTCTCGGTTTTCCCGCTGTTTTTTCAGTTTTCTGTGCTTAGCTTTTTAAACTTCCTTCTTTTCACTTTCCCCTTCATTTTCTTCAACTCCCAATTATTGTTCTAAGCTTCTTCCTCTCCAACTCTCCTCTGTGATTTTCTCTAAGTCGATGCGTTCAGCGGCTGAGCTCTCTACATTTTTCTTTTAAGGTATGCCTTTCTTCTCTCCTCTTTTTCTTTATATGGCATAGATACAGATTATGCTTGGTTTCTGATTTTTCTTTCCATCTATTTTCTGGTTTTCCATGGTTAGTAGCTCTGAGGTTAGGATAGCTTGCCCCTCAATTTCCTTCCTATTTGCACGTTGTGGACGACTAAATTTCTCGGTTCGAAATAAAGTCAAACAAGTAAAATAGTTTCACAAATGCGAATTTGTATTGATGATTGTGTGGTACAATTCTCTGTTGATTACAAAAGAGTTATCCTCTGATTCGATCTCCTTAAAAGATTTGTTGATTGGATTTGTGATAATGTGATTTTGATTCGAACACAAAATATCCTTCAATTTGGTTGAGGGACGGATGAAGATTGTTGAAATGGAATTACAATGAATCTTTGGCTATGAGCTTGTTAGAAATCCTTTGTTCTTCACGTTCTTCGTGTTCTTCGTATGTTCTTCGTGTTCTTGGTGTGTTCTTTGTCTTTGAAAGTTTGTGGTGGAAGTTCTTTGGTGCTTTAGAGGCTTGAATCCGTAGAGCTTCGCTGATTTGTGATTTGTTGAGGTTTCTGGAGGCTTTTGAGCTTGATTCCAGTGAGCTTTGATATCTAGGAATATGATTTGGATGATTCCTATTTGAATGTTCTTTGTATTTGAAGGTTTGTGGTGGAAGTTCTTCGGTGCTTTAAAGGCTTGAATCCGTAGAGCTTCGTTGATTTATGGTTTGTTGATGTTTTCGGACACTTTAGGCTTGATTCCCGTAAACTTTTGAATCTAAGCAGATGATTTGGATGATTCTGCTTCGAATGTTCTTTGATTTTGTGTTTGAAGTTCTTGAAGTTGCTAGAGGCTTCGGGGCTTGATTCCAGTAGAACTTCTGGACTTCTGAGTGCTTCAGATGGCTTGATGTCCTCTCTTCAGCCTTCCCTCTGATCTCAGCTCTTCTCAGATCCTCCTAAATGCCTTAAGAAGGCTTCTATTTATAGGAGTTTAGGGGTAGGTAAGCGACACGTGGCAAAGTCTGATTGGTGACACGTGGCAGAGCTTGATTGGTCCGCTTATGTCATCGCTTACACGTGCAAGGTTGCTTGGGTCATCGCTTACACGTGCGAGGTTGCTTGTGTCACTGCTTACACGTGCGCTGATGTGTGATTGGTTTTTTTGCATGACACTTGGCAAATTTCCATTGGCTTCTGAGTAGTAATAGTAAACCCTAGCAGCAATACATGGCACTTTGTGATTGGCTGTATTTTGTGGACTTGGTAGTGTGACGTGTCAGCTTGTGATAGGTCGGGAATTTTCCCTCTCTACACACGTTTAGGGGGATCTTTAAGTGTTTTCCCGTACCTTGAGAATTTTGTTTTTGAGGGTTGTGGTTTAAGTGTTGCGTTAGCTGATTTGCTGCCTTTGCTTCGTCAGTCAATTGACTGGTTTGAGAGTTTGGTGAGAGAGCGAGGGATAATGTCTGAGGTTCGATCCAGTGGACTCGAGACTGGGTTGTCTTCTAATGACAACCCCATAGAGGCTGGAGGTGATACGGCCGTTTCTACTCCTCGAGAGGTTAGGGCTTTTTCCACTCGTGGGGAGGGGTGTGGCCTAGATGCTGAAACCCTCTCTAAATTTAGCTTAGGGTTTCAATTTCCCAATAAGGTTAGGGTTCATCTTCCTTCATCAGAGGAACGAGCTTGCCATTTTTCTCCTAGGGAGGTGTGCTTTTACGAGGCTGCCTTCTTGAGCGGGCTTAGATTCTTCGTCCACCCCTTCATAATGGAGCTTCTAAACCACTTTGGAATTGCTTCAAGGCAACTTATGCCTAACTTCTGGAGGATAGTGGCTAGCTATATGGAGATATGGCTGGCCGTTACTGACAGGGATATGATAAGGGTGGACGAGCTTGTCTATTTGTACCGTTTAAAAGAATCAAAGGCGTACGGGTACTATAAGCTAGTGCCTTGGGTCAAGGAAGCTAGGATCGTCAGGGACTTACCCTCGTCATTCCGATACTGAAAGTCCCTATTCTTTTTTGTTTTCGGGGATGAGTTTGAAACCCTTTTTGGCGAAGTTTGGGGAGACGTCCCTAGGTTGCTCCATCGGTGGGGAACCTCGAGTCTAGGTGCGTCGTCTTCCACGAGTACTTCGCCAATTTTATTAATCTGTTTCTTCTGGCTCACATTTTGTTTCTAACTTCCTTGCCTGTTATCTTATGCACAGTTAAGAGACAGCCGAAACTTAAGAGCAGGTACAAGCAGTGTGTTGAAGCAGCCATCGAGTATGAGAGGACGATCGAAGACTTTGACGATCTAGTTGACCCGCGGACTCTCACTTTCCACTGCCTTGGCCCGGAGCCTTCTGCTTTTGTCCTGCGAAACATAGATATTGAGCAAAAAAAGGAGTAAGTGTTAAGCTCGACTACGTTGCCCCTTTCCTCTTCCTTCCCTTATATTATTATTTTTTACAAGTATTTTCCTTTTGCAAGAATGATGACAAAGTTCAATCAGGGGATGTATGCACGAATGAGGGGCAAGAAAAACAAGCCCCTATCCAATCTTGGGGCTAAGGCTGTGCGGGTTATGGATAAGGGGGCCTCTGTCACTCCGGTTACCCTAGTTACTCCCGGGACTGAGGCGACGAGGACAGCCTCCCCAGCTACTTCCGTTGAAGAAATTATTCCCCAGTCAAAGAGGCAGCGTACTGGTGATAAGGGGAAAGATAAGGCTGATTCTCATTCGTCTAGTGTTTGGGACGATGCTGGGAATGCGCAAACAAGGGCGCAAGAGACATTTACTGCTGAGGAAATGAAGGTATTCTCAAGGCTTCCCAATGAAATTGTAAGTCGTCATCTTCACAGGCTCATCCAGGTAGTGTACATGTACCCCTCTTTTTTTTTTTTTTCTTTTTTTGTGGCACTATTCTGAGATTTAGTTCCTTCTTTCAGGTGCTGGGGGAGAGTCTCCACCTTACCTCGGAGTATCTTACTCAAGAGGCCAAGGTCGTGTCTACTGTGTCCAGGGTGGCGGCCCTAGAGGCGGAGAACTCGAAGTTAAAGAAAGATTTGATCGTTGCCATGGACGAGACCAACACCCTGAAGGCAAAGGTCAAGACCTTGGGTGACGACCTCAGGGCTAAACGGCAGTTAACGCTGGAAAAAGATGAACAACTTCTAGCCTCCAAGGAGAAACTCAAAACCATCACTACTAAGGCAGTTGAGGCTTTCCAGTAGACTAACGAGTACAACACGGTGCTCTTCAGTTGGTATTTCAAAGGTTTTGAGCTCCTGAGAAGGTACTTCATCAAGCACCCCACCGGGGTAGATCCGGAAAACTTGGATTTGGAAGAGGTGGATAAAGAAATGACTGCTGGCGAAGCCTCTCAATCCTTGGCTCCCGAGGGCGGTGCTCCTGGAAATGCTCCTACTGACGTTGCTGCCGATCCCTGAACTTGTTTACATTCCTTTTGTAATTTTTTTTTAAGTGCCCAGTGTGTTTTGGGCTTTTTAATTCTACTTTGAGAACAATATTCTAATTTGAGGACAATCTTACCTAGCGTTTATGGGCTTATAATACAATGCTAGTTGCCTATTGACTTTGGGCCTTTACTTACTTATTTACATTCTTGCTTCTGTCTGCTTTGTTTCTTTGGTTGTTTCTTCTTCGTCAGTAGCTTACGTTGTTGTTACTTAGTTAAAATTCCCGTTGAGAATCGCACTCATTGAAGGAATATTGTCTCGTTGGTAAATTACACCCGTCTTAGGCGGAATTTTGTTACTTAGCTGATTTTGTGTTTGACTTACACCCATTTAAGGGATTTTGTCATTCTTTAGCTTCTTCAGCAACTTACATCCGTCTAGGCGGAATCTGGTTACTTAGCCAAGTTTTTATGACTTACACCCATTTAAGGGATCTTGTTCGTCTGTAGCTTCATTAGTAACTTACATCCGTTTAGGCGAAATCTTGTTACTTAACCATTTTTATGACTTACACCCATTTAAGGGATCTTGTCATTTTTGGTTTCGTCAATAACTTACATCCATCTATGCGGAATCTTGTTACTTAGCCATTTTTATAACTTACACCCAATTAGGGGATCTTGCCTTTTTTTTTTTTTTTTTTTTTTTTTTTTTTTTGCTGCTGTGTTTACTCACATTAAGTCATTGACTGAATAGTTCTTTTATTACTTTCAAAAATGAATACAATTGCCTATTACATCTAGTGGTGGTACTTCTTCAAGTGCTCGATGTTCCATAGTCGTGGGAGTCTCTGCCCGTCTAAGGTTTCCAGGTGATAAATGCCTTGTCTGGAGTAATGGACGACTTGGTAGGGTCTTTCTCAGGTTGGGCTGAGCTTTCCTTAGGCAGGATTTCTGGTCGCCAGGGTCACTTTGCGTAGGACGAGGTCCCCTATATCAAGTCGTCTGAGCTTCTCTCTCTTGTTGTAGTAATTAGCCATCTTCTGCTGGTATTTCGTCATCTTGTTAGCGGCCCCATCTCTAACTTTATCCAGGCAATCCAGGTTGACTCTTAGCTGATCGTCATTGCTATCCTCGTGGAACATTTCTTGTCTGATACTGCTTATTCCCACTTCGATTGGGATTACTGCCTTAATGCCATAAGTGAGTCTGAAGGGAGTTTCTCCTGTTGGGGTTCTTGCTGTAGTCCTGTAAGCCTACAAGACATTGGGCAATTCCTCAAGCCAGGCCCTCTTAGTTTCGTCCAACTTGGCTTTGATAATCTTGAGTAGTGTCTGATTAGTCACCTCTGTTTGTCCGTTTGCTTGTGGATGTCTTGAGGATGAGAACTGGTTCTTGATCACTAAACCTGAGCAAAAATCCCTAAAGCTCTGACTGTCGAGCTGCATCCCATTATCTGATATGATCGTCCGTGGAATCCTGAACCTGCAAATTATGTTCTTCCACACAAAGCTCTAGATTTTCGCTTCGGTGATGGTGGCTATTTCGTGAAGTGATAGCCTCCCCTTAGCCATTTCGTGAAGTAATTAATAGCGACTAGTAGGAACTTTACCTGTCCTTTACCTTGGGGCAATTAGCTGACGATATCAATTCCCCATTGTGCAAATGGCCAAGGGGAGGCTATCGTCATCAGTCTTTCAGCTGGAAGGCATTGGACATTCCTAAACCTCTGGCACTTGTCGCACTTCTTGACGAGCTCTCTCGCATCTACCTGCATAGTAAGCCAGAAGTAACCTATTCTGACGACTTCACTTACCAAGGATCTGGGGCTTGCATGGTCTCCGCACATCCCTTCATGAATTTCTTCCAAAATATACTTGGCTTCCTCTTCATCTACGCACTTCAGGTAGGGCATGGAAAAGCCCCTTTTGTACAGGGTGTCATTCAGGATCGTGAATCTAGCTGCTCTCTTCTTGACCTTCCTGGCCTCCTTGACGTCTTGTGGGAGATGGCCGTCTTAGAGGAATGATATGATCGGGGTCATCCAGCTGCTTGTGCTTTGGATTACAAATGTAGAAATTTCCTCAATGCTAGGGCATTTCTGGATTTCCATCTCTAAGCCAATGCTCGTTGATCCAGCTTCTGACAATGCTAGTTTTGCGATTTTGTCTGCTACCATGTTTTGGCTCCTAGGGATCGGCACGAACTCCACCCTATCAAATGCTTCGTCAGTCTGAGGTATTTTTGCATTCTTTCCTCCTTTGCTTCATACTCCTCCTTTATTTGCCCTATTACCAGCTTAGAATCGCTCCGGAGGAGAAAATTTTTAGCTCCCAGGGCTTTTCTGACCCTTAGTCCCGTCAATATTCCTTTGTACTCGGCTTCATTGTTGGTGGCTGGAAATCTTAGTCGAACTCCGTATTTAAGCGTTTCTCCATCTGGGGTGGTTATGACGACCCCTACTCCCCCCTTTTTTTAGGCAGACGAACCATTGGTATGTATCGTCCATTGTTCTGTCTCGTCGGTGATGCCATCCTCGTCTGGAAGAGTGAACTCGGCAATGAAGTCTGCCAGAGCCTGTGCCTTAATGGCTGTCCTAGGGTGGTACTCGATGTCGATTTAGCTAAGCTCGATTGCCTATTGGACCATTCTCCCTGCTATCTCAAGTTTGTTCATGGACTTCTTGATGGGTTGGTCCGTCATTACCAGGATAGGGTTCGCTTGAAAGTACAGTCGTAACTTGCGCGAGCTACTATTAATGCAAATGCAATCTTTTCAATCCTTGGGTACTTGGCTTCTGCACCTTGAAAAGCTTGGCTAACGTAGTAAACTGGGAGCTGTTTCTTGTTCTCTTCTCGAATCAATGTTGCACTCACGGCTGTGGCTGATACTGCCAGATATAAATATAGGTTTTCTCCTTCCTTGGACGGACTTAAGAGGGGCAGATTACTCAGGTAACGCTTGAGTTCTTGAAAAGCCTCCTCGCATTTGTCAGTCCAGGCAAAAGCTTGCTGCAATGTCTTGAAGAAGGGCAAGCATTTGTCCGTTGCTTTAGAGAATAACCTGTTGAGTGCCGCTATCCTTCTTGTGAGCTTCTGGACTCCTTTAACTGTCTTTGGTGGTGCCATATCGAGTATGGATCGCATCTTTTCCAGGTTTGCTTCTATCCCCCTTTAGAACACCATGTATCCCAAGAACTTCCCCGAGATTACTCTAAAGGCACACTTACCGGGGTTCAACTTCATCTGGTACTGTCTAAGTGTGGCAAATGTTTCTTTGAGGTCGTCTAGATGAGCAAGTTCTTCTTTACTCTTAACGAGCATGTCATCCACATATACCTCCATATTTCTCCCGATCTGCTTGCTGAACATTTTATTCACCAGCATTTGGTAAGTTGCTCCTGCATTTTTCAATCCGAAGGGCATTACCTTATAGCAATAGAGCCCTTGGCTCGTAATGAAAGCAGTTTTCTCCTGGTCCTTTTCAGCCATCTTTATCTGGTTGTATTCTCAGAAGACATCTATGAACGTCAGTAACTTATGCCCTGCTATAGAATCCACTAGCTGGTCTATCCTTGGCAGAGGGAAAATATCTTTTAGGCAAGCTTTGTTCAGGTCTATGAAGTCCAGGCACATCCTCTATTTCCCATTTGCTTTCTTCACTAGGACGACATTGGTGAGCCACTCTGGATAGTAAACTTCTCGAATAAAACCTGCTGATAGCAACTTGTTAACCTCATCCGTAATTGCTTGATTCCGTTCTAGAGCGAAGACTCATCGTCTTTGCTGGACGGGTTTCTTTTCGAGGTTCACATTTAGCTTGTGTTCGATGACTCTTGGGGATATGCCTGGCATGTCCTCGTGACTCCATGCAAAGACATCCAGGTTCTCTTTAAGGAACTAGACAAGTCTCATCCTCATCTCAGGACTCAATGTCATCCCTATCCTAGTCGTCTTTGCTATTTCTCCCTCAACCAACTCCATTGTCTCTAGGGCTTCCACTTTCTCTTCTTCCTTCTCCTCAATCATCCATGTATGGTTTTCTTTCGCAACTAGCACGGCCTGGTAGCATTCCCTAGCCAGTACTTGATCTCCTTTCACCTTGCCCACATCATTCTCTATTGGGAACTTTACCTTCAAGCAATAGGTAGAAATGGCTACTTTCCAATGGTTAAGCGTGGGTCTCCCGATGATCACATTGTAAGATGAAGGGCAGTTTACCACCAAAAAGTCCAACTAACGAGTCAACTGCCTCGAGTGAGTCCCCACTGTAATCGTCAGCGTCACTATGCCTTTGGAATATACCCTGTCTCCACTGAAGCTAATGAGGGGAAAGTCAAATGGGTACAACCTTCCTGGATCTAGCTGCAGCTGCTGGAAAGTGGAGAGGTAGATGATGTTCGCCGAGCTACCATTATCTACGAGGATTCTCCTGGTATTGAATCCTTCTATCACGAGCATTATAACCAGAGGATCATCATGAGGCTGCTTCACTCCTCTAGCTTCTTCTTTTGAGAAACACATGTCCCAGTTCGTCCGTCTTTGCTTAAATGGGGGCATCCTGTGGACATTGTTCACCTGCCTCTGATGCGCTTTATTGAGAGATTTGAACGACCCTCCTGTGGATGGGCCACTTGTGATCATCTTTATCTCCTTGATCACACTTGGCGAGCGCTGAGATGTGTGATCCTCGTCACTAGGTGAAAATTTGCGCTGGTTCTTGTTGTCGCCTCTGAATCTGCTAGATTCCCCCTTTTTCACATACTTCTGCAGTTTCCCTTTCCGTATAAGCTCCTCTATATGCACCTTTGGGTCCCTACAATCCTCTATGTAGTGGCCCTAATCCTTGTGGAACTGGCAGTATTTTTTCTTGTCACGGACGTTGGGGGATGAATGTAATGGCCTTAGCCATTTGAGGTAGTGCTCATCCTTAATCTGTGCCAAAATTTTGTCAACAGGCATAATTAAAGGAGTGAATTTTACCGTTCAATGAGTTTTTTCGTCTTTCCTTTTACTCCCGTCATTAGTCCGACGATCTGGACTCTCCCTTTTTTGTCCTTTATGATCATCCTCCTTCCTTCCCTTGTCTCCCGGCTTTTCCACGTCCTTTATGGCGGCTAACGCATCTTCAGCGTCCATGTACTTCTGTGCCTTCAAGAGCATCTCTGCCATCGTCTTAGGAGGATTCTTCGTGAGTGAAACCACGAACTCTCTAGACTTCAACCCCGCTTTAAAGGTCATCAACTGCACCTTGTCGTCAACTTCGTCCAACTTTAGGGTCTTCCGAGTAAAGCGTTTCACATACAATCTCAGGGTTTCTTTCTCCCCTTGTCTAATGGTGAGTAAGTAGTCTGCTGGCCTCTTAAGGCGTTGCCCCCTAACAAAATGGCGCAAAAAGGCGTTGGTCAACTGTTTAAAGTTGTCGATGGACGATGTTGGTAACTTTGTAAACCACTCCCGTGCAGCTCCTTTGAGAGTGGTGAGGAAGGAATGGCATAGTATTTCGTTAAGAGGCTATTAAATGCCTAGTGTCGTCTTGAAGGTGTTGAGGTGATCCTGGGGGTCCTTGAGGCAACCGAAATTTCGACGGCACAGGGCATTCCAAGACTGCCGTGGTGAAGGGCGAGTATGTTGCCCTGACCATTCTATCTAAGTTTCAGTCTGTTTTCCCCTTAATGGCGTTACTCAGCTCGTCCATCTCCTTTCTCATCTCCTGAAGAAGATCTGAGTTTTGCTCATCTGGGGTAGCTGGTCCTTGACAGTCGCTTCTCCTATGGCTATTTCCCTCATCCTTCTCTTGATTGGCTCTAGACCGGTTCTTTTCCTGTTGAAGTCGTAGCCTCATTTCCTGATTCTGTCTGGTGAGTTCTTCGACGCTAGCCGCAAGAGCCTAGACTTGCAGAGCTAATGCTGCAGAATCCTGATTGGACTCCATCTAAATGTAGAAATAAATTGGGAACTACGCTTTCAAACTTAAGTACGAAAATGTCATTTCCCATAGACAGCGCCAAACTGATGAAGTGAAAATCGCCAATCCTTGTAAGTGCGTCCTGATGGAGTTGAACCCTCGTCGGTGCCCCTGGAAAGATGGCTCCCTCAAGGTGGTCACCGGTGTGTCTGCCATAACGTCTCCGATGCCAAAGTCAGTACAAGGAAGCTTTTAGAGAATAACACAGAATATTAGAATAACTATAAGTGATTTTAGGTGTGTCTATGTACATTGTGTTGGTGCTATGAGGGCTTTATATATGTTTCTACAGCTCCTAGCTGTTGTGGCTATTATTATGGTTTTAATGCCCTTTTTGGTAATGCTTCATGCTCAGTAATATGGGCTTTGATAGGCTTCCAATAGTCTATACAGCTGGCTTTGTAACCGTCTATGGCGTCGTTGACTGCCTTGAATAGCTCTCCTACCTTCGTCAGTGATGTGGATATACTGACAGAGATATTTGGTCTTCCCGTCTGTGTGAGAGAGATCGTCGAACCTATCAGCCATTATACAGAGTTATAGGTAGCTAATGGATTCTAAATACTTGTTTAGGTAAAACTTAAAATAATAATAATAAAAAATAAAAATAAAAATCCATAATAACATACATATTCTTTAAAAATTCTTGATAAGTCAAGTTCATTCAAGCCCCATCAATCAACCACATGACTGGTTGGGGGGTTCAATTAATGCAGATCCGATTTTGGCATCTAGTTGACTCTTTATTTCATAAGAGCATCCGTAGTAGGTGTGGTAAATGTGCCAAATGCCAAATATTTGGCACATTTACCACACCAAACACAAAAAAACACCAAATATGAGATGTGGCAAATCTCATAATTTTTGCAACATTGAACAGTACCGTTGCTAATTTGCAATGGTACGGACGAAATGTGGTATATGGGATAATAATTTTTTATTCTGTTCTCTCTCTCCTCTCTCTTCACTTTATTTTTTTCTCTTCTCTCTCAGTCTCACCGATTCCCTCTTTTCTCTTCGCATTTGGCGAGATTTTTTTTCTTCTTTAATTTAAGATCAGTTGACGGTGGCCATTATCAGGCGCAAGCGGCATGGGTTCCGTCTCACCGATTCCCCCTTTTCTCTTCACCAGAGGCGCAAGCGGTATGGGCATGGCTCACCAGTTCGCCGCTCACGATTCGCGAGTTCGCCGCTCACGGTGGCCACGGCTCGCGAGTTCGTCGCTCATGGCTCACAAGCCATCGTCATCGCCGACGTCCAAGACGAGAAGGGCCATCGTCATCGTCACGACGTCATCGTCATCGTCATCGCTCTCCAATCTCGCCGATCTCTCTCTCTTTTTTGGTGTTGGTTGTTTTGATTGTTGTTGGTTGTTTTGATTCTGTGACTTCGGATTGTGATCAGCGTGGGTTTCTGGGTTGTGGTGGGTTTGGGTGTGTGTGTTTTGCTTGGTGTTTTGCTCGTCGGCGTGATGGGTTTGCCTCTGTCTTTCTTCTTTCTTCTCACCGATCTGGGTTTGTGGGTTGTGGATGTCTTCTTTTTTTTTTCTTTTTTTTTCTTTTTTCGTGTGGTGGATTTTGGTTGCCACAGTGGAGGTTGATACTGGTAGTGCTATGGCGAAGGTGGCTATGAATATTTCTGTTGGATTGTGTGAGGGTTGTTTTTATATTATTTTAAAGTATTGTATATATTATTTTAATAGAAGTGGTAAAAATATAGAACATCTGATAAATAGGATGTTGTAAAATGAGGTGGTAAAATAATAAAGTAGACTTTTGATGTTGTAAAATAGCATAATTTATACAACATCTACTACTGATGCTCTAATAACACACACACAAATATATATATATATATATATATATATATATATATATATATATATATATTGTGGTTGACTTGATGGTCTTCCAATATTGGAAAAGCACAAGTTCCCACCTTATAATCTTGGCCTAATTTCCATCTGAACTTGGTTGTTAGCTATTAGCCTTATCTCTAGTTCCTCCACTTTCCATCGAAGGATTACTGAACACATTCTTCTCTTTTGATTGTTTATATTTTATTATTTTCGATTGACCCTATAAAAATTTTGAAAAATCATTTGAAACTTGTTTAAAATTTTTAATTAATTTTTTAATTTTGATATCATCATAATTTCTTTTTTAGAAAACGATTTTAAAAACTAAAAAATTAAATTTTTCTATTATTTTAGCAGTTCCATTTTTAAACTTTAAAACTTTGGGTAGAGCACATAATAATGCTTGTATCACACAATTTCACACACACTTTACTGCAATTCTCCTATGTAAAAATTCGTGATAGACTTACTATTTTTTCTCCGTTACTCACTATTTGCCATGTAGGAAAATTATGACAAAGTTTGTGTGGAAATGTGTAATTCTAACATTATTGACAAAAGTTGTATTTATTTTCACACAAACTATTTTACACATCCCCAGTATATTGGTCGCTTTTTTTTTTTTTGGTTAAAAGGAAGCTTAAATTAAAAACTAGGAATTACAAAGTCTAGGGTAGGCCACACCCCAAGCATCAGCCAATAGTTGGTACAAAACAAAGGGAGGGGGGGTGAGAATACAAAATAAGGGGCTGTTTGGCACTATTTTTTTCATCACTCAATTTCCATCACTCAATTTTCATCACTCATCACTAATTACTCATCACTCATCACTCATCACTCTAAACTCTAAAATACCAAGGCTGTTTAGCACCATCACTCAATTTCCATCACTCAATATTTTTCGCACTGTTTGTGGGCCCTATATCTGTCACTGGTGCAGCTTTTTTTTTTTTTTTTTTTTTTTTCAATACTCACAAACCTGAACCAGTGAAAGAAGAAAGGAAAAAAAAGTTCAGATCACTCGAACCCAGTGAATGAAAAAAAAAAAAAAAAAAAAAAAAAAAAAAAAAAAAAAACCCAGATCACCGAACCCAGTGAAAGAAGAAGAAGGAAAAAAAAAAGGGAAGAATACCGAGGAGACTGAACCCAGGAGAAGGAAAAAAAAAAAAAAAAAAAAAAGGAAGAACAGGGGAGACCGAACCCAGTAGAAGAAAGGGAAAAAGAAAGGGAAGAACAGGGGAGACCGAACCCACGAGAAGGAAGGAAAAAAGAAAAAGAAATAAAAGGAAGAGTTGTTTTGGTCAAAAGGTGCGGCTGAGTTATAATTAGTGGGTCCCTCATATGTGTTTAATTACAAAAATGTCATTGAGTTATGAGTTATGGAAATTGAAAATAGCCAAAATGTGTTTTCAGTTTCCATAACTCATAACTAAAAAATCAGAGAATTGAGTGATGGAAACAGAGTTATAGAAACAGAGAATTGGTGCAGCCAAACGGACTTTTTGCTATGAGTCCCACCATTTTCGAGAATTAAGTTATGGAAACAGATAATTGAGTTACGGAAACAGTCTAACCAAACAGCCTCTAAAATTCTCTCTAATGGAGCAGCCTTCTTTAGCAAGTAGACCAGCATAGTGGTTTCCTTCACAATAAGTGTGGTAGACAAGCACTAGTTCAAAGGTTTGGATGAGCAACCTGCAGTCAGATATTAGGGAGTTACATGGGTGTGCTTGGAGAGAACTATCATTTTGCAAGGTAATGAAATCAGTGACCACTTTGGCATCTAATTCAACATGCAATTTTTTGATATTCAAGTTTTTTGCCAAGGTGAGTCCATCACGTAAGCCCCAAAGCTCAGTAGCAAGAGAATAAGTGAATCCAATGTTCCTCAAAAATCCACCTATCCAATTTCCCCTATAATCTCTGATGAGACCACCTGCACCCAAAGATTGGATTCTTTTGAAGATGTTGTCGGGGGAGAAAGAGGTATTTTCCATGACAAACTTATTTTTAGCTGACCAAATAGCTCAAACAGTAACGAGAAATATAATACTCCATGATATGTCAGTGAAGAGGGAAGTGTTAGTTTGCGCTATGGACATTTTCTTTATCCAAGGGAGAGTGTTGTTTGAAGAGTGAAAGTGGTGAGGGAGGTTAGGGGTGACTTTGGACCAAATGTAAGTGATCATAGAGTAGTCACGGAGAATGTGAAGGGGGGTTTCAGGGGCGGTGCAGCAGATGGGACAGATGGGGTCATTAGTGATTTTTCAATTATGGAGAAGAGATTTGGTGGGGAGGCTATTATGGCAAGAAAGCCAAAGAAAAGTAGAAATTCTTAGGAGTGTAGGCACTTTCCAAAGCCATTTCCAGCTAGTGTTTGGAGTCTTGGGATTAGGGTCGCAAGCAAGAGTGTAAGCCAAACTTGAATTGAACTTACCATTAGAAGATGGAAACCAGTACATGGAGTCGGGATGGAGGGGAGAGGTTGGCTTGAGGGTGGCTCAAATGATGTCTATAATGTGATTAGGGAGATGATAGGATAGATTAGCAAAATTCCAGCTGCCATTTTGGTCCTAAAGATCACAAACTTTGAGTGAAATTTCATGCCGTGGGAGAGGACCCTATATCATGCTACGGATAGTGCCTCTACCCGACTAATTGTCATCCCAAAACAAAGTTGAGATGCCATTTCCCAAGCGCCAACCTGTGCCGAGAGAGCAGATTAGGTTTGCTTTGAGGAGGCTATCCCATATAATCGAAGTTTTCTTGGATGCGGAGTGTTGGGGTGGATACTTGTTGCGGAGAGTTAAAGCCCACATCTCACAAGAATTGTTTCGAAGTGCCCAAGTTCTTTTGGCAAGGAGGGCTAGATTTCTAGCAGATGCTCTCTTGATGCTAAGCCCACCAAGGAATTTTGGAGTAGTCACTGTAGCCCAGTTTTTCAAATGGAGTTTTTTATGTGCTTTGGTGTCACCCCAAGGGAAGTTTCTATTGATTTGGAATAATTAAAAGTGAGACGACCCGCGAGGGAAAGGGTTTTAGATTTCCAAGATGCCAACTTGTCGTGAAGCTTATCAATGATGAAATTGTATGCTCTTTTATTTCCTTTATTGGTAAGGATAGGCACACCAAGATATTTCCCAAAATCAATACAAGAAGATATACCTAGCTCATTCTCCATGCTTTCTCTAATGGAGGGGGAGGTGTGAGGAGAGAAGAGGATTTTGGACTTTGTGAAGTTAATTTTTTGACCCCGAAAGCTTACAAAAAGAGTCCAAAACTTTTTTTTATGGTCATGCAATTTCTTTTGGATGCTTTGACAAATAAAATGAGGTTGTCCGCAAAAAATAGATGAAAGAAAGGGAGATCGTTTCTTTTGGTTTTAATCCCTTTCCAATTTCCTAGCGAGACTTCATTAAGGATGAGCCAAGCAAGGTGCTCCATGCAAAGCATGAAAACGTAGGGGGAGAGCGGGTCACCTTGGCAGATGCCCCTTGAAGGGAGGAAAGGGGTAAGGCACTCTCCGTTGAGGAGGATGGAGAGATTGGAAGAGGTTATGCATGACATAATGAGCTCAATCTAAGCAGTGGGAAAGTTGAACCGATTAAGAGTGTGCCTGATAAAGCTCCATTCGAGCCTGTTAAAAGCCTTTTCGAGATCAATTTTTATTGCCATTAATCCTCTCTTGCTCTTGGAGGTTGTCATGGAGTGGATGATTTCTTGGGCAATAATGATGTTGTCGCTTGCTTTCCTTCCTGGAATAACGCTTGCTTGGAAGGGATGGATGAGGTCACCAAGGTGGGGTTTAAGACAGCTAACAAGAATTTTAGTGATGGTTTTGTAGAGGGTGTTGCAAAGGCCAATTAGGCGGAGTTGGTGGACAGTTTCAAACTTGGCAGTCTTTGAAATAAGGCAGAGGAGGGTGAAATTTAGGTCAGGGGGCAAAATTTTTGGAAGAAAATGGGATCAAAACTGTTGGGTCCTAGGGCTTTGTGGGGTTTAAAGGAGTTGATTGCAGCATGAATTTCCTGTGTTGTGATGTTGTGGAGCTGGGGGTCATCAATATTGAGAAGAGGTATGTGTATGTTGGGGAATGGGATGGTGTGAGTAGAGTGAGTGAGGTCAGTGGTATAGAGAGATGTGAAGTGGGAAATGATGGAGTTCTCAATGTCCATCAGGGAGTAAGTCTAGTTGCCCATAGGATCTTTAAGGCACCAAATCTTGTTATGATGTCTTCTACGGATGGTGGAGATGTGGAAGAAGCTGGTGTTTCGGTCCCTTAAAATATGCCATTCAGTTCTGGATTTGAGGGCCCAAAAATCTTCTTCAAGTTTGAGAATGTGGTTAAACTCGGTCATGAGCTCCTTTTCAAGTTTAAGGAGAAAGGGGGAGCGATTGGAGCAGAGGGCTATTTGGGTACCCTTGAGCCGAGCGAGCACACCTTTTTCTTTTTTTTTTCTATGAAAAATATTTCCAAAAGTTTCTTTGTTCCACACCTTGACTCTATTGGTGAAAAGTGTAAGTGTTTGGATTATATTATCGGGGTGAGCTTGCCAGGCATCCAAGCCGACATTATTAAAAGATGGATCATTGAACCACATGGTTTCAAGGCGGAAGGGACGATTATGGGGGCAATTGGGGGGGGGGGGCGTTTAGTGTTTAGCAATATGGGTGGTGATTAGATGATGTTTTAGGGAGATGGGTGACAGTGGTATCTTCAAAAAGCAGTTGCCATGAGGGGGTACATAGAGCTCTGTCAAGGCGTTTCATAACAAAACTAGAGTCTCTCTTGTTCGACCATGTAAAGCAAGGGCCATTATAACCAAGATATAATAGGTTGCAATCATTCATGAAATCATTAAAATGAGAAATGCGGCTTCGGATGAGTATAAAGAAGTGTAGTTAGTGGGCAACAAGTTTAAGTACATCGTTACTAAAAAAACAAAACAAAACAAAAACAAAGGGTAAAATAGTAAATTAGCCATAATTTTCAAACAATATAATTAACGGACAATATTTTCAAACTATATTTTTTACTAGCATCTCGACACTAAGATGCTCGATTTTGGCTTATAAATCGACTCTCAATGACTCGATTTTTATGGTCTAATCACCACTGATGTGGCATCTTTTTCCACGTGGCGACCCACTTGGAAATCGAGTTTCTAATACTCGATTTATAAACCAAAAAATTTTCAAAAAATTTTAACTCTCAGGCATGCCTCACCTAGATCAGATCAAAATTTCAAAAAATTTTAACGCTCAGGCACGCCTCACCTAGATCAGATCAAAGAGAGAGAGAGAGAAAAACTAGATCAGCCTCACCTAGATCAGATCAGAGAGAGAGAGAGAGAGAAAAACCAGATCAGAGAGAGAGACTAGATCAGATCAGATCAGAGAGGGAGAGAAAGACCAGATCAGAGAGAGAGAGAAAGAGCTCCCGAGTCGCGAGGCCCAGGCCCGGCGCGAGCCTGGCGTTCCGGGCCTCGTCGCGCGAGCCCCAGGCCGCGCGCGGCCTGGGCCTCGCAGCGCGACCCCCAGGGCTCGCCGCGCGACCCAGGCCCTACCGCCTGGGTCGCGCGAGTGGCCTGGGGCTCACCGTCTTCTTCTGCTGCTTTTCTTCTTCTTCAGCTTTTTTTTTTTTTTTCTTTCTGGCTCTGATTTTTTTTGCTGGCTGGCTGGCTGGTGCTGTTGTTTTGGTATATATAGGCTTATAAATCGAGTCTTACGTGGACTCCACATGGAAAAATTGCCACATCAGAAATAATTAGAGCATAGAAATCGAGTCTTTGATGGTCGATTTATAGGCCAAAATCGAGTCTGATAGACTCGAGTTGCTAGTAAATCATATAGTTTGAAAACTAGAACTACTAACTAAATGGTTGGGAAATTATGGCTAACTACCTATTTCGTGCCAAAAACAAAAACAAAAGAACGAAATTGGGATTTAACCAAGATTTGCCAACTATGTAGTTAGTTGGCTAGGTTCTGAAACTATATATAATACTAGCAAATCGAGTCTAAAAGACTCGATTTTGGGACTAGAAATCGAGTTTTTTAGGCTCGTTTTTTATGTTGTCATCAGCTCTGATGTGGCATTTCTGCCACTTGGCACCACCTGGAAATCGAGCGTTAGAGGCTCGATTTTCCTGGAAACCGAGTCTCTCTTACTCGATTTCTAATAGCAATTTTTCAAATTTAAAACTCTTAAGTATCTCGCTCACCGTCTCAGTCTCTCACTCTACTCTCTCTCTCTCACTCTCACGCAGCATCTACTCTCTCACTCTCTCAGCCTGATCGACGCCGGCCGTCGCTGACCCTCTCACTCTCTCAGCCTCACCGTGCCCAACCCACTGTCAGTCACCCTCTCACTCTTTCAGCCTCACCCTCTCACTCTCTCGGCCTCACCGTCCCCGACCCACTGTCACTCACCCTCTCACTCTCTCGGCCTCACCGTCCCCGACCCACTGTCACTCACCCTCTCACTCTTTCAGCCTCACCCTCTCACTCTCTCGGCCTCACCATCCCCGACCCACTGTCACTCACTCTCTCAGCCTCACCGTGCCCAACCCACTGTCAGTCACCCTCTCACTCCTTCAGCCTCACCCTCTCACTCTCTCGGCCTCACCGTCCCCGACCCACTGTCACTCACCCTCTCACTCTCTCACTCACCGTCTCTACTCTCACTCAGTCTCCACCATTCATCAGCTTCGCCAAAGGAACAAAGACGTAGCAAACGGTCATGACCAAGCTTTGAGGTCCTTCAGTCTACGCGGTCTCTGAAAACAAAAAAAAAAAGGTGAGTCCCTTTATGCAAAATGTGTTTCACCGTTTGGTTGCTGAGAAACAGTGGGAAAAATAAAAGAATCTTTGGTCAAAGTTCGTTTTTTTCTATTTTGGTTTCTGTTTTGAATTTCTAATAGAACTGTTAAAAAAGATCGGAGCTTTGTTGTTTGTCTTAACAATTTATGTTTCTGGCTTTGACGTATTACTTAGCCAATAAAATTTTTACTGATGTAATATTAATAAGGGGTTACATGATATCCATCTTAATGTTTGCACAAATAGTTTTTTTCTTTCTTGCTTGCTTTATATTTCAAGTTCTTTTCATGTATTGATCATAACATAACCTGTTTGTATGCTTGATTAGTTGTAAACCAGGGGCATTATTACCCACACAAAAAAACCCAAAACAAAACAAAGATCATTGTGTTTGGGAAATTTTATTTTCTTTGTCAAGACTCCATTTAGTTCGATTAGAAAAATGGTTTTTGAAGGAATTCTTATGAACAAATGTGAATGTTCCATTCATCTCAGTCGTCATGATTTTTGGTGTATGACTTGATTTTGGTTCAAAGAAATATAAAGCTCTTTTTACTATTTGAAACTTTTTTTACTTTCCCTCTAGCATATTCTAGTTTTTGAAAGGATTGTTATGGATAAAATCATTCTCTGTTTTATCTCAGTTGAAATGATTATTGGGGGCAATATAACGTGATTGATTTTGTTTTGAATAAATTAAAAGCTTGAAACTTTTTCCTATTGTTGAACTTGGCCAGATCCTAAATAAATAGCTAAATTGCCAACTAGATAAGAATGTCAAAACAGACATTCTTACCTTTCCCTGCTTACGTACCTAATATGTGTGTTGCATCATATACCCTTGTCGTTCCCCTATAATATTTCAGCCGTAGCCATCAGCTTGTGTATACTGAATTGAATTTTATTGAAACTACGAAATGAAGAAAAGTGAGTGTGCATCCCTTCTCCCTTTTCCCCTTATTGCTGATTCTAGTTGTATCAACACCTCCTTAATTCTCATAAAATGGCTGTTAAAAGAAGGCACTCAAATCCATTATTGTTAATGTCACTTAAAAAGATTATAACAAAATATGTATATATATATATATATATATATGTATGTATGTATGTATGTATGTATTTTATGAGGGCTCTATCATGAACAGTAAGGTCTTGGACCAGTCCATTTTCAGTTGTTTATAGGTTGTCATTGCCAGTGATTAGCCTTTTATGTATTAGCCTTTTAATGTACCTTACACACTAACATTGAGGGACTCTAATGATTTCAATGTGTACTAGGTAATGCTGGCCTGCTTCCGTTGCTAGTACCTGATAAAATCCTCAAGTTAAAACAGCTTTGTGTACTTACTCTTGCTGAGACAAAGAAGGTATATAAATTTACAGGTTTTGATACCCATATACATATCTTATTCAGTTGTTTTTATTGCAATTAGTTTTATTATCTGCCTTGAACTTCTAAGTTAATTGTGTACATGGTTATAGAATTTGATTGCAAATGCAAATATGTTCTTGAGAGTTGAAATCTTCTATTTTCCTTTCCTTGATGTGGTACTTGGGTCTCTTTAAACACTTAAATAATTCCAAGGCAATTTAGTCCCATGGATATAACAATTACTTTACTTTTTCATCCTCCATCATCCCATCTTTCCTATCAAACACTTGGATATAAAGTGTCAAATTATTTTTCCCTCCATTGTTTTTTTCTATCCTTTTCTTTCCTCACCTTTTCATCTTCCTTCATTCTCATCTTTTCTTTCCTCTCACCTTTTCATCTTCCTTCAATACCAACTAGAGTAAAAAACTATAAGGAAAAAAAATCCTCAGGACAAAAAAAAAAGAATAAAAAAATTCAAAACCCTCACAGATAAAAACTTTAGTTCATCACAAGTTTCTTCTATTAATTAGAGTTCACAAATAAAAATTTATGTCAATAATCCCCAGTACAAAAAATTCATTTCAACCTCTCTATGCCAAGAGTAAGTCCTACTTATGAAAGTGAAACAAAGAGCAGGAAACCACTAAAATGAGGGATTCACTCTTATAATAAAGAAGTCAAAGTTGGTGTCGCACTCCATTTATGCCTTGCTATCTATACTCACTGGCTCAGCTTCCTTAGCTGCAGCTTTCTGCATATACAAGACAACAGAAGTTTAAGCAACACATCCAGCCCCAATACAGTCATCACAGCAAGTATGGTAGTAAATGCAGAATTAACTTACATCTGATTCATGAGGCTCCAACTTATTTAGCTTGGCAAACATGTTGCCATAAAACTTGGCCTCTTTCTTATTGTATTCCTTGAACTTTAATTGCATGTGAACAGGGGATCTTAATGTTTTGCCACTTTCCACAACCACATGTTCTAGCAAATATGCGCACATCATGACTGTGGTTTCCCCCTCCACCTCTTCGGTCGTTGTACGGGGTAACCACTTGATATATACCAAGTTCATGATTAAAATGCCTCAAAGTGTGTCCTGAAATTTTCTTCTCATTTTTGGTATAGATCCCCATTACATAATCAGTCCACACCTTACCTTGAGAGAGATTAGAAGAAAGTAGTTCCCTTCGATCGTGGAAATATGCAACAAGTTTGCACCAAATGAACTCAACCATTGCAGCAATGGGCAAACCGCGGGCACCTTTAAGTACCCCATTGAAGCACTCAGAGATATTGGTTGTCATTGCCCCGTAACGTCTTCCACCATCGTGTGACTGGGTCCATTTGTCCAAATCCAAACTTACTAGATATGTATGTGGCATATAGCATGTAATATTGGGATCACCAGGTCTTACACCCCTCAACATATTAATCTCGGCCTCCTTAATGGTTTGCATTATGGACTCAAATTTAGCTTCATTAGTCGCATATCCAGCTTTCAAGGCCAATGCCTTTAGAGTTGGGTTATCAAAGTGTGTGTTGAAGTTGCTAGCAACATGTCGAAGGCAATATCGGTGAAATACCCGTTCTCTTCCATCCTCACCTCTAGGCCACTCTCGAATGGCGCATTTGATACCTTTATGTCGGTCAGAAATAATGCAAATGCCATCGGCAGGTATGACATGCTCTATTGAAGTTCTGAGACACTCTAAAAACCATCCCCAACTAACCCCTGACTCCTTGTCCACAACAGCAAAGGCGAGAGGCAAAACCTTTTGGTTAGCATCGGTTGCCATTGCAATCATCAACACCCCTCGATATTTACCATACAAATGAGTCCCATCAATACTGATCACCGGCCTGCAATATCTGAATGCAGCAATGCATGGAGCGAATGCCCAAAATACATAGCGCAGTATTGTAGTATCATCTATGCCCCTAGGTATGGTGTGATAGCTGTACTGGGTACCCGAATCCTGATCCAAGTATGCCAACAACAACTTTCGCAGCCTTTGGTAAGACTCCTCCCAATCCCCATATATCTTAGCAATTGCCTTTTGTTTTGCGTCCCATACCTTATAGTAAGAAAGTTCATGGTTATACTTAGTACGTATGATCTCCCAGAGCTCATCAATACGAGTAGTGTGCTTTTGTTGCAATTTTTCCACAATTTCTGATGCAACGAAATTAGAATCCATCATTTTACCGTCTCTTCGCCGACCAAAGGGTATACAACTATGTGGACCCATATAAGACGTGACCATCCACAAACCATTAAGTGTATCCTTCTTGACTGCCCCAACGTACCACTTACAGTTGGTGTCAATGCATGCAGCGCACAATCTAGTTGTGGTCGACCTCCGGATAATAAAATTTCTATTATCACTTGCTGCGTATATTATCAATGCATGCTTCACCGCCTCTTTATTTGCAAAAGTCAAGCCTTTACTAAAATGCATCCCATCTTCCCAAGTAGAAACAAATGGTATCTGAAGAGCTGAAGGATCAACCATATTTTCCCAAGTATTTGCGTAAAAGGACTCGCTAGGAGGTGCGTAGGCAGTGGTCGTATTTGTATCATGGTGGATGCGAATACCATCGTCTGCATCACCTTCACCATGGTTCTCCATATTTTCCTCTTCAAAAATGGGAACGACTTCATGGTCATCCACATCGTTCTCAAAGTCGCCTTGGTCAATCCTCTCTTCATATTCGTCCACATCATCAACATTTTCACCATCATTCATAGCATGATCTTCGTCTTCGTCTTCCTCCTCTAAATGTGTCTCTTCAGGATGGAGGGTTTCACTAGTATTGGCAACATAATCTTGAGTTGGGAGCGTATAACCTCCCATTGTGTCCTCTCCCATTGTATACCCTCTCTCCTCTAAATATGTCTCTTGAGAATGAAAGGTTTCACCAGTATTGGCAACATGATCTTGAGTTGGGAGCGTATAACCTCCCATTGTATACTCTCCCATTGTATAACCTCCCATTGTATACCCTCCCATTGTAGTGCATCCATCGTCTAGGGCTGTAAATTGTAAAGACGTAGTTGTTTGTTGCACCGTCTCCGTATCAACTTCTGCAAGTTCCTCTAAACTTACGTACAACTCAGCAGCATTTACTTGGGGCATTTTCTGGATCCTATTAAACATCATCTTTACATGTTTGTCTTCTTTGATTGTCATATACCCGTAATTTATCCGTTCATGAAGGACTTCTTGTGGGTAACAATAAATAATTTTTATGTCATACCAAGCACGGTTCAAATTCAATTCGTCCATTATTTTCTTCTTCAAATCATCCAATGTCTTCAACTTACGACGTATCATCATGTAATAGCATTCGATACCCTCCCCTCTAAATGGGAATCCGTCAATCCCTCCAGGATTATCAAGGGGTCCACCGAAGTATACATTTAACTCAATATTCTTCAGAGATTGTGAACCTATTAGAGAGTCAAGTATAATATGTTAGTCCTATATTTTACTAGTCTTCAAAAATTAATAAAATAAAATAAATTAAAATTTGGATAAGCAAGAGCAAGTGCGTGAGAGAGAGAGTCAAGTGTAATAATATGTTGTGAACCTAAGTCAAGTGTAATAATATGTTAGTCACATATTTTTATCTCTTTCATTTAACATAAATTGCAAAACCTTTTCTATCTACTCAAAGTTCAAAAATTACAACTTGTCACTTTGCATTTGCATATACTCACCCCACATCACATACACGCACACAATCATTATCATTTCATACTAACACAAAAAAAATCTAAAGACAAAAGTCATCCCATTGCAAAATTCCAAATTAGCTCTAACAAAAATATAAATAAAACAAATCAAACCAAACAACAATACAATCATTAAAAACCTAACAATACAAATATACTAAGAATACATCTTAAATATATATATCAATCATTCTTTCATAGTCAAGCAAAAAAGTAAAATCAGAGTTTAGACAATAATATTTACTCTAATTGATGGGATTTCAGTGGTTTTATCACATTACACGTTTATGTTAAATGTTTATTTTATTTTTGTTTTCTTATGATTTATATTAACTTGGACCAAATTGGACTGGATGGACTGAATGGACTGAAGTGGACTGGATGTACCAAGGTGGACCCAATAGACCAAAATGGACCGAATGTACCAAGGTGGACCCAATAGACCAAAATGGACCGAATGGACTAAATTGGAGTGAATGGACTAAATTGGACTGAATGGACTAAAGTGTGCCTATGGGACCGAAATGGACCAAAAAGAGTGAATGACCAAAGTGGACTGAATGGACCAAATGGACTGAAATGGTCTTAAGAGACCGAAGTGGACCGAAATGGACCGAAATGGTCTTAAGAGACCGAAGTGGACCGAAATGGACCGAAATGGTCTGACTGTGCAATTTTGAGGTACATTCATTATATTAACATAGTTACAAAATTTCCACAATAAAGCCCCTAATCTTTATAAGATAAAATTAGCATTCTTGTTTCACTGCTCAAAGTTTAAGTAGTTATTTAATACTCAAGCAATTACATTTGATATTTTTTCACTGCTTAGCATTCTTATTTTTTGGAGCAACATTTGATATTTTTAGTAGGTGGCAAAACCAAAATGAAGCAATTACATCACCAAATCAATGACTATAATTTCATACTCAAGCAAAAAAAAATTTATAGACAAAATATCAAAACCAAACAACAAACAACTAACTAGAGAGTGAGACCCTTACTTGACATGAGGATGTGCTGGGATTGTATGAGAGTGAGAGGGAGGTTGAGAGGCAGAGTGCTAGGATTGTATGAACAAGTTGTTGTGAAAGTGAAAGCTCCAGTGAAAAGTGAATAAGTGAAAGTGAGAGTGAATAAGTGAACATGAGACAAAAGCAATTATTTTCCTCACTAGCTGAACACGTGAAGACCTGGAGAAGTCAGAGTTCAACCTGTGTGAAGGACATGGTGCCAAGTGAATAAGTGAAAGTGAATAAGAATAAGTGAACATGAGACAAAAGAAATTATTTTCCTCACTAGTTGAACACGTGAAGACCTGGAGAACTCAGAGTTCAAGCTGTGTGAAGGACATGGTGTCAAATCTGTAGGGACCCAGACCACGTGGCAGTTGCTGAACACAATCCAAAAATCGAGTTCCTGAGACTCGGTTTCGCTTTTAGCAAACCGAGTCTCAAAGACTCGAGATCTGTTGGTGGCCACGTGGCTTTATTAACACTGAAATCGAGCGTGAAATGCTCGATATACAAATCGAGTCTTATACACTCGATTTCCACGTGGGAAGCTTTCCACGTCAGATCGCCACGCAACATAAAAACCGAGCCTGTGAGGCTCGATTTTTTAGCCCAAAATTGAGCCTCAGAGGCTCGAGTTGCTACTATGCAACATAGTTCCGGAACCGGCCCAACTAACTATAAAGTTTAATTTTTATAGTTAGTTACCCAGATTACCCAAAACAAAAACAAAAACAAAAACAAAACGAGGGGCAGGTTAGTAAATCACACATGTTACCACCAGACGAGTGGAAACTGAAAAAGAGGAACAAGGTGTGAAAACTGAAAACCCACTTAGAGCATCATACGTGGGTTCGGTTCGGAGCAACTCAGAAAAACAATCATTAGAGATTAGAGATTAAAGAACGCTTTCGGTTTCTTCTGGTAAAGTTTCTACAAAATTCTCTCTCTATCGTTCTTGTTTTTCATTTTAGTGTATTTATTAGTCTTTCTTCAACATTTTGATGTAGCCAATCTTCTGAATTTTTTGAATTCCTGCGAGGCTTTTCATTCGATAATTTGTCCCACCCCATTATTTTTCAGAATCCGTTTTCGTTTTAAATTTTGATGCTATGAATTGCACATTTCTCTATTGTTTTCTTAGTACTGACACCGATATTTAGTGTGAGGTACATGCTGATGATCGGTTCAAACTGATAGTGAGTTCTATTTTCTTTTCGCAAATTGGAACAAACTCTTTTTTTTTGGGTTTCATGTGTCATATATGATTCAAAATTTGCAGTTAAGTTTGGCTGAGTGTGGAAAATCTTTTTAGAACAGTAGTTTTAGTATAAATATCAGTGAAATGGTCGTCAGTCCATCCAATTTTTGTCAGTTAACAACATTTGAGTCCGGGTTTTGATCTATATGACCCCGGGCGGTACAATTGTACAAAGTACACCTCTTCCATTTGGTTGAGTGTGAAAAATCTTTGTTGAAGAGTAGTTTTAGTATAAATACCAATAAAAGGGTTGTTGGTCCAGCCAATTTTTAGCGGTTAACATTTGATTCTGCATTGGTTTGTGATTGTTGACTAATTTGCCAATTTAGTGAAATGAGGGTTAGTTTGAGTATTGGATTGTATCAACAAGTGGCAAAATATTTTTCAGGTTTTGTTTTGAAAACTCTAAGATGATGTCTTACCAATAGTCAATTGGAAGATGAAGGAGCAATCATGCATGCTTGTGACTTCACTTTAATAATTTTCTTTTGGTTAAGATGGATTAATGCTGTATTTTGTGATATTGAAGCATGTCGTTTGAACATCTTAATTTTGATCTGTCTAATACATGTGAGGATTTTGTAGTTAAATTAGATGTGACATTAAGTCAAGAACAACTTATGATTCATGACTTATAAAGATTCCTTTTTTAACTTAGGAGGAAACTTTAAAAGTAGCAGCACGTTAGTTTTTATTGTAGTTAATATGGTTAGTGGGTTGTCTTGATATGTGACTTAATCGTAATCGGACAATGCATATATGAGATTTCAATTATGCATTCATTTTTTTTTTTAATTTTTAAATCTTTACTAATATTCAAGAATCTTGAATCTGATTAATTGTTTCCAATGAGCTCTAGCTCAAATGGCATCTTCTCCCCTTGTAAGAGTATGGTAGATGATGAGGTTGTGGGTTCAGACCCACCAGGTTCTTTTTCAAAAAATGAAAAAGAAAAAATAATTTAATTAAATTTCTCTATGGTATGTTTTCAACCAATAGAGATGAAATATTATCAAGAAGAAAATGTATCTGGAGAGATTGTCTAGTACATGAATCAGGGATGAATTTGACTGGTGTAACATAATATAAGTGAAAAGAAAACAGAATGATATCATATCCAGATCCACTTTTTTATCCTTGGGATCAGATATAATTGCAAAAGATGAAAATTTTCTTAATGTCATGCTTTCACATGCTAAATCTATCACTTGATTTTCCTTAAAAATCTGTCACCCAATGGCAAGCAGCAACTGCAATCACAAAGTTCTGGGGGATTTTTTTCCCTGCTCCTTCTTTTGCTGGTCATTTGGCATGGAGTAGAAGTGTAAGTTTCTACCTAATATGATGTGCTTAATGCCCATTTCCTTCAAATTCCATTTTTGAAGTCATGAAAATGTGAGAGAAGAAAGGGAAAGTCGATCATAAAACTACTTGGCATTTTAAAGGTGGTTTTTCTTTTTTTTTTTTGGTTGTCTAACAGCCAAATTTATATAAAAAAATGGTGTTGGGATGTAAATGTCCATGTTTTTGCAAGAAGTTGCTTGTTTGATAAACTTGGGAGCTATGTCCTTGCAAACAAATTTAATAAGGATTTTCATCTAATGTAAATCCCCATGAAAGCTTTTGAAACAAGCATGGGCTAACATTTTTTTTTGGAGGTGCTGCGCACGCGGGGGGGGGGGGGGGGGTTTGTGGTTTGGTTGGTGGTGGGTGTTGTTGTTTGAGAACTTTTAGGTTTGGACAATCTGTGAGATATTGACAAGATTAATGTAGTTAACTATTTCAAAAACACAACTTTGCACTGTGGGCCAACTAATTTATCTTGGTGAAATCTTGCTGTACGCTTTGATGATTCAGCTGTGCGACCATAATATCAAGAAAGGTCCTAGCAGGAAAGCACTTGGGATTGAGTATTTGACATGCAACCCTGTTACTTAAGATAACTGTAGAAGAATAAAGGAGATGGAGACAAGAGAAGCATTAGAATTTAGTTATTTAATTTTGTAAGACAACCATCATGTTGATTTCTTTTTTTCTTTTGTCTTTTTTTGATAGTTAACAGTCATGTTGATTTCTACACTAGAGAATACATTTGGAGTTGCATTAACTATAACCTAAAGCCAATAACACTTTCTGATTCCAAATGTAATCAGATTCTCTTGAAAGACTCATTTCACTCACCAATATGTTCAGATATGTATCATGTGCATTATGAGTGTGTAGAATTGGCTTTATTCTTTGTGGTTGGCCTTCATTGTTTCTCTTCCTACATATTTTTGCTTCTCTTGTTGGTTTTCTGCAGACAATTACAAGCTTTTTGTGAGATCCACAGAATTATTTCTTCTCCACATTTTTGCTTCTCTTGTTGGCTTGCCGTAGAAAATTACAAGCTTTTTGTAAGGTCCAGTTGTGGGTTGGTACGAGCTGTTAAGCAGTTATCAGTGAGGATAACAGTCGGAATCTACCAATATCTTCCCAATATGTTAATACTAGATTGTTAATCTATTGTATTCATAAAGTGCTTGGGTTTTGTCATATATAAATCTTCTATTTATTTTTTTTACATCATAGTGCAGATGGGCCCAGAGTACATAGGGTCTTCTCTCAATAACGAGAAGGTTGAAGGTCTCTCAGCTCCTCCAGGTTTTGTCTCTCGTACATCCTTTGTACTTAAGAGGGTTGAAAAAAGTGATGAAACCAATAATAGGATTTCCTCCTTGGATGCATCTAAAAAAGATCCAATCAAGACAGACACTATGTTTGACAAGACTGACATTGCAGAGCTGTCAGGAACGCTCAAACGCAAACCATGGATACTCTTTGATGAAAGCAATTATAGCCCAAAGGAATTTGAATCTGGACTGCGTGATATGGTCATAGATCTTCTTCTTCTTCTCCTCCTTAAAATGCATAGGTGCTTTGATATATTATGCTGTTTCATAGTGGTAAAATTAAAGGAAATTTGGTATTCTGTGACTTATGTTGATTATGAATACCTTGTATGTATAACTATTAGTATCAGATTAGATGTCCTCACCCACCCCAACCCCTTTTCCTGAACCCAAGGATGCATATTTCTTATCTTAACCTTACTATCTGAGAATATGTGTAAAGAAGCATGCTTGCACAGGGGCAAACTTTGGTATTTATTTCAATTTTGTATTACATTAAAGTTGTATCATGTCTTTTAGTTTGAAATGCAGGTAATGATATTGAAGTAAAATGAAAGTACTTTTATGCAGTTAATTATAAAATTAGATAGGAATAAACCAAGAGGAAGTAAAATACAGATGGTTTGGTCATGGGCACTAAAGAGTGATTGCATCATGTTTAATAGGGGGGCATCTGAAAAGACATGGTGGCCTATGACTTAAATGGTAGATATGGCCCTTGAGGGTGAAAAATGGCGAAAGGGGACCTGCATATCCAACCTCAAGTACTTACACTTTTGCTTTGTTGAGTTATTATGCTAGATGATTGGATGAATGACTTAATTGAAAATATAAAAAAGTAGAAGAATAATAATAATGATAATAATATCGACATCGATATTTACTTTAATGTTGACATCAATAATGTGGATAACATTATTTAAAATTGTATTGATCTTCACCATAGTTGAACATTATGATTTCTTCATTTGTTATTTTCTATATTATATATATATATATATATATATATATATTTAAATAAAGAGCTGTAGGTGATTAATGTGTTCATAGATACTTATCCTTAAAAAAAATCATATTGAGATAATTGTGGCTTACTCTGTTTTTTTTTTTTTTTTGGGTGGGGGGGGGGGGGGGTGTTGGGGGTGCTAGATATCCTTAAGTCTTTTCCAGAAAAAGAAAATGGAAGCTTAGTCAATAAGAACTGTACTCTATTAGAACTGTACAAAATAACTCTTGCTAATATAGACACAGCCACATAGGTTTGTGCATGCACATCTGTATATAAATGTTATGTGAGTTTGTGAGTGTCCACAGGTGCATTTTTGTAAGGTAATTTCATACACATGGGCACACATGAACTCTGTTGTCTATATTTATACCTTGAAACTTAGCATACAGTTATGAATGTGTCTAAAAATGACTATTTGATAGTTACTTTGCATCTGGACGACTGATGTGTTGAGAAATGTAGTAATCTCAATTCTCACAGATAGTGACTGTCTGATTTGTTTTTGGTTGGAAGCGGTAATTATAGTGGTACTTTGTTTCTTTTGCAGAATTTTCCTTTGAAAACTTGCCTTCCAAAAGGGGTTTCTCATGGATGCCCAGATTGTAATAACTGTCTGAAGGTTGACTTTCATTCATTACAATGATTATTTTGTTTGTATTATTGATTATTAGGTACTAGTTCCAACCTTTCCATTGGACTTGATAATTCTTAAGAATTATCAGGCAAATTGTCTTGGTTCCTTCATTTTTGTGGTCAGTTTCATGGTCATTTGAAGTTTTGGAAACAGGTAACAGCAAGGTGGCGTCCTGAAGATGCAAGAATAGAAGTCATTGAAGAGGCTCCTGTTTTCCACCCAACAGAAGAAGTATATCTTGTCTAACTTTTATTAATCACATTCATGGATTTCGTCATTTCTGCTTCCATTCATATGTTCTCAGTAACTTTGTAAAATATAAAGTGTTTTTCCTTGTAGTAATTTTAATTTTTGAGGATTTTGAACCTTTTGCTGTAGGAATTTGAAGACACGGTTGACTATATTGCAAGAATACGTCCTAGGGTGGAACCATATGGAATTTGTCGTATTGTTCCTCCTCCTTCCTGGCAACCTCCCTGCCTAATAAAGGAAAAGGGCATATGGGAAAATTCCACATTTGTTAGCCATACTCAGCGGATAGATGGGCTTCAAAATCAGTCTTCAGAGAGTCAAATGTCTAGATCTTCTGAAAATGTGAAGGGTAAGAGGAGAAGAAGTTTGAGAATGGGTTCAGACTATGATCCTGGCAATGAAGATACCTCAAACTGTGACACTGCTGGACGTTTTAATATTGAAGGCTTTGAATCTGAACCTGGTCCAGAGTTCACTCTTGAAACTTTTAACCGATGTGCAGATGATTTCAAGCGCCAATATTTTTGCAGTGGAGATAAGGTTACAGGTTCAGATAAAAATTCAACCGAATTTCAAAATCAGTGGGAACCATCAGTAGAAAATATTGAAGGTGAATATAGACGTATCGTTGAGAACCCAACTGAAGAAATTGAGGTATGTTGGAGATTATACAATGAGATCATTGATTAACATTTCTGTACATATTTCTGTTTTGTCGGCCAGTTTATATTGTTATGCTTGTCCACTCTTTAGGTGCTTTTTGGTGAAAACCTGGACACTGGGGTTTTTGGCAGTGGATTTCCAAGAGTTTCCAATTCTGTAGAGACATCTCGTTATCCTAAGTATTTGGAATCAGGCTGGAACTTAAACAATATATCTAGACTGCCTGGTTCTTTTCTTTCTTTTGAAAGCTGGGAGACTTCTGGTATCGTAGTGCCGCAGCTTCGCATAGGAATGTGCTTTTCTTCACTTCATTGGGTAAGATACTTGGATTCTTAATTAGCTGTATGTAAATAGATTTTTTTCCTGAATAATTGGCTTAATATCCATCCTATCAATCTTATTCTATTGATTTCTAAAACAGAAAACTGAAGAGCACCACCTATATTTATTGCGTTACATGCATTTGGGTGCTCCTAGAATATCCTATTGCATTCCAAGGAGCTATAATGTTAAATTTGAGGCAGCTGTGAAGAAGTACTTTCCAGATTTGTTGGTTGAGCAACATGAGTTAGGCAATAGTCTGGTGAGTTGCAATATCCTTCTCTTATAATTGCTTTACTAAAGAGAAGTTCCTGTTGTTTTCTTTTTTAAAAAATGGCATGAGTTCATATCTACCTCTATTTGATGGGCTTACTTTCAATTTCATCACACAAAAGCCAAATGGCATGCATATATTTACAATTTTGTAAGAAGCATCATATATTCTGGTCTAAATATGCAATGCTTTTTTTCCCACCTGTAATTCCTCCTTATTTCTATGCATGATTTTCCAATTTAAGAAATGCCTATTACACACAAAGTTGTATGGAATTTTTTTAAATTGAAATTGTGACTTCTTTTTAGAAACTATTACACAACTATGTGTGTAAACAGCTTGTGTGCACTAGTCATTTCCCTTCAATTTATGTCACTATGGGTTCATTCAAGGCTGGACCTTGTTTATTATATCTCTGAAATTCGATTTTCATGGGATATGCCATCTCTGATCTCTTGCTGTTTTCAGTTTTAACCTTCATATACAAGCAATACATTAGAAGCTGAAGCTTGTGAAGAATATGTCAAGTTGTCAACTTGCTTATGCTTTTGTTGTAGCTTTCCATGTTTTGATACTTTCAAGCAATCCAAAACATTAAAATCAACATCATCATCGTCTTCCTTTTCTTCCCAAACTTCTAAGAACCAAAACATCATAGTAATGATCTCTTTGGCTCATTACCTATTTCTGTCTCTGGAAAATATGCTTGTTGGTTGACATAGGAAAGAGTTGGAAACTGGTCATCCAATGCTAATTTGGTAAGCTATTGTGGGGTTGGCATTGTGGGATTCTTCAAGGTTTTACACCTGAAAGCTTGAGGTTATTGAAAATTACCCTGCCCGAAATTATGGGCACAAGCTAATTTAGGGTACATCTTAGCAAAGTTAGGCTTGTTTGGTTGTGAGAATGAAAATTGGAATGGGGTTCCCATTACTGTGATTCCCATTGCAACCAATTGATTCCCTTTCCTTGGTCTGGGTTTTCTGACACTTCAGGATGGGAGTTTTTGAAATATATACATTTATCATATTTGGTAGATGTAAGGAATAGGAACGGTTTGTTAAAGGTAAGATTGCTTGTGGTGGTGACTGGTGAGGGTATGATATTACCAGTGGAGGGTGCAAATGAGGTGAGGTTTGCAAGGGAGAGAGTAACATGGGAGATAAAATTGAAGAGAGACTACAAAAATCAATTTGATTGCCATCAGAATCTTATTCCCTCCCCCTGCGGGGATTGGATTTTTCTCTTCTCAAGTAATGAGACTCAAATTATTGGGAATGGGTTCCCATAACTATGCCCACCTTTGCCTCAGGTGAGAGATATGCAGAATGGGAAACGCAGTTTAGGGTGTTGTGATGGAAAACTAAAGAGGGGTTTTTGTTGTGTAACTTTGCAGTCCAGAGAATGACAATGCAAAATAATAGAGAAAGAAGATAAAGAGATTTTGTAAAGATGAGGTAACAATATCTCCGCCTCCAATAAACCAAAACACGAAAATTTTCATTAGGCAAGTCCTAATAAGATTTTGAGATTATATTTCTATTTTAAAATGCAATAAAATACTTTTGACCAAATTAGCTAGCAGAGTTGCATGTTCCCTAACCTGAAAAGGCTTCCTAGTTGGATGGAAGTTTCTATCCTTGATCTTATGCTTTCAAAGGGACCATATTCTCTAACTATGCTGTAGATTTGACACCATTGGTGCCACTGCAGCTATATTGCACTGCATAAAATAGTTCTTTGCCTTATATTTATGTTGTCACTTATAAGATGGGGAAAGGTTTTGCTGCATACTTGTATGCAACAATTGCTGCATAATGGGTTATGTGGTAGTAAAAAGAAAGTAACATGTGTCCAAGGGTCATGTGCAATGCACATGATCAAATGGACCCTTAGACACTTGTCACTTTCTTTTTGCTGCCTTATAATCAAACAGCAATTGTTGCATACAAGTATGTAGCAAAACCTTTCCCTAAAAAAAATTCATATCGTCTCCTTATTCTGTTGCTTGCTGATTACATAAGCTTTGATTTGTTTCTTCTCATTATGCACATGATTATTCCAGTTTTAGTTAAATGCAGACATGCTACCCCTTGTAACTTCAAACTGATTAATTATTGCAGCGATTGTACTATCTATCACCATATGAGTTAGTGATCCCTCGTGCTAATGGTTGTCTTAAGTGTATTTACTATGCTTGAGTTGACAATGTCAACTGATGTGATTTTTTTTTTTTTTTTGGGGGGGGGGGGGGGGGGGGGGGTGAGAGGAGAAATAGGATGAATAATCAAGGAACAATGAATATATCATTGCAGTTATATTTTTCATTGGGTCAACAATTTCTTTGATGAAAAGCAAATATTTACTTGGATATTTTAGAAATTACAAGAAGAACACACTTTTTTTTTTTTTTGGACATCTTTCATGACATGAATTTTGATACAGGTTAAAGAGGTATTTATCTCCAGGATAAAGTCGGAGGGTATACCTGTGTATCGCTGCATTCAGTATCCCGGGGAGTTTGTTCTCATCCTTCCAGGAGCATATCATTCGGGATTTGATTGCGGCTTTAATTGTGTCGAGGCAGTGAATTTTGCTCCCCTTGACTGGTTGCCCTTTGGGCGGAATGCTGTGGAACTCTATCGTGAGCAGCAGAGAAAGACATCAATATCCTTTGATAAGCTGTTGCTTGGAGCAGCTAGGGAAGCTGTGAAGGCACAATGGGAGTTTTCACTGCGAAGCAATAATACGTTACATAATTTGAGATGGAGGGACGGGTGTGGAAAGGATGGGATCTTAACAAAAGCAGCCAAGGTAACCCCTAGATTGCTCCACTCCAGCTTTGTTATGAGATAGATACCATTTTATCTTTTTTATTCCAATAGGTAGGAGTAGAGTTTTAATTAAGGTTTTCTTTTCTTAATAACCTTTTTTTCTTTTAATATTTTTTTTGCTGCTGCTTTGGGTTTTGCGCTTAGTAGATATTGTTGTGTTCTTTACAAAGTGGTTGAAGCAACCTAATTCAGGATTCTTTGTTTTATCTTTCTTTATTGTGTAGTCACGTATTAAATGTGAATCTATTATGAGGAAGTATCTTTGCACCTCTTCAAAGTTGCAGAAGATGAGCAAAAATTTTGATGCTAGCAGCAAGATGGAATGCGCAGTGTGTTTCTATGATTTACACCTCTCTGCAGCAGGTTGTCAATGTAATCCAAACAAATTTTCATGTCTGAGTCATGCCAAGCAGCTCTGTTCTTGCCCTTGGAGTGACAAATTTTTCCTCTTCCGATATGAAATGAGTGAGTTAGATCTTCTTATTGAAGCTTTAGAAGGAAAACTAGTTGCAGTCTACAAATGGGCTAGAGAGGATATTGGATTGTCTCTGCAGTCCTCTGCCGCCAAAGTCATTTCACAGGCAGAAGGCTTTATAAGTGGTCTAGCCTCTCGTTCAGAAGAATCAAAACAAAAGGAGCATAAATTCCAAGATGTTGGAACACCCAACGGCATTGGTAGAAATTCTGTTTCTAGCATTAAGGCTGAATTGAAGGCACGTCTGCTCCAGTCTAAAACCTTAAACGAATTGAAAGCAAAAGACAGCACTGTTGGAACCCAAGATGCAGCAGTACGCAGTGGCATCACTAGTACTTCTGCTTCTAGCATCAAGGCAGAAATGAAGTTGCGTTTGCCCCAATCAACAACGTTGGACAAACTGAAAGAAAAAGATAAAGCAACAACATCTACAAATATTTCAGTTGCAACCTCAAATTATATTTCATTTTTGCAAAGAGAGATGACATCTGAAGTTTCTTCTGAAAGCTTGAGCGACTCAAGTTCCTCAGACTCTGATGTTGAGATCAAATCTTGGCTTTTAGCTAAGTGAAACTGCATTTTCTAAGCTTTCAAAAGGTACTAACAGGGAGCAAAATATAATACAGTAGACTCCTCGAATCTTAGATCTAAAAAGGCATCTGTGAGCAATTTAGCTTTGAGAAGCAAATTAGAAAAATTGTTTGAGCTTTTTCCTTAAGTAATATTGTTCTCATTAGTGATGACAAGGTGATGAGTAGTGTTATAGTATAACTTGTTAGAGAAGTGTGGCAATGAGGTATGAATGGCGCTTCCTCACCTAGAAGATGATTTCTTATTTTCTCCATAGAAGATATTTGATATAAATAACAATTTAAAAAGCACCAATTAATGTCACATACCTTTCTGCGGTTGATTGTAACACGTGGGGTAGTTAGTTTGTACTCCTCTTTAGTAATGTCATGGGATGCGTTTGTGAGACAGGAAAAGTTTGGCATATGAAACCCATTTCCCCCAACAAGCAGCTTAGCGGACCTACAAACGCTTGCAAGTTGCAACAGCTATTTCGCAGCTTTGATTGACTTGTCTTATATTGAAATAGCTAACTTCCGACAAACTATTTGATTGAACAGCTCTCTCTCTCTCTCTCTATTGTTTTTACTGCAATTAAATTCAATAGCTCAATTTTCGTCAGGGTTGATTCCTCTATTTAGCTTTGGCATTGGGCATAACCCAGAGGAGTCCTCGGGCTCCCCGAGGAGCATGGGCTATTAGACTTAACACGGGAAATTTCCTATGATGCTCTCAAACAAGACCTTAAAAATGTCCAAACCTCATTCCAGCCAATGTATGAGAATTTAGATTCTTTATCCAGCACAAGTTACCTTTCGTCCTTCTGTGTCTACCTTAACCAGTGGAGCACCTTTGATTAGCCCCAATAGTTCTTGTTTGGTTGGAGATTTCTAGTATCGGTGTTTAGTTTTCAATGTTGTGAAAATATGTGTTTGAGTGTTATAGAAATACGTGTCAAAAGTGTTATTATTGTTTAAACATTAAAAACTGTTGTTTAAACACTGGTACCAAACAGCCCCAGTTTCTGGTGCAATGAGTAGGCTTTCTAACTTTTAACAAGTCCAGTTCTAGTGATAACTTGTCCATAATAGCTCCACTTTAACTTGGGTTTTTGCTTGGGACTTCCATTGTGAATTTTTTGGATCAATTTTACGTTGAGAGGATCCGAATATAAATTGGTTATCCCCACAATTATAAATGTGTACGTATGAACTCTGTAATGCTAGGGAGTAGGGGCAACAATTTTATTACATTCCTACATTAGCATACCAAAAATTTTAAATTAGAGATTGTGGCGGCTCGTGTGTGAGTTGGTATGGAAAACAATTTTATTACATTCCTACATTAGCATACCAAGAAATTTAAATTAGAGAATGTGGTGACCTGTATGAGTTAGTATGTTAATTTTGAAATGTTGTGAAATCATTGTGACATTCTATTGTGTCCCTAACGTTACTTTTAATTTTGTTGACCTAAAAAGGGATTTGGTCCCTTTATCCTCTGGCCTCTGGGGGAGGCTGACTCCCTTCACTTGTAACAAAAAAAAAACAAAAATCCTATAATTTACTTGTGGTATAGTGATAATCACCCAATAGGGCCAATACAATTGTCTTAAATTTAGGAGGAAAATTACATTAAATCCAAAATTAAATTAAAGGGTTTGAATTCCAAATGCTCTTTACTCTTTAGTAGAAAGATTTAATTCTTAGATTTTGTTAATAAAAAGGTCTAATGCCACAACAATTGACCCAATTTTTGCTTCTCAAGTCTGCCATGTGGGCAAACTGCTTAGAAACACAGGTCAATAATAGTAAGCCGTGTGAAAAATAATGATTATCTGCACCAAATCAAAGGTATCAATTTGTTTAGATTGTGTTTATTACTTTTGTTGATCATCTACACAAGTCAACAATTATGTTTATTACTTTTATTTATAAAATAAAAAAAAAAAAAGTCTAAAACTTTGTTGTAACTCAAGGCTACAACTTCAATCAATATCTTTTTATTATATAAAAATTTTGAAAAATCCACATTTGGATAACATTTTTTTCTTATATCCTCTATGCTGGCAAAATTTCAAAAAAATTGAAGATCAATAACTATGTCATCAATCAATTGTTTAAATTGCAAATTTTTGTAATTTAAAATTATGCATTAAAAATAAATTTATGAATCATATGGTAAATAACATTTGATTGACACAAAATTTGATATATGTGTTAAGAGCATAAAGAAACATACAATTCAAAGGTTAGATTTTAAAAATATGTAGCTATGTTAGTTTTTTAATGAAAATTGTAGTCTTAAGCTACAACAAAGTTTGTAGTCAAAGTTTGTAAAAAAATATTTATTAAAATATTAATATATTTTAAAAGAGTTGGGTTTAAATTACACCTGATATAACTTTAAGTAATGTTACATCACCCAATATATTTTTTTTAATTGGATGTGAAATTTGACAGATTAACTATTGGATTACACTATCTTCATATATTTTTCATGCTTGCAAAATTTCGAGATAATCAAAGATCAATATTAATATATTTTAAAAGAGTTGGGTTTAAATTACACCTTATGTAACTTTAAGTAATTTTACATCTCCCTATATATTTTTTTTAATTGGATATGCAATTTGACAAATTTACTATGGATTAAACTATCTTCGTATATTCTTGATACTTGTAAAATTTCAAGATAATCAAAAATCAATAGTTATATCATCGATTAATTATTTAAATTTAAGTTTTTGTAGTTTAAAATAATGCATAAAAGATGAGTTTATGGATTAAATAGTAAATAATATTGATGGGTATGAAAATTGAAAACTAGCACATGTAATCCAATAGCAAGGTATGGGTTATCTTTCTGTAAAATAGGAAAAAAAAAAAAAAAAAAAAACAACAACAACAACAAAAACAACAACAACAACAACAAAGGTTATGGGTTATCTCTAAGATTTACACCATTCCAAACAATTTTAGAAAGTATCTTGGCATTGCTTTGTAGGGGGAAAATGGGCATTTGCCCTAATTTACAAATTATGTAGCAAAATGCAATTGTTTTGAAACTATTTAGCAAAATGTCATTGTTTTTGAAACTCGATTTTAACAAAATCGAGTTATATGTAAAACTTGATATCCTAATGTTAAGGGTCATTTTCGTAAAGTCAGCTCAACCCAGCAAAGCAGGCAAGAAGAGTGGCAGGCACAAAATAAAACTATTAGGCCCAAGTGACAGGAATGATAGAACACAGGCTCATAACATGAGTAAATGGGTTTTGAGGAAGCAAATGGGCCCAAAGGGCCCGGAAATAGAGAAATGACACCCATGGGCAATGTATGGTATGAAAAAGTGAGAATAGGCCGCGGCAGGCCCAAGGCAATGTAAACAAAGAAAGTAGGGGTTGATGGCAAGCCCATGAACCCCAAGGATGAGAATGAGGAGATTGGGCCGGGGAAGCCCAATCAAGTTAGTAAAAGCCCATGGGAACACAAAGTCAGTAAATGGGCCGAGGAAGCCCGAGGAAAGTAAAAGGGCCGCAGGCCCAAAGGAAAAAAGAAAGGGACAATGGAGCCCATAAAGTAAGAACACCAGCAGACTTTCTTAAGTCACTAGAGGAAGAAGTGAAACGGCAGGTTTGAAAGGGGCCTAGCAGGAACATGTTGTCATGGCAGGAAAAGCCAAGTAATGAAACAAGACATAAGCATAAACTGAGAAATGGGCCAAGGGAGATGTATTAAGAAAAGCCCAATCCCAAAGGGAAGCAGTGAAAGTACAAAACGGCCCACATGAAAGAATGAAGAAGCATGGTAAACAAATGCAAACAAAGCTCCATAAGCCGCAGGCAGACTTTGAACGTACGTAGCAGGAAATCACGCGCAAAGCCCAGGTGCCACCAGCCTGTACCCAGCCAATATAGGACGTGGTGGGGCCATGAGTCAGTGGTAAGAGGTAAGGGGGGTGTGGTTTGGTGGTGGGGAGGGGAGAAAAGATTTATTTTTGCGTTCCCTGTTCAAACCCTTTTAGAGGTACGTCTTGCTGGGATGACAGACCACCCAAAAGAGGTAAGATTGGAGAGGGAACGTTAGGTGCATACCATAGGAAGAGAGAGAGAGCATTTAAAGCCACGGCAGAGAGCAATGCCACGGCGGACAGAAATAAAACAAACCTGTCTTTGTCTGGCGAGGGCGAGCAATGCGCAGACGGTGGTCGGCAAGCATGTCCAGACCAGACAAAGGTCGTTAGGGGGTAAAATAGTAAAAACGCGATCACAGCAGGCCCTATAAAAGGAGCCTTGCCGTGCCCTGTAAAAAGGACCGAAAAACAGAGGAAGAAATACATATAAAGAAAATTTGAAAAGAAAGAAAAGAAAAGAAAGGAAAGATAAGAAAACAAAGAGTGAGGATTACGGGCATGCACCAATAGATCTTTTCCTTTCTCTCCCCTTCAAAATCCCACTCTCTAAGGAACAACTAAGCAATAAGAACGTTCTTCAGGCATTTATTATTTAGGTCTGATTCCCTCAAAGTCATTAATCCCCACGGTAGGATATTCTCCTGGGAAGTTAGTTTCAATGAGAGGAAGCGTTCTTCCTCTTTGGTTTTGCCATTACGGTCTCAATTTTGGTTTCGACGTTTATTTGGATTAACTCATCATTCAATCAATTGTTTTCTCTTATAAAAGCCGTTATTATTACTGTCATTATCACTACTGTGTCATTCGGTCCTTGTTGTTAACAAAAGACTATCGTACTCTGTTTCTTTTATTATCATTATATTTGCCTGCCGTAATTTCATTGTAATAGCCTTGCTTGCCGTGAGGGTATTTCTGACGGACTAGGCCAAGTTTGTGCGCAAGCCGGCCCAAAGTGAGTTGCATTTGGGCCGGTCTCAACTTCCCTACTCAGAATATATTAGGGCCCACCACTTGCAAGGGGCAGCCCAGCCCAAACACCAAAAAAGGCCCCTACATTGAATTGGACTTCACTGGGGAGTTGAGAAATAGACAGGGACAAGAGCCCACACAAACAAATGCCTCCAAAGTTCAGGACAACTCGGAATATGAGTGCTGTACCCTCACAAGTAGAGTCCAGGCCTACAACGCCTCTCCAACCGCCACCTAACCAGGCAGAAGGTGCCAACGGAACAGGGGCTAACCCCCAACCGCCACCAAGAATTCCTACCGACAACACCAACATTTTCATCGAAGTTTTACAGTCATTGCAACACTCGCAGCAGCAAATGATGGAAGAAATCCGCCAACTGAAGGCTGATAAGACGAAAGAAAAAGGAAGCTAGCACGACCCGGGGCATGCAACAGATAAAGAAGAAACACCGGCAGAAGGTGTCACACACAATGCAAAGCAACGTTTCATCACTATGGCTGAGGTGTCCGCCCTCCTGGAGTAGGAAAGGGCCAGGGCACCTAAGGAGAGGTTCTATGCACGAAGACCTCCTTACTCACTGAGGGTACTCAACAAACCATACCCTGAGAGGTATGAACCAAAAGCTTTCGCGCAGTACGATAGTAGAAGGGGAAGTGCTGTCGAACACATGAGCAAATTCATCGATACACTTGGCCCTTATGCCGCAAACGAGGACTTATGTCTTCGAGAATTTTCTAAATCATTGTGCGACCGGGCTTACACCTGGTACATTGGGTTAAAGCCAGGAACCATCCCAACATGGGATGATATGGTGGATGTATTCTGTACCAAGTACTTCCATGGAGAAGAAACGGTGACGCTTGCAACCCTGCAAGCAACCAAACAAAGAAGCGGTGAAGACTTGATGGAATATATCAAGAGATTCAGGGACATAGCACTTGACTGCTATGACCATTGCGAAGAAAGGACGCTGGTTGAGATGTGTGTGACGAACATGATCAGGGAGTACAGGGCCGTACTCGAAAATTTGGAAATCTCCCAATTCGCCCAGCTATTGCAGAAAGCAAGAAAGACGGCCCAATCTGTGAAGCCAAGCTCAGACAAGAGAAACGCCCCACAGGCAATGACGGTGTCCATTGGAGAACGGAGAAGGAAGACTGAGAGGAGGGAATATGACACTCCCCCGCCAATACCATGCACCGCAAAAGAATTAGACATGCTGCTAAACAAATGGATAGCAGATGGAATTTTCAAACCTAACCAGGTTGCCAGGGAGCCCTCGGAGGAAGAAAGGAAGGACCCACATTTTTGTCGTTTACACAATTATGTCCAACATGCTACCGCAGAATGCTGGGCGCTCCGCAGACTAGTACACCGTAGGATAAAGGAGGGGACTTTAGAATTGTCCCAGCAGGAAGTCCAAAGAAACCCACTCCCAAACCATAAAGGGAAGGGTGTAGCAGCGGTGGTAATTTGTGCTGACCAAGGAGAGGATAAAGAAGAAAACATGGCTTTGCCTGCAGCGGCCATTACCACTCTACAACAGAGTTCTAAGTTCAGAAATTTGTTTCACCAGCTGGGACTCTCAGCAAGGGAGAGAAAAGTAGCCACAAAGGCCTTGGTGAGCATTGCCTCTGGTGCGGGGGTAGAATGTCTATCGGCAGAAATATCGGATGAAAGGGCTCTCTTACAGGAGTCAACTGAAATCACTTTTAGTGAGGAAGATATGAAAGTGGGGCACCCGGACCATAGGAGACCCTTGTACTTGGCGGCATCCATAAATCAAATCCCCATAAAGAAAGCTTTAGTAGGCACAGGTGCTTCTGTGAACCTCATTCCATTAAGCACTCTGCAGGCAGCAAGAATTTCAGAAAGGAAGATTCAGGGATGCCCAATGGAAGTAACAGGGTTCGGTGGAAGGGGTGAGTACACAGCGGACCACATTCAGCTGTGGTTGAAGGTGGGCCCCATAGCCTCTTTAGCACAGTTCCACGTGGTAAAGACTAAAGTATCCTACCACGTGCTTCTGGGGAGGCCATGGTTGCATAAACACCGGCTGGTCCCATCCACCTATCACTAATGTGTGAAAGGAAGATTGAACGGTAGGATAGTACGCATAGCCGCGAATCCTTCACCATTCGAACGAGCAGAGTTCAGTGTCAAGGCCGCTAGGTACTTTTGTGCCTAGATAGGAAGATGTCCAGAATGACCCAGAACCCGATCTAAGAGATTTATTGGCAAGAAAGAAACGAAGGAAAGAAGCGCTCACCGCAGGATTTGAAGACGCGCCCCAATGCATTAGAGTCCAAGGCTCTGATGGCAGAATCATTTACAAATTATGAAGGCACGTGGGGCCCACGGTTGAAACCCAGACAGGCCCCACCCAGAAAGAACAGCACGAGGGCTTGATGTGCTGTAGAGTCCAAGAAAGCCCAGAGGAGGGAAGTAAAAAAGAGGAATACGAAAGAGTTGTAGCCGAAAAGGAGGTGCAGGTCGTGGCAGAAGAGGAAATGGAAGAAGTTGACCTGGGATCTGTTTCACAAGGGCCGAGACCCATCTCAATTAGTACGAGCTTGACAGAAGATGAGAAAAAAGAATTGGTACTGTTACTAAAAGAATTCAAAGACGTGTTTGCATGGGACTACAGTGAAATGCCAGGGCTAGACCCTGGGTTAGTAGCACATACGTTAAATGTAGACCCGCAGGCCAGGCCAATAGCTCAGCCTGCCAGAATATTTCACACAGAAATCGAAGGACAGATAGTCAAAGAAGTACAGAAAATGCTAGCCGCAGGATTCGTTAAGCCTATTCAACATCCTCGCTGGTTATCCAACATAGTACCAGTAAAAAAGAAGAATGGCCAGATCAGGTGTTGTGTAGATTTCAGGGATCTCAACAAAGCATGCCCGAAAGATGAATTTCCATTGCCCAATATGGACTTATTGATAGATTCTGTAGCAGGAAGCGCTATGTTCTCATTCATGGATGGCTTCAGCGGATACAACCAGATCAGAATGGCATCAAAAGATGCGGAGAAAACCGCTTTCAGAATACCCATGGGAAACTTCCACTACACCATAATGCCCTTCAGGTTGAAAAATGCAGGTGCGACTTATCAACGAGCAATGATGGCTATATTCCACGATATGATGCATCAGGAGTTAGAAGACTATGTGGATGACATAGTAGTTAAGTCAAGGAACAGGGAAGAACATTTCCATGTGCTAAAAAAGGTATTCGAAAGGTGCAGAGCCTTTAAGTTGAGAATGAATCCCCTCAAATGTGCGTTTGGTGTATCCTCGGGGAAATTTTTGGGCTTCCTAGTACACAGCAGAGGGATAGATGTTGACCTAGCAAAGGCTACGGCCATTGCAACTATGAGACCTCCAACCATGGTGAAGGAGCTAAAAAGTTTCTTGGGGAAAGTCTCGTACATCCGGAGATTCATCCCTGGGCTGGCATTAATCACCTCGACCTTCACCAAGTTACTGAGGAAAGGGCAAATTTTGTATGGGGAGAAGCGCAGCAGGCGGCCTTCAAGAGGCTGCAGCAGATCATGATGAACCTCCCTACCGTACAAACCCCAATACACAAAAAGCCATTACTACTTTATATGGCTACCAATTCATATGCCATCGGTACCTTAATTGCCCAAGAGGATGGAGGTGGCATCGAGCAACCAGTATATTACATCAGCTGCGCCCTGAAAGACGCAGAACTCGTTATCCGAGGGCAGAAAGGGCATGTTTGGCTATTGTTTATGCCTCACAAAGACTACGCCATTACTTCTTAGCCTATGAAGTATGGCTGATGACTAAGTCCCACGCCATCAAAGCTTTATTACAGCAGCCAATCCTCTTTGGCAGGATATCACAATGGTTATTACAACTATCGCAATATGACTTGAGAATGGGGGCGCCCAAAGCAGTGAAGAGCCAGGCTATAGCAGATTTGTTGGCACAGTTTCCAGAGGAGGAAGAATTTCCGCTAGACGACGAAGTTCCAGGGGAAGTAGCCATGGCAGAGGAACTCAGGGAACAGTGGGTAATGAAGTTTGACGGATCTTCTACCGCCCAGTCTGGAGGGGTTGGGGTAGTTTTGTATCATGAAGAAGATAAAGCAGTAGCACTATCGTTCAAACTGGAGTTCCCCTGTTCAAACAATACGGCAGAATATGAAGCTTACTTAACTGGGCTGGCCACAGCTCTTGAGATGGGAGTTAAGCATTTGAAAGTATTAGGTGATTCCAACTTGGTAGTCTGCCAGACCAAAGGGAGTTTCTCCCTAAAAGAACCCAATCTTGCCCCGTACAGAGCAATGGCCCAGAAAATGGAAGAAAAGTTCTTAACTTTCGAAATAGAACATACCCCGAGAAACGAGAATCGATTTGCCGATGCATTGGCCGCACTAGGTTCGCAAGTGATGTTTGAAGGGGAAAGCACCAGAGTGGAGATCAGCAAGAGGGAAGAATCCATAATTGAAGTGTTAAAAGAAAGGTTTCAGGAGGAACACTACGAAGGAGATTGGCGGATACCCATGAAGGAAGTTTTGATGGGAAGAGAAGAAGCCATGGAACTAAAAGTACTCAAGGACTACGCCCTGATGAAGGGAGAACTATACCGCAGGATGCCAAGCGGAATCTTGTCCAGATGTGTGGGGCAAAAGGAAGCCCAGAGAAAGTTGAAAGAAGTGCATGAAAAGACTTGCGGATCCTGCGGAGAAGTCAGCCTTTACCGCAGACTTCAAAGGGCGGGCTTTTATTGGCCAACCATGGGTAAAGACGCAGACCAAGTCCAAACCTAATGTGGAAACTGCCAACTCGCGGCAGACAGAGAAGAAAGTTACGCTGTGTTCATCAGCAAGGACTGGAGAGACCCATTTATACAGTACCTGACCGAAGGCATCTTGCCGCAGAAGCACAGCGAAAAATACAAGCTCAGGAGGCTAGCAACGCGCTATTTTTTGCACAATATGATCCTTTTCAAAAAAGGGTATGAGGGAGACCCCTTGAGGTGTTTGGGCCCTGAGGAGGCAAGAGAAATGATAAAAGAAGTACACTCAGGGGAATGTGGGGAATACCAGGGAAAGAAGAAGCTTTACAGGTGCCTGCTGCAAATGGGCTATTACTGGCCTACCATGAAAAGGGACACGGCAGAATTTGTGAAAAGGTGCCACAGTTGCCAAGTACAAGCCAATTTGATTCACACTCATCCACAGAACTTGCATAGCATGGTCACACCATGGCCGTTCCACACTTAGGGGCTTGATTTAGTTGGACCGGTGAATCCGCCGTCTCGAGGATACATATGGATACTAGTAGCTACGGAATACTTCACCAAGTGGGCAGAGGCAGTGCCACTTCGTAAAGCCACAGGAGGGGCAGTGGCAAATTTTATCAAGGAAAACATAATCGTAAGGTTTGGGGTTCCTCACAGGATCATCAGTGACAACGGCACACCTTTTATGAATAGCGAGGTGAGGAAAATGTTAGAGTTTTATCAAATCAAATATCACCGGTCATCACCGTATTACCCTCAAAGAAATGGGCAAGCGGAGGCAACCAACAAAACTCTCATAAGAATCATCAGTAAAATGAGCCAAAAATATATGGGAGGATGGGCAACGCATTTGCCAGACGCTTTTTGGGCTTACAAGAATTCACCTAAGTCAACCACGGGTTTCTCACCTTTTTCCTTGGTCTATGGAACTGAAGTAGTAAGCCCCGCAGAAAAGATAACCCCATCCCTGAGAGTCATACAAATGCAGGAAAAGGAGAATGATGGAGAAGTCTTTACGGCAGAAAGGTGCGAAGACTTGGAAGGACTTGATGAGAAGAGAGAAAAGGCTCAAGAACACAGCCGCAAATACAGGCAAAAAATGACTGAGGCTTACGACAGGATGACTAAAGAAAGAATATTTGCGGAAGGATAACTAGTCCTAAAAGTGGCAGACTACGTTAGGAGAGGCCTAGCAGGACTATCGAAGTTCGCACCGAAGTGGGAAGGACCCTTTGTGATAAGAGAAGCGCATCCAAGTGGATACTACCGTTTAACTCAGATGGATGGAAAGGACTTAATGGATCCCATCAATGAGAAATGGTTGAAACACTACTACGCCTAAGGAGAAAAGCAATGTGATTATCCCTTACCCTTTTGTTTTATCAAAAGCTATCATGTTTTCCTTTTACTCTGTTCTTTGTCTTTCAAGAAATGACTATGTCACAAATCAGAATCTGTAACTTGCTTTCTTGAAATGAAAAGCACGAAGTATTTTGTTATCATATATCATAGCAAAAGTAGCAAAGTATAGCATCATAAGTATAGTATCATGAAGTTAGATTACAAAACCCAAACTGTAGCAAACAATCCCAAATAGGTGCTATAGAAAGCATAATGTACTGAACAGAGTAATAAGGCAAAGGAAAAACTACATAGACAAAAAAAGAAAAAAAAAACTGCATTATCGTCAATAAAGTCCGGAAATATGTGACTGATCCCCAAAACGACCAAGTCCTCCAACACCAGAAAGAAGACGCTCTCGGCAGCCCTCCAAATCTGCCACTTCCTTTCTCAAAACCACAAGGCGAGAATCAATGGCGTCAACGGTAGGCTAGATTCTCCTCATAAAAACTGCTCAAGCAATCTCTCGAAGATGATCCAAGATGAACTCCACTGCAAAGCCAACACTGATGAGCTCCTATACTGCAGCCCTCCATTGCAGAATCTTCTCGGTGGAGACAGTATCCACAAAGTTGTGCTCGATGTCGTTCAGCACGCTGCCTAACATCCTCAAGAAATGCTCTCTAACTGATCGGCCAAGTCTGAATCCCTGCATAAAGTCCCCACGACTATCATAGATCATCACCAAATGAGGAGCGCAGTCCGCAGGGACTCTGAAGCCATGAAAATCTATGTAAGGGGGTCCGGAGCCCCAGAAAGAAGCAGGATCAAGGTCGTTGACTTCGGACTGATCAAAGCGCACAAAGAAGGCCGCAGCCTCGCTCGCAGGATCTGGAAGGGTGGCAGAGCTACTGCCCACCTCAAATTGAGGGAGCACTGTAGGAAGTAAACCTGCCAGAAAATGCAAAGGTTGAAATAAAGAACTTTGGTAAGAATAAAAGGAAGAGAAGCCCAAGGAGAAGAAATGAAGAAATGAGATATGAAACTTACCAGAGCTAGCAGTAATAGGGGCTGTGGGAAAAGCAGAAGTAGGAACGGAAGGAACCGCAAAAATAGAAGTTGTAAATATGGCAGGAATAGGTGTTGTGGGCATAGCAGGAGAAGCCGCCGCAGACACCCCCACCCCCGCTGAAATGCTTAACTCCCCAAAAGTCTCTACAAGCAGAAAAATAGATATGCAAATGAAAAAGGAAATGAGTAAAGCTTAACAAAGGAAGAAGAAAAAAATTAAGGAAGAAAGTGCATACCCATTGTCTCGGGTGGAACAATATCCTCTTCCTCAGACTCAGAAATCCTCCTCCCCAGGCCAAGCTCATCCTCAGGATCCTCAAAGATCTCCTCAGACTCCTCTGAAGACAACTCAGCACGAGACCCACGTGTGGCAGAAACAGGGATAGAAGAAGGGGTGACTACCAAAGAGGAAACACCCTGCACTGCCTGAGAAAGAGCAGCAAAGGGGTCACCAGTGGAGATGACGAGGGGAGTAGCAGGAGTGACTTCAGTCTCAGTAATAGCAAGAGGGGTGGTTCTCCTTTGAACAGGAGGTGTCATGGCAGGAGTGGGAATGGCCTCACTAACCTCTCCAATATGAGTACCCTCATCCATGGGTATCGGTCCAGTAGGGGAGGTAGTGGCCGTAGGAGAAGCAGGTGCTGCAAACTCGTCCCCATCGAAAAAGCCTGCCGTAGGAGTGCCCATGGGGGCGGAAAGCTCCTCGGCCGTAGGGCGGTATATGGAAAGAGGCTCAGGCTCATCCTGAAAGAGTAGAGAGAAGAAGTATGAGGGCCGAGTAAATGCTTTGAGCGAATGAAGTAACCAAAAACAAAAATGTAGCAGATTGGGCAAAGTGCAGGAGCAAGAAGAAACATACCTCTGATTCGGGTTCCTCAAGTATAATAGGACGGGCGGCTGACGTATCCTCCTTTTGCTTAGATTGCAAAAGCAAAAGGGATAAGAAAATGAGTCAAAGAAAAAGACAGCCAAGATTCAGAAGAAGTTAGAGAAAAATGGAAAGAAATATATATATATATATATATATATATATATATATACGTGTACTTGGAAGACAAAACAAGAAAAAGTCTTAGAAACTTACTCTTCGCTGAGCAGCAGATACAGGATGGGGAGTTGTCTTCCTTTTACTGCCTCGTGTTCTGCTGGCAAGAGTAGCACTTGCAGGAGGCTGAAGAACGGCAGACTTGGGCTTGCTAGCAGACTTAGGCTTGGCAGGAGCTTTCTTGGCTGATGCAGAGATGTTCACCACTTTAACCCTCTTTTCCCAACCTGGGAGGTAATCACCTGTGTGCCAAAACCACCCCTTCTTCTCCTCATTCCACTCGAAGATGGCAGACCGGTTCTGTTTCCTGACATAGGCCAGCACGGACTTAGAAGGAAGGAGCAACCGCGGATTAAGAGAGATAACTATACCAAGTCCCTCAGGAGGTATAAGGGAGAAACCACGGCTGCCAGCCAACTCTGCACCAAACAAGTTCATGACGAGCTACCAATAGAGATGCATAGCAGCGGTGTAAAGGCCCTCCCTCGAAGAGCTAGCAACTGTGACCGCACTGAAGCGCTCTCTCCAAAAGTCAAAAGTAATATGCCGCAGAAAGGGTCTGGCCGAAGTAGGAGACTCTGCGAGGAAGGAGAGGTCATCAGGGATATCCTGATCCAGGCCAAACTGTTTCCTCACTTGGTTGGCAGGATAATGAAAAAATCTGACACCCTCATCTGCCAAGTAGGGCAGCCATCCAGGATTAGTGGCAGCCAAATATGTGATGCCCACCTCATCAAAGCCAGCCAGCAGGGTAGTAGTACCAACAGTATCAACAAACGAACCCATCATCGAATCAGCATAAGTATAACCAGGACGCAATTGTCTATAAGCTCTCCACGAAAAACCAACACCCTCATCAAAGAACTCAACAATGGAATAATCAATGGGCTTCAGACCGAACCAACAAAAAGCTAAGGGAAAATCAAGCTTAAACCTGCCACAAAAATCAGTAATAACCCGCGGACAAGAATGGTACTTCTCCTTAGCAAATCTGACGGGCCTGCACTTCGCCAAATATGGAGCGCAACGCTCAAACAATAGCTGCTGCAGAATAGTGCTATGTACAGAAGAAGCAACTATATGGCAGGAACCAGCCTGACTCTCATCACTCCGCAAGATGTCCAGTTGCACATATAAATGCCCTAAAAACATGGGGGCTAACGGCAGACTCACCCCAGCAGATATCTTAATGGCCAAATGAAAATACAGAGGCTTTATGGCATAATGGGGAGGGGACCCGAAGACAAACTTACAAAGCCAAAAAGCAATAAAAGCAGCACGACGAGCAACAGTAGAAAACTTGGAAAAAGAACTAACCCAATAAGACAGCTTGGCATTTTCGGCCATCCTTTTCTTCAACTCCGGTTCAATATCTTCTTCTTCGGGGGAAAGCTCAATAGCGGCAAGATCAGCATCCCCAAGAATAGGCAAAAGAAGCTGATTAACCACATCCTCGAGAGTAACCGTAAGTTCACCGCAAGAGAAGAAGAATGTGTGAGTGGTGGAGCACCATCGGCGAATTAAATGGCGAAGATTGTAGAGGTCTCGAAAGTTGGAAAGGCTTCGGGAAAGAATGACGGCCTTCAGAACACCGGCCCTTTGAAGCAAACCCATGAAATGGGTATCCGATAACTCACTGTCAACCCATTCTTTCCAACCCAAGGCGGTGCCGGACCCAAACTTGAAGTGAATGGATACGGGGAGGGCGATACCTTGACGAATGACCAAATTGGAGATGGAGGAAGACACCGGAGCCCAAGAAACATCAGGCTTTCGCCGGCAAAGAGCAAGCCACACACGGTTCACCGGCGGCGGCACATACTCTCCAAGAGCCTTAGGAAAATGAGGACTAAGGCTGTACCAAGGATCAATCAGTGGGGCGCACTCGCTGTCTGGGTCGCGCCGCGCCTCCTCCTCCTCGGAATGGTCCGAATCGTAGCGCACCTCTTCCTCTTCCACTTCGTGTTCCACCGGAGGGTCCACGGCGACACTTTTCCCTTTACGGCGGGAAGAAGCCGGAGTTTTCACTGGCGCCATGGTGTGAGGATTTGAACGGAGCAAGAAAGGGAGGGGTGTTCGAGAAGAAGATAATGGTAAGGAAAGGAAGAAATTTTGAAATAAAAGGAGTTTGTGCCTGCGTTGGGAAAGGGTTCTTCTCTTAAATACCTGAGTTATTAAGGCCGGCGTGAAGGGAGGCGACTGGTCAGCCATTGAGAAAGGGATGAAATTAATGAGACGGTAGTTATGTTTTAAAGCAACTGCCATTTTGGGAAATCCGAAGAGCCACCACTGTTCACGGCAAGAAAAGAAAAATATCTGTACGTGCAGGAAGGAGTATGTGGTTTCAAAAAAACCCCGAAAGGAAAGAAAAAGTGAAATAGACAAAAAGGTCCTTCATTCACATATGAACCGTAAGAACGCTCCATATGTTCAGGGGGCTAAATGTTAAGGGTCATTTTCGTAAAGTCAGCTCAACCCAGCAAAGCAGGCAATAAGAGTGGTAGACACAGAATAAAACTATTAGGCTCAAGTGGCAGGAATGACAGAACACAGGCTCATAACATGAGTAAATGGGTCTTGAGGAAGCAAATGGGCCCAAAGGGCCCGGAAAGAGAGAAATGACACCCATGGGCAATGTATGGTATGAAAAAGTGAGAATAGGCCGCGGCAGGCCCAAGGCAATGTAAACAAAGAAAGTAGGGGTTGATGGCAAGCCCATGAACCCCAAGGATGAGAATGAGGAGATTGGGCCGGGGAAACCCAATCAAGTTAGTAAAAGCCTATGGGAACACAAAGTCAGTAAATGGGCCGAGGAAGCCCGAGGAAAGTAAAAAGGCCGCAGGCCCAAAGGAAAAAAGAAATGGACAATGGAGCCCATAAAGTAAGAATACCAGCAGACTTTCTTAAGTCACTGGGGGAAGAAGTGAAACGGCAGGTTTGAAAGGGGTCTAGCAGGAACATGTTGTCATGGCAGGAAAAGCCAAGTAATGAAACAAGACATAAGCATAAACCGAGAGATGGGCCAAGGGAGATGTATTAAGAAAAGCCCAATCCCAAAGGGAAGCAGTGAAAGTACAAAACGGTCCACATGAAAGAATGAAGAAGTATGGCAGACAAATGCAAACAAAGCTCCATAAGCCGCAGGCAGACTTTGAACGTACGTAGCAGGGAATCACGCGCAAAGCCCAGGTGCCACCAGCCTGTACCCAGCCAATATGGGTCGTGGTGGGGCCATGGGTCAGTGGTAAGAGATAAGGGGGGGTGTGGTTTGGTGGTGGGGAGGGGGGAAAAGATTTATTTTTGCGTTCCCTGTCCAAACCCTTTTGGAGGTACGTCCTGCTGGGATGACAGACCGCCCAAAAGATGTAAGATTGGAGAGGGAACGTTGGGTGTATGCCATAGGAAGAGAGAGAGAGCATTTAAAGCCACGGCAGAGAGTAGTGCCACGGCGGACAGAAACAAAACAAACCTGTCTTTGTCTGGCGAGGGCGAGCAATGCGCAGACGGTGGTCGGCAAGCATGCCTAGACCAGACAAAGGTCGTTAGGGGGTAAAATGGTAAAAACGCGATCACGGCAAGCCCTATAAAAGGAGCCTCGTCGTGCCCTGTAAAAAGGACCGAAAAACAGAGGAAGAAATACATAGAAAGAAAATTTGAAAAGAAAGAAAAGATAAGAAAACAAAGAGTGAGGATTACGAGCATGCACCAATAGATCTTTTCCTTTCTCTCCCCCTCAAAATCCCACTCTCTAAGGAACAACTAAGCAATAAGAACGTTCTTCAGGCATTTATTATTTAGGTCCGATTCCCTCAAAGTCATTAATCCCCACGGCAGGATATTCTCCTAGGAGGTTAGTTTCATTGAGAGGAAGCGTTCTTCCTCTTTGGTTTTGCCATTACGGTCTCAATTTTGGTTTCGACGTTTATTTGGATTAACTCATCATTCAATCAATTGTTCTCTCTTATAAAAGCCGTTATTATTACTGTCATTATCACTACTGTGTCATTCGGTCCTTGTTGTTAACAAAAAACTATCGTACTCTGTTTCTTTTATTATCATTATATCTGCCTGCCGTAATTTCATTGTAATAGCCCTGCTTGCCGTGAGGGTATTTCTGACGGACTAGGCCAAGTTTGTGCGCAAGCCGGCCCAAAGTGAGTTGCATTTGGGCCGGTCTCAACTTCCCTACTCAGAATATATTAGGGCCCATCACTTGCAAGGGGCAACCCAGCCCAAACACCAAAAAAGGCCCCTACACCTAAAAATCGAGTTCTATGTATATTTTTAAGTGGAACTCGACATTAGCAATGTCGAGTTCCACTTGAATTTTCAAAAAAATTTAAGTGGCAAAATATGCATAGAACTCAACATTGTTAATATTGAGTTCTAGTTGTAACTCGATTTTGTTAAAATCAAGTTTTAAAAACAAAGATATTTTGCTAAATAGTTTCAAAATAGAAACATTTTGTTGGGATTTTTTTTTTTTTTTGCAAAATAACATCATTTTGCTAACAATTTTGTTAGTTAGCAACATTTTCAAACTATTTAGAAAACTAGCATCTTGAGTATGTTAGACTCTAGTTCACCGTAGCAACTTGAGTTTTAGAGTCTTGAGTTCCATGTGCTGGCAACGCTAAGGTGGAAAAATTATACACGTGGAACTCGAGTCTTTAAGAATCAAGTTCGATAAACACAACAAACAGAGCAGCAAAGAAAGACAACAAACAAAGCAAAGAAAAACCCAAAAATGGATGGAGAGGAAGATCAACGGAGAGGAAGAGTAAAGAAAAACCCAGCGACGCATGGACAGAGAGGAAGATCAACTTTACTCAATTACATCATCAAAACCTAGCAACGCATACTCCGAGATCGAAACTATCGTGAGGTTGTGTTTTGATTTGTGTTAAAGGAATGGGTATTTTTTTTTTTTTTTGGGTTTAGGTTTCTGAGAAATGAGTTTGGTTGTTGAGGTTCTTCTTCTTCTTTGATCAAATTCTTCTTCTTTTTGACTCCTTCTTTTGTAGCTTATACGTTTCTTCTTTACTTTGTAGCTTGTACATTTTTTCTTACAACTCTATGCAACTCGAGTGTTAGAGATTTGAGTTCTACGTGGATAATTTGCTCCACCTTAGCTTAGAACTCGAGTGTTTAACGCTCGATTTTTACAATGAACTTGAGTCTTCTAGACTCAAGATGTTAGTTTCCTAAATAATTTTGAAAACATACTAATTAACAAAGGTGTTCCGAAAATGGTGTTAAATTGCAAAAATAAAACCATTTTGCTTCATAATTGGTTGTAAATTAAGGAAAAACTGCCCATTTTCCCCTTGCTTTGCCTCGTTGATATATAGTTTTTACCGTCAGTCCACAAAGCACAGTCCTTTCTGGCGTGTGCATGTCGGTATGTGCTTTGCCAGAACAAACCACACTGCAAGGCGCAAATATAAAATATAATTGACCCCTTCCACCGACGCTCCCTCATACCGCGAAAACCAAACAAACCCAAACCCAAAACCATAAAAATATTATATTTCAATACAAAACCACCTCTCTCTCTCATTTCTCATTCAAACAAAAATGGGTTCTCTTCCACATTATCTATCATCTTCTTCATCATCATCAGCAGACTCTAAAATTGACGAAACTACCCTCCTCGATCTCTTCAAATCTCAACAAAGCCACCTCAACTTCTTCTTCCAAAACCTCTCTCTCCCGCAAACCCTAGCCTTCACTCGCACCCTCCTCTCCTCCTCCGGCACCATCTTCTTCTCCGGCGTCGGCAAGTCCGGCTTCGTCGCCAACAAGATCTCCCAGACCCTCGTCTCCCTCAGCATCCGCTCCGCCTTCCTCTCCCCCGTCGACGCCCTCCACGGCGACATCGGCATTCTCTCCTCCTCCGACGTCGTCGTCCTCTTCAGCAAGTCCGGCAACACCGACGAGCTCCTCCGCCTCGTCCCTTGCGTTCGCGCTAAAGGCGCGTACCTGATCTCCCTCACCTCGATTCAGGGCAATGCGCTCGCTGCCGTGTGTGACATGAACGTGCATTTGCCTCTGGAGCGAGAGTTGTGCCCCTTCGATCTCGCTCCGGTCACTTCCACGGTGATCCAGATGGTTTTCGGTGACACCGTCGCTATTGCGCTCATGGCGGCGAAGAACTTGACCAGGGAAGAGTACGCTGCGAATCACCCCGCCGGCCGGATCGGCAAGTCTCTCATTTTCAAGGTCAGGTTAGTTAGTTAGGGTTTTCATGTCAATCTACTTTTTCAATTTTTTGCAAATATTTATTTGTTTTTTATTTTTTTATACGTGAATGTTTGCATATTAGTATTTGTTGGAGCCTTATGAATTAATTCACAATTTCTTAATAGCTTGATTTTGGTTTGTTTGATTTTAATTATGGATTGTTTTAGACAATATGAGTATTCAATTCATTTAGCGTAGATTTAATTGGTTTTTCCTATATGATGCTGATTTTGAATTGTTAATCATTGGGTATTTAACTCTGCTTGTGTGTGTTTAGCGTCATATATTTTGTTCAGTGTCGGTACCAAGTTTGGAAAAAAAGGAGGGTTGGGTTGCAGACTTGCAATAGGTTAATGCCATTGTAAAATTTTAAGTTACTTTGTTATAAATGGATCTACTACAGATACATGTTGGGGCGTCCTCAAAGATGACCCCAAATTTTGGGATTGGGGCCTGGTGGTGGTTGTTGTTAATGATTGGGTATTATATTTTGTTGGGTTTTTTTTTGATGAAATGAGGGATCAATTGGCTTTGATTTGGGTAATTGTGATAATTCTGTTAAGGCTGTGTTGAATTTTCTGGTTGCAATTTTGGCTTTGTTGGCTTTTGGTTTGATTTTTTTTTTTTTTTTCCTGTTCTGTTTGGTTGAAGACAATTCTCAGTTGTTAGAAAACCTTGGTGGGGATTCTGGAATGTGTTTTAAAAAAATGGTAGACAGAACATGAATGATGGATTGGTATTTTCATTTTGTTTTGTAGAGTAGAAATGTGGAAAGAAGGAAAAAAAAGGAGAGCTTATTTTCTGTCAAGTCCACCATTTCTAATCTTCCCAAAATGTGAGATAAATAGGAGAGGAAATGTGTTACATAGGTGATTTGATACCATTTCATTAAAAACAATTCAATACAGGGATTAATTTAATACAGGATGCTTTGTTTTCTTTCTACTTTTATATCCTTCCTCTTAAACACTTATTATGGAAAATATTAATCTCTTCTTTCATCTTCTTTTTTTCCCCTTTTAAACCTCACATTTTCTTTTCTCTTACTTTTCTATCCTCCTTAGCCTAAATGAATCTAGGAAGGATAAAAGTTGACATATTCATCTGATATGCAGTAATGAGTAACATTTGTCTGGTAGTAGTTACTATTAGGCAGAGCACACACCTTGTCGACGTGAATGTGATGGTGGTTGAAGTGGCGGACACTGTTGATGGTGGTGGTTTGGGTTAGCATTGGCTTGGTATGGTAGTGATGGTGCCTGTGTGGGGAGGTGGGCTTTTTGAAGCTGGCTGCTGATGGTAGAAGATGGTTGCATACTTGCATTGTTTGTGTTTATGGCAAGCTGGCTTGAATTTCTTCTTTGGATATTCTAGTAAATCTGTACAAGTTGTTACTATTTTATTGTTTTAGGCTTTAAACCTGTAAGGAATACTGGGCTTGCATATTGATGGGTATGGCTTATATGATGGTGCAGGTAAAAGATGTTATGAAGAAGCAAGAAGAGCTTCCAATTTGCAGGGAAGGAGATCTAATAATGGACCAGTTAGTGGAGCTAACGAGTAAAGGATGTGGGTGCCTTCTTGTCATAGATGAAGAGTATCACCTGATTGGTACATTTACTGATGGTGATCTACGGCGCACACTTAAGGCTAGTGGAGAAGGCATTTTTAAGCTAACAGTGGGGGAAATGTGCAACAGGTAACGTAAGGGAAATAAATTTAGCTTCTTATATCTATCTATTGTCAATATTGCAACCACCAGTTATTAGCCGGCTAACAATTCTTTTAAAAATTTAAAGCTGCTTAACAGTCAGTTGGCATTGTGAACAGATTTTACTGTGATTTGTAGCTTCTATTTTTTTAATTTTTTTTTTAATATTGCTTTATTTTTTGGATGTTTCTTATTGCTCATTAAATTTGTCTAATTTGGCCAATTGTGATTGGAGACTAAAGAGATATATTTGAATCCTTTTGGAAACTACTCTTTTGATTAAAATCTTGAAGAAATGGTTGGGCATTCTTTGGGAGAAGATACGTTATCTCTCTCACACACAAACACACATCTAGGAAGACTGAGATGGAGAGTGATAAAGACAAACTACAAATTGCTAACAACCTTTCTGGTTATATATCAGGAAGCCAAGAACCATCAGTCCAGATGCGATGGCAGTGGATGCCATGAAGAAGATGGAAGCGCCACCATCCCCTGTGCAATTTTTGCCCGTCATAGATAATCAAAATATAGTAATTGGCATTGTCACATTGCATGGTTTAGTTTCTGCAGGCCTCTGAAATGCATATATGCTTGATATGTTTTCTGAGTATTTATTTCTGTGATGATTCTTTGTACTGTTAATTCTTTTCACCCCTTAGGTATGTGGGTTTCATGTGTACTTCTGTTGTTTTAGTAGCATTGAAGAGAATATGTAATTCATCGAATTCTTATTAATGTATGACTGGGTTTCGCTAGATGTCTACATCCTCAGCTGGCACTGTGCCAATGCAACGTGGCCCTTCTTTCAGTCAATGAGCAAATGACAGTTCAAAATCAATCAAAATCCTTTTTTTTTTTTCTTTTTTTTTTTTGAGAAAGTCAATCAAGATCTTTTGATTCGTTCATAACTAAAAGAAACATCAAATTTGCATACCCTGCCAAATAGAAGAAAGAGTCGAAAAACAGATTCGAGCTTCCAACAATCACGCCAAGTAAACTGCAAAGAAACTGAGGTGCCTGGTTTTGATTCTCAATGTCTGTCAGTCCATTTCATTAGCACTTTTTCTTTTTTGGGTAATAAGTCAAGATTCGAGACTAATTTCCAAATAAGATAAACAAAATAAAGACAGCCCAAAGGTCCAAAAGCAAATCCTTCTAGGAGTGGTCGGCCTAGAGAAAGAAAAGTTCTTTGCAATTGGGCTATTTTAATGAAGTCACTATACAGTACACCTTCAAATATTATATTCTGCATGCCCCAGCTGGGTGGTTTATATGGAAAATATCTAGTCTCACACACCTTGTTGCACATATTTTTACACGTGCAAAAGTGCAATTGGATTATGAGGCTCAATTAAAGTGTGTGTATATATTGTAAATATGTATAAATATTTAAAATATACTTATAATCTTATATAGAGTTGAGATTGGATTACGTAAGTTTATTAATAAACTTAAAAGATATTAAATTATTATTTGTAATTAATTGATTGTATAAATAATTCATTTTGTAGTAAAATTATATGTAATTTTTTAACAATACAAGTTGGTGAATTTAATTCTTATAAGTTCATAAATAAAAATTATTCTATCAAATTAATTCAAATAATATAATTTCAACTACATTCTAGTTATCACTTATTAGCATATATTTGTAAATGTGGAAAAATTATAGTTGTATTTACTATATATGGGAAAAGAATTAATTAATCAAGTAACTCATAAGCAAGTTCGAGCTCTCTTGACAAAAAATATGAATACATCTTGATCATGTAATCAATTTGGTAATATTGGAGGACTCCAATGATGCTTCTATACAGAGATGGATTATGAAATGAAGTAAAAGAGATTGCAGCAATGAGCTCGAAATCAGCTCGCATTAGAAACAAAATTAAATGGACATTTCTAAACTTTTCATACTCGGTTTGGCTTGTTTACATAGCTGCTGGACATTTGGTTGTCTTAAAGCAACACGCTTGCTGCTTCCTCATCTATCTTGACAAACAAAATCAGTTCCACAACAATTACTTTCTTTGATTTCAATTAAACTTGATCATATCTAGTGGTACCCAAACAAAATAATTTCAATTAGACTTGATCATAATATTAAAATTTTAAGATTCTCATTGCAGATGATAAGTGCTTTCTGTTTCATCTGTCTTCCCTAATGCCTCTTAGCAAGGCTTGCACCTGCTTGGTTGGCAATATAGCATAGGAAAATACCAGAAATTTGAACTCTCGAATTATTGGGCCTCTGATACTTTTGAACTCTGGAAAGCTAGGCACCTCAACTGAAACAAATATATAGGTGATAGACTTAGTTGAGCCCAATATATGTAATTCTTTTGCTAAAAAGCACCCCAAAAAAAGGGTAGAATTCAAGTTCTTTCTCTCCCTGATCAAATAAAAAAAAGTTTTCCTTTTGAGACAACAGTCTGGGTCAACAAAAAAAAAAAAAAAAAAAAAAACTGGGGAGCACCTGTACCATATCCCATGGTCATTTTGTATTTTTCATTATCCAGTACGCATGGAGCTTTCAGAAGTTATGTCAGTATATCACATCAATCACAATATTATATGGGCCTAACGTACACTTAATAATTCTTTCGCTTGTGAACCCTCCTTATTAGGTACCGTAATCTCAAGAAAAATCTTTCTAGGTCCCATGACCATTAGAAAGCACACCTTTTTTTTTTTTTAATAAAAAAATATTTATGAAATTACCTGTTATATTTCCTGCCCTACCCGATCATTTTTTATTTATCAAGATTCTTTCACACTCTGTGCACATTTCCTAGCGAAGTTTGGACATCAGTTAAAAAATATGTACACTTGATTTCCATGCTTTGTTGTGAGTGATATGTACGGAATATGAATATTGGAGTGTGAAACTATAATTTAAAAAAAAAAAGATACAACTTGCCGTACACTACTAATTATATGATAGGATGAAGTGGTGAGGTTGGGATGATAGTCTAAATAATTAAATTTTTACTACTATATAGTTATAATTTACAAATTGAAATGTATATATAAACATCTAAAAAATGTAATATGATAAGCCTAAAATTACATGAGATTTATTGATATATAAGAATTTGATGATTACAATGGTATTTGAAGGTAAGTTGGTAACAATGAGAAAGGAGGATTAAAACCCTATATTTTTTATAAGTTGATAGTTAGGGAAGGAGAATGAGGATTTGAACTATAAATATTTCAATTGGAAATATCAGAAAGTGTCAAAACCAATTAAACTACAAAACTCTTAAGAACCCAAGCACACTTAAGGTTCTAATTGTTTCACAATATCAGGCTTCATAAGCAATATAACATTTAAAGAAAATGAATGGTGCAAACTTTTTAATTATTATTATTGGTGCTTAGAAGAACAATGAAGTCGTAGGATCAGCAACATAAAGAGAGGAAAAGAGAGCAGTGTTGTTTTGAAAATTGTCTTGAAAGCAAAGCAGTACGCATTTCTTTCTTTTGGTCTCTTAGCTGCAACTTCAAGATAAAAGTTCATGCTATAAAAGTCACCATTAACGACCCACTGGTATATCAACTTTTGAAACTGCCAAGGCAACAATACATGATGTATAATCCTAGAATCTGAAAATTTGAAAAAGAAATTTGCCCTAGATAATAAAACAACTAAATACATAAAAGTACCCAGTTCGACACATGTTCAATAGCCAAAGAACAAGGAGGCAAAGTTCCCTATTGTAAAAGAAGAAGAAAAAAAAACTAATTATGAACAAAACGGAGAGAGCTAAATTTCCAAATATTGAAGAACAGAGAAATAGTATTTGGGCCAAATAATCTTCAATTGGTTAATCTTCTATAGAAGATCTAGTTGCTTCACATTTCACAATGACCGGTCATTGACTTAGATAAGTCCAAGATTTCAACCTAGCTTAGAAAAACTTTTGGACAAAATTCTTCATATCCACCAGATTAAACGGCAATGGTGTTTTTAGGGTTCTTATCTCAATAGCATCTTCAAGCTTGAAATCTTTGAGAAGTCTCATACCTAAAGTTATTCGTTCACATATTTTGGTTTTGTTTGTACGAGAACAGTTTATTTTTAGTACCTTATTTGCACAATGTAAGACAAAAAAACTAAAAAATAGCTTATTTCAAAAAAGATGGAATTTAGATTATTTGAAATAAAATTGAAAAAAAAACTATAGCCAAACGCACTAACTTATTTTTTCTTGAAACCCCTAAAAAGTAATAAAATATATTCTATCAACCCCAAGCTGCAATTGCTAAATTAGAAAATTTAATCATCCTTTATATATATATATATATATATATATCATAAAACTACAATAATAACTCATTTTATTACATAAAATCATAGTATACGACATTTACAATTATTTTCATTGTGTAGATAGATGGAGTTTGCATTTTTTTTAAAGAATCTATTTGATTGGAGTGAGAAAGGAGAGGGTGAAAAAATGAGGAGAGAACGATTTGGGTGATTACCATTTTCCTCTGTTAGGAAAAGAGTGCAAATTTACAATTTTGCCCCATCTATTAATTTGTTTATTAAACGGAGAAAGCTCCCCCGTTAAGAAAAAGAAATGCACATTTACAACTTTGCCCATCTTTTTAATTTGTTTATTAGGTGCGATTTTAACAAATTTACTTAGTCAATTTTTTTTTTTTTTTTTTACTTATATAAAATAGATGAATTGAGAAAATAAAATAAAATAAAATAATAAATGTAATATGTATTTTTATACGATATCATATTTACTAATTTTATAATTTATATGTTTATTATATAATAATAAAATGATTATTTCTTATGTAATAATATTATAATAATTAAAATTTATCCCCTTTCTTTTTTCCAACCAAGCCAATGAAAAATTATATTTATTTTTCTATTTTCTCTAACAAAACGAACATTTTCTTTCATCTTATTATTCTTTTATTTTCATATCTTTCATCACTTCAATTTTGACCTGCTTCAAGTCTTAACTAAACATACCCCCTTGAACAACAAGTTATTTTTGGACAGAATCATTTAATGAGTTGGACTGACTTAAGAGATATATACGGAATATAAAGGTGATGTGAAATGTCATAGGACAATGGATATATTTTTTTATAAAAAACGACAACGAATAGTGTCTATCCGTACAATTATGCAAGCAAAAGTTTTCGTCTTCATGAATATGAACTCAAAGGAAACTTAATTAGGAGTCAAATAAATTGAATGAAACATAGCTTTCAAAGTTGTTATGAGTTTATGACACCAAGCCTTCGATCTTTAATTCTTTGCTCCCCATAATTTACCAGTACGTCGTCTAAATAAGACAGGTGGCAAACAGAAACTGTTCGACTGGTTGGTCCCCTCACTGTTTACTGCTTTGTGTTTACATGCATAGAGCCATTGACACCTTCACCATGGACTCATGTACGAATTAATAGCAACTTCACTGGTTTTCCAAAACTTAGAGTACAAAATCATTTATTTCATATATATATATGCCATTGACACCTTCACCATGGACTCGTGTACGAATCAATAGCAGCTTGACTGGTTTTCCAAAACTTGAGTACAAAATCATTTATCTCATATATATATATATATATATATATATTATATGTTGAGTTGGCAAGCATTAGCTAGCTATCGTTTAGGCTCACTGATATATATCACTTTTTATGTCATAGGGTTTTTTTTTTTTTTTTTTTTTCACAAATTTTTTTACAAGGTGATGAGTTGTAAATGATAACCAATAAAGTGATATTGGTAAAGACCTAAACCAAAATTAATAACCATTGTAGAACTTAATAAATGCGAGTTAAAGAGTTTTGTATCTCAATTACCACCTCTTAATGTTTCTAACATTCGGATTCAAATCCCCTATTATCCATAATATTATTGAATTACCAAAAAAAAAAAAAAAACTTAACAATTATGAAATATATTGGGAAAAATATTGTGTACTTTATCATTCTTCTTATGTCATATATCATATGGACATAATTATTCTCATATTTAACTTCAAGACTGGTTAACTTATGCAATTGTGAGTGATTACATAAAATAGAGAGTTGCATAGGGCAGAAAATGTTGACACTTATAATTGAAAAAGTCAAAAAATTATGAAATTAAGTGTGTGTTTGGTATGATAAAATTTGCAAGCTTATTTTATTATTTAGTTTATTTTTGCTACTATTTATGAGTCTACTGCACTTTTTGATACTATTTATAAATCTCATTGTATTATTTTAGCTAACTTTTATTCTTATTTACAATATTTTTAATAAAAAAATTTTAATTTTAATAAAATAAGTAAATCTTAAATAAACCCTAAGTGTGATTAATTGTGGCTCTAGAATTACTGATCACGTACTAGTTCTTCGGATTCGGTTTGGATGGTTATCTGTCACCCTTAGCTGTAATCCAAAATAAGTTACTGGGACTACGCAAAATCTCCAATTATTTTTTTCTTTATAATCTGGTTCTTTCAACCCAACAGTCACTTCGAAGTGACATGACAGGTCCTGATTGTTATAAAAAAAAAATATGGCTTTGGCGAAATAAATTTTTGGTTGATTGTGAGGGGCAGATATGGCGACCACGACTAATTGTCATAAAACATATATAAAAATGTGTGGTATTAATATTATTGTTAAAATATTCTAGTGTGATCCGAAATGAAGCAGTGACCGTACATACTAGAAAAAGTCTAATCCAACCATTAAAATTAGTAAAAGTGAGTGGGACTAATACACCCCAACAAATAAACATTAGATTTCTTTTTTTTTTTTTCTTTTTTTTTAAAAGGTAAGCTCTTATAAATTAAGGTAATCAGTTTGAAATACACTCTTCAAATTAGAAGGTAATTCTTCTATTCAAACATCTAAACCTACAGATGAAACTGCTCTTCTAGCGAGGTCGTGAGCTAACTTATTCCCACCTCGACGCACATGAGAAAAACTACAAAAATGAAATTTATTAACTTGACGACGAGTTTCCTCAACCACATTCCCATAAATCGTGTTGCAGCTGGCTGAAGAGTTCAATGCCGAGACCACCTTGAGACAATCACCTACCAACATCACCTTGTAGAGACTCAGTTCTTGCGCAAAAAGAAGTGCACGATGAGCAGCCATGGCTTCTGCCATTTCTACAGAAAAAGGAAGCGGAATCCTTTGAGATAATGCTGCAATGATCTCACCATCAGAATCTCTAATCGCCACTCCAATGCCTACACTACTTGTATTCTCAAACAGGGCAGCGTTGAAATTCACCTTAAAGACACCCATTGGAGGATGAGACCAACCCACCTGAACACTAGAGCTTCTCGGCAACGCACTTGGTTTGCTTAGGTCCAAAAATTCCCGAACCAATGAGGTTGCCCTCTCACCCACTTCCAACAGCGGCCAAGTAGTTTGATTCTCACTCACTTTGTTGATGTGAGTGTTGTCAAATTTAACTACTAAGTTCTTTCTCCAAAAAAAAAAAATTTAACTACTAAGTTTAATTTTTTCTAATATTCTTTGTAAAGAGAAATGCTATATACAATAATTTCAGGATATATTTTAAATAGTAAGTTATTATTAGTGGATAAAAAGGTGATATTAGTGTTGAATTTAAATTAGAATCAGTAACGATCTACCACCTAAAATTTATTATTTAAATTTGGTGAACGAAAGATTACTCTTTTATAATAATTAAGTATTGTTTTAACTGGTTCTCATTTAGATTTATCACTTAATTTTTTTATTTGAGAGTAAGAATTTGTCACATTGATATTTTCAAACACAATTGTAAGGGCTCAATTTGTAGTGGACCTTTAACAATAAAAATTTGTAGAGTGTGGGAAAAAAGGCTTGGCATCATCGAAGTAAACTACGGATGATGTGAACTCAACAGGCGTAATAACAAAATAATTTTGCTGAGTGTTTTCTATGGGGATAAGGATCATAACCCTGGTTAGGTGTTGATAAGGATCTTTGTAATGACTTCGGATAAATGTTTGTGAGGATTCTGATGAATTTGGTTGAGTGTTTGTAAAGCGTATTCATGCTCGGCTTCATACGAGGATCTATTTTTCTTAGAGTTGATATATATTTTGTCCTTATTCTTCGGACTGATTCATCTCCCAATCCCCCTTTTATGTTGGGAATCATCTCGGTTATATAATATTGTTTTTGTTAATCTTAACCGTCCATTTGTCGGCTATCTGAACTCTGTGTATAAGGGGTTGTCCCATCACCTGCTTTTGCAGGTTTTATGTTATTTCTCAACCGCCTTTGCAGACTTTCTATTAGTTGGAGTGACCAAGGCACCTGGGTTCGCTGGTCACTTCACCATCAAAGCGGCAAGAATGTTGGTGGAGTACATTTAATGGGTGGGAGATATTTTCCCTTCATCAACGTCAGTTTGCCGAGGAGGTGGGCATCCTCGGCGAGACCCCTTGAGGGATTGGGCTATTTCCCATTATCCTCAGCATTTATATTATCCTCGGCGTGGGCCTTGGGCCAGGTATAGGGCAGGCCAGAGTGGTTAATATTTGGGGCCCCACAATAGCCCCTCAAAATTCTGCTGCACATCCCCTCGGGCGGGGAGGAGGATTTTGACTTCCTCGGCGTATTTTTTCGCCCCATTGAGCCTTACCTCTTTGTTAGTGTTATCGTCATTTCAGCTGTTTTTGCAATTTTTCCTTGGCGCGAAGGGCCCGTTTGAGGAGTATTTCCTTGTTAGTTCCTCCATGAGAGGTAGGCTCAAGTTCTGTTATGCTTTTAGTGCTTGTCCTTGGTTGGTTTTCGTCCCTTAGTAAGGTTCATCGCTTAATACCCAAGGATTGGGTTTTGCCGAAGATTTAGGCCCGTGGTTAGTACAAAGACCCTGGTTCCGTTCGGCGCTTATATTGCCCTATAGTGACCGGTTTCCGCATTGGTTTGGGTTCGAAAATCATGCAAGACCCTAGCTTTTCTTAGCACTTAGTTTCTTATGAGGAAATGTTCTTCCTGTTGGCCTGAGACCTTGAGCCATGCAATGTTTAAGTATTGTCTAACGCTTGGCTTTTATTCTAAAGTATCTGGTTTCCCCTGAGGCTTGGGTCCGAGGACCATGCAATGCATTGGTTCTGTCCAGTACCTAATTATCTCATTTTCATCTGAAATATTTGGTTTCCCCTGAGGCTTGGGTCCGAGGACCATGCAATGCCTTGATTCTGTCCAGTGCCTAGTTTTCTCATTTTCGTCCAAAGTATCTGGTTTCCCCTGAGGCTTGGGTCCGAGGACCATGCAATGCCTTGGTTCTGTCCAGTACCTAGTTTTTTCATTTTCGTCTGAAGTATCTGGTTTCCCCTGAGGCTTGGGTCCGAGGACCATGCAATGTCTTGGTTCTGTCCTGTACCTAATTTTCTCATTTACTTATTATTTTATCTATTTATCCGTTGCCATTTAATTCTACATCGCTATAATCTATAATAAACTTTAAGTAAATACACTTTTCACGCAACATAATGACACACGCAAGCTGGAGTTGGGGTAGGATAAGACCTTACTCTATTCTGCCTCTTCGTTTGACGTGACCCTTCTGATTACGAGGCGTCTCTTGGGTCGATTGGGTAACGCGTTCTGACGCTTCGGTGCCTCATCGTTAATGATGCGTCTCCTCATTAATGTCAGTCATGGATTTACGAAGATATGACGGCGGATAAGCCCCCTGGGAATTTGGACGGAATTATTGCCTCCGGAAATCTCTCCCTGGGGTTTAATGCAAATTGGCTCTCACCCACTTTTCGCCCTCTATAAAAGGCGTTTGTGGGGCAACCTTTTCCTTCACACTTGATAAACACTCGCCTTAAGTTTCTCCAAAAATATTGTCCAGAGGTTCTGCAAGAAATAGCAGTTTAAGCCCCTTCAGATGAGTTGGCCCTTGGAAGGGGCGGTTCTGAGGATGCATAGCCCCTATCAAGAGCCGAGGATGGCACTCTGACCCTGGACGTCACGTTGGGGTTGGGGCAGGAGAAGTCCGAAGATTCTCCTTCTTTTCAACCTAACCAGAGGTGGAACCCTCCCTGCCGTCTGGAGGAGGATCCAGGAAGAACGTAACCTCTTTCCCTTGGGTATGGGTCGGTGACCCTCCAAGCCGGCAGCAGTGGGGGTGGGAGGGAAACCAGGCAGAACCCATAAGTGGAGCCGTTCTGTGCCGCGGCCTCTTCCGCCTCCCATTTTGCCTTCCTTTTTTCTTTTTCCTTTTATCTCTTCTTCTTTTACTCCTCAATGAGCCTTCCTTTTTTTTTTTCCTTTTATCTCTTCTTCTTTTGCTCCTCAACGAGCCTTCCTTTTTTCTTCTCCTCTTCTTTTGCTTTTCATCCAGCCTTCTTTTTCTATCTTTTGTTCCTCTGCCAGCTTTCTTTCCTCCCTTTCCTCCTCTCTTGCTTCACTTCTTTCTATCTTTTGTTCCTCAACGAGCTTTCTTTTCTATCTTTTGTTCCTCTGCCAGCTTCGCTAGACGTTAGTCTTTGTAGTTAGTTTTAGAACAAGCCCCACGGGCATCACTTGTAAGAGATGTAACTTTTTCTTCATATATTAATAAAGAAGTAGACTTGTTTTGTGTATTGTCTCTTTTCTTTTTTGTATGCTCTTATTTCTTGTTGTTGTAGACTTCTGAATGAATGTTGCTGCTATAAACTGTATTGTTCTGTATTGCTCTTGACTTTTTTACACCAACCGTTGCACTTGCTAGTGCACAAATCCTCCCCACAGACGGCGCCAATTGTAAGGGCTAAATTTGTAGTGGACCCTTAACAAAAAAAATTTGTAGAGTGTGGGAAAAAGGGCTTGGCATCATCGAAGTAAACTACGGATGATGTGAAATCAACAGGCGTAATAACAAAATAATTTTACTGAGTGTTTTCTATGGGGATAAGGACCATGACCCTAGTTAGGTGTTGATAAGGATCTTTGTAATGACTTCGGATAAATGTTTGTGAGGATTCTGATGAATTTGGTTGAGTGTTTGTAAAGCGTATTCATCCTCGGCTTCATCCGAGGATCTATTTTTCTTAGAGTTGAAATATATTTTGTTCTTATTCTTTAGACTGATTCATCTCCCAATCCCCCTTTTATGTTGGGAATCATCTCGGTTATATAGTATTGTTTTTGTTAATCTTAACCGTCCATTTGTCGGCTATCTAAACTCTATGTATAAGGGGTTGTCCCATCACCTGCTTTTACAGGTTTTATGTTATTTCTCAGCCGCCTTTGCAGACTTTCTATTAGTTGGAGTGACCAAGGCACCTGGGTTCGCTGATCACTTCACCATCAAAGCGGCCAGAATGTTGGTGGAGTACATTTAATGGGTGGGAGATATTTTCCCTTCATCAACGTTGGTTTGCCGATGAGGTGGGCATCCTCGGCGAGACCCCTTGAGGGCTTGGGCTATTTCCCATTATTCTCAGCATTTATATTATCCTCAGCGTGGGCCTTGGGCCAGGTATAGGGCGGGCCAGAGTGGTTAATATTTTGGGCCCCACAACAACAATATCTAATACTTACCACTAAATAAATTTTTTACCTACCAATAATAACTTGACACATTGTTAATAATTTCAAACATAACAATTTTCACTATAGTTAAGTTGACACATTTTTATTGGTCTCATCTAAATCGATCACTAATGTTAATTTTTTTTTTAATCGACTAATAACAACTTATAACAATTTAGCACATGACAATTGTGGATTTTTTTTAAACTCTGCAAATGAACCAAATTGTTCTTGAGCTCAACTCAGCAAAACGTTTGTTTATATTCGTTTTTTTTGGCAAACAAGCCAAGCTCAAATCTAAGTTTATGTTTCAATATTAAACAAACTAAATTCGAACATAATAATGTGTTCATAAATAGTTTGTGAACATGAGGCTTGATTTAATACACACACACTTGTCTAAAATTTACTTTAATAAACTTTTTTTTTTCTATAGAAAGTACTTATATAGACTTAAAATTGGATTATGCAAGTTTGTAAATATGTCCATTTGACATCAAATTAAGAAACAATCCATTCATGGGAAAATTTCATAGATTTGTAAAAAGGTAAAAAAAAAAAAAAAAAAAAAAAACTATATTATTGTTTTACTCTTTTTTTTTTTAAAGGATATTTATGGTTTTACTTAGTATAGGAAAAGAATAAGTTAATTAAATAACTCGTGAATAAGCTCAAACTTGTTTTAACATGAACTCAGTGGTGGCCCAAGGAATTGTTTTAAGAGTAGCCATTAAGAAACATAGATTATACAAAATTTAATAAAAAGAGAACTTGAATATAATGACATCATTAAAATAAAAAAAAAACAAATACATGAATTTTTACAATTTCCTTCTAGCAATAAAATAAAAAAGCAAAAAGTGACTGATGAGAGATAAAGTGAGAATTGAGAATATTGAAATGAGAGTAATAAAGTGAGAAAAAGTCTAAAATAATTATATGAGAGAGAGAGAGAGAGAGAGAGAGAGACGAAGGATAGTTGCTGTGATTGTGAGCTAAGTCATCAAGGAGAATTCAAAATCACAATATCTCTCTTAATACTATTTTTTTTAGTAAAATGGGATTAGAGATTATGTTTTATGGAATGAGTTGAACAAGTTATGAATTTGAATAATTAGAATATTTTATTTTTTGTTTTTTAATGGATTTTTTTGTTGAACATTTTCTTTTTCAATTGTTTTTGTTTTGACTATTTTTGGACTTTTACTTTATTGTTATTTTATTGTTATTATTTTTGTTTAAGAGGTTAAGGATTATGTTTGGGAAGCAATATTATTTTTGTAAGAAATGCTATATCCACAATGTGGGTGAGAAAGCCCAACGCCATATGTTGGGCCTGAAGCCCAATTTGAATACAACTCCCTGTCCGAAGAGGTTAAAAGGATCAACGCTTTGCCATCCTGGTGAGAATGCAACCAATAAGGGACAAATGTTGTGTCCGAAGACCACCTGGCCGGTCCGAAGAGATTCTACCCAACGGATCTCCAGAGAACTTGATCAAGTAGATACGCTGAAGATTCCCCTGTAAGGGTCGAGCTTTGGGCATGCCTAACTGCATGGATATCATGAAATATCTTACAGATAAAGCTGCCACCACTGCATTTAATGCACTGCAGCAACTTTCCTGGCCGCATTTATGTGGAGAAGACACCTGAACAGTGCGTCCTCAACCACCACCACTCACTACAGGATAAAGCAAACTTCTGATGTGACTAATACTCAAGTGGACGCCTAGATAAAGGACAAGTGTGCAGTGAAGATGAGAAAAAAGGTGTATATATAAAGGAAACAGGCCTCACGGAGAGGGGGGAGAAAATTGTATTCACTAAGTTTTTAAATGTTATGCCTCTTCGGACAAAAGAGATTCTTGTTAAACGCTAGTCTGAATGTCCACAAGCCCGCTTATTCGTATGAACCGTTGCTAAATTCATAACCAGCCCAGTTGTTTAACCCATCCTCTACAAATTTATTGTTGGGAATTTGTTGGGCTCTCACTACAAAAAGTTGGTATCTGGCCCAACAAATTTGAACCCTACAATTGGCGCCGTCTGTGGGAAACAGCTTGAGCAAGGGTGGAAGCAACACCTCAGAGAATGGCTGAACCAAGGCAACGACCAGCGGAGTCTAGGTCATCTCAGTACACCGATCCCTTTCTTCATCTGGAACGAAGGCAGGACCATGAGGGCAGCGTACATACCGCACGTGACGACCAAAATCAGTCGCATGGAGAGAGCCACATGTCCCATGCAGAGAAAAACAAAGACATGCAGAAGGAAATCGATAGGCTAAAGAGGGAGTTGCGCCATGCGAAGAGAAAGCGCAGCCCCTCGTACTCTGATGAAGATTCTGAGGACGAACAGGATGTTGTCTACAAACAGAAACTTCGAATGCCAGTCAGCGAATCCTTTACCTATGAGGAAATGCGTCATGACGAGAGGAACCCTCAAAACCCCTTACCTAGGGGCGCAGGGAACGACGCTATGAGTAAAGCCCTGGATCAGATTTCCAGATCTCTCTTTACCCGTAACATCGAGAATGCTGGACTTCCTCGACGTTTCCACCAGCCTACATTCACCATCTACAATGGCCGGACAGACCCAATGGAACATGTGAGCCATTTCAACCAGAGGATGGCCGTCCACTCCAGGGACGAAACCCTGATGTGCAAAGTCTTCCCATCCAGCTTGGGACCGATAGCCATGAGGTGGTTTGACAATCTGAAAGCAAAATCTATAAGCTCTTTCCAAGAGTTGACTCAAGCATTTGGTTCACGTTTTGTCACGTGCCGAAAAGTTCCACAGTCTATGGCTTCCCTATTGTCAGTCATTATGAAAAGAGGTGAGACTTTGAAGTCGTATTCAGATAGGTTCTGGGAAACGTATAACGAGGTAGAGGAAGATTATGAATTGGTGGCTATCAGCTCTTTTAAACTGGGCCTCCCCACTGAACATCCCTTGAGAACGTCCTTAATGCGCAAGCCTGCTACCAGTATACGCCAGTTGATGAATAGGATCGATAAGTACAAAAGAGTTGAAGAAGATCAGCAGCAGAGTAAGGGAAAGGAGAAGGTTATCCCTCAGGAGGGGAGGGATTTCAGGTCGGACAGGCAGAACCACAATAGGCCGAGGAAGGACTGGGCCGGACAAAGCACAGCGAACTTCCAGACGGTCAATGCGGTTTTTCGCGAACCAGTACACCAAGTCCTAGATAAAATAAAAAATGAACCGTTCTTCAAGAGGCCGAACAAGATGGTAGGAAACCCTGAAAGGCGCAACCACAATCTTTACTGCCAGTATCACCTTGACCACGGGCATACTACTGAAGATTGCAGGAGCCTGTGGGACCATCTGGATCAGCTGGTCAGTGAAGGCAGGTTAAAGCACCTTCTACACCACTCACACGGTCAGGGAAGTCAGGCAAGCGTGGGGCCCAAGAGAGGTGATTCTGTAAAACCTCCCTTGGGAACAATCAATATTATCTTTGCCGCACCAGGAAGGACGGGGTCTTACCCATCCAGGGTATTGTCAATCACTCGGATGCCCTCAGAGAGTGTTAACAGAGAGCCGAAGAGATCAAGGATGGAGTCTCCAATTTTAGGCTTTTTGGACAAAGACAAAATCGGGACTATACAGCCGCATGATGATGCCCTGGTAATTACTCTAAGAATAGGTGGATACGACGTGAAGAGGGTGATGGTAGATCAGGGCAGCGCCGCAGAAATAATGTACCCAGACCTATATAAGGGGTTGAACTTATCCCCCGAGAACCTAACTCCGTACAGTTCCCCTTTAGTCAGTTTTGATGGTAAAGTGATTATTCCGAAGGGTCAAATCAGACTACCTGTGCAAACCGAACCTGAGACGGTGGAGGTAGATTTCATAGTAGTGGATGCCTACTCACCCTACACTGCAATTGTCGGCAGACCTTGGCTTTATACCCTCAGGGCCGTATCCTCCACACTTCATCAGAAGATAAAGTACCCGTCCGAAGGGACGGTCGAAGAGATCCGAGGGGATCAGTCTACATCCAGGCAATGTCTAGTGGCAGCTATCCAGCACCAACCTCAGGCTGAGCCCTCGGGTTGTAACAAAGAGAGTTTATAGCAACTAAAGCCTCCAGTGCTAGACATCGAAACCTCGGCCGAAGAAGCAGAGTACGAAAGCTTGGCAAGAGTAGTCCTGGATAACAACCTAGAGAATTTTTTTCAAGTCGGATCCATGCTGCCTCCTCAAGAGAAGGAAGAGTTGATAGAATTTCTCAGGGCAAACATTGATGTATTTGCATGGGACTTTGCGGAAGCCCCGGGGGTAAGCCTAGATTTTATTTGCCACCATCTGAACGTTAATCCCACCGTCGTCCCCAAGAAGCAACCGCTCCGGCGTCCATCGAGGGAACACGCCGATGCGGTCAGGGAGGAAGTGATGAAGCTCAAGCAGGCAGGGGCTATTAAGGAAATTTTTTACCCCGAATGGCTGGCTAACACTGTGGTGGTAAAAAAGAAAAGCAGGAAATGGCGAGTGTGCATGGACTTTACCGATCTTAATAGAGCCTGCCTGAAGGATCCGTTTCCCATGCCGAAGATAGATCAACTAGTTGATGCTACTGTTGGACACCCTCGCATGAGTTTCCTCGACGCATTTCAAGGTTATCATCAGATACCACTGGCTCTCGCTGATCAGGAGAAAACAGCTTTCGTAAACCCTGTGGGGAATTACCACTACAAGGTGATGCCGTTCGGCTTGAAAAACGCAGGGGCTACCTATCAGAGGATGATGACCAGGATGTTTGAGCTGCAATTGGGTAAAAGCATGGAAGTTTATATTGATGACATGGTGGTGAAAAGCAAGGTCATAACTGAGCACGTTGAGGATCTTAGGGATGTTTTTGAAATCCTGAGGGCGCACAGGTTACGCTTGAATGCATCCAAGTGCTCGTTTGGAGTTGGATAAGGCAATTTTCTAGGGTATATGGTCACCCACAAGGGAATTGAAGTTAACCCCGATCAGATAAAGGCCATCCACAACCTGCAAGCTCCCCGGAACCCCAAAGAAATTCAAAAGCTGACTGGGATAACCGCTGTCCTTAATAGGTTCATCTCTAGATCAGCAGACAGGTGTAGGCCTTTCTTCTCATTGATCAATAAGTGGAAGGGTTTCGAATGGACGGAAGAATGTGCTGTTGCTTTTCAGCAACTTAAGGACTACCTGGCTAGACCTCCAATCATGTCCAGTCCCCAGCCAGACGAAGTTTTGTTTGCCTACATCGCTGTGGCTCCTAATGCCATAAGTTTAGTATTGATCCGAACAGACTGTGGAGTGCAAAAACCAGTCTATTACGTAAGCAAATCGCTGCAGGAAGCTGAAATTCGTTATTTGCCACTAGAAAAGGCCATCCTAGCTGTGGTACTCGATACGAAGAAGTTGCCTCACTATTTTCAAGCCCACACTGTCACAGTCCTCACCCAGCTTCCGCTAAGGGCAATACTCCGAAGCGCAGACTACACGGGAAGGATTGCCAAATGGGGGACGATACTAGGGGCTTTTGATATCAAGTACATGCCTCGCACATCAGTGAGGGGCCAGGTCCTTGCAGACCTGGTCGCCGAGTTCGCAGAACCACGTTTAGAGGAAGTAACACCAATCCTAGGCACGGAAGGAAGACACATTGGTATGGTCTCTTCACGGAGCACTTTGCCCTGGGAAGTGTACGTAGATGGCGCATCGAATCAGAGAGACTCAGGAGTGGGGCTAGTGCTGATATCCCCTGAGAGAATTATCATTGAAAAAACCTTAAAGCTAGATTTCTCAGCAACAAATAACGAGGCAGAATATGAGGCTCTATTAATGGGGATGAAGATGGTACGAAGGATGGGAGGAAAGTCAATTGAGATGTTCTCGGACTCAAGGCTATTCGTCGGCCAAGTGTTGGGAGAGTTCGAGGCGAAAGACGTAAGGATGCAGGGATACCTGAGCCTGATTAAGTCCCTACAATTCGAGTTCGAATCCTTCAACCTGCGGCACATCCCCAGAAGTGGCAATACACATGCTAACTCTTTAGCCACCCTTGCCACCTTTTCGGCACAGGAATTGCCAAGGGTTATCCTCATCGAGGACATATAGAGACCTACAGAGTTAAGGAAAAAAGCATCCCAAGTTCATTGCGTCGGAACCAACCCGTGTTGGATGGACCCCATCATCAAGTTCTTGAAGGACGATGCGTTACCCGAAGAAAAAGGAGAAGCAGAAAAAATACGGAGAAAAGCTACAAGGTTCTGGTTGTCCGAGGATCATAAACTGTACAAACGATCCTATTCGGGCCCATATTTGTTGTGCATGCATCCTGAAGCGGCTGAGTCACTGTTAGAAGAATTGCATGAAGGGATCTGTGGGAGCCATACTGGAGGAAGATCTCTAGCTCACTGAGCCATTACTCAAGGCTATTGGTGGCCAAATATGCAAAGAGAGGCACACGAATACGTTAAAAAGTGTGACCAGTGCCAACATTTTGCGTCGAATATACATCAGCCTGGTGGTACCCTTAATCCACTATCTAGCCCATGGCCTTTTGCTCAATGGGGACTGGATATCGTAGGCCCATTCCCTAAAGCAGCAGGAAACAAGAAGTACCTTCTGGTCGGAACAGACTACTTCACCAAATGGGTCGAAGCCGAACCTCTAGCGAATATCAGGGATGTAGATGTAAAGAAATTCATCTGGAAAAATATCGTCACTCGATTCGGAGTCCCCCATACCCTGATCTCGGACAACGGGCTTCAGTTTGATAGCAAAGCTTTCAGGGGTTATTGTAGCGAGCTGGGGATCACAAACAGATACTCCACCCCTGCTTACCCTCAGGGGAATGGGCAGGCTGAAGCAGTTAATAAAGTCATAGTTAACGGGCTAAAGAAGAGGCTGGATGATGCGAAGGGTAGGTGGGTAGAAGAACTACCCCATGTGTTGTAGGCATATAGAACTACGCCTCGCAGGTCTACTGGAGAGACCCCTTCTCAATGACCTATGGAGCCGAAGCCGTTATACCTCTGGAAACTGGATTTCCAACATACAGGATCAGCTCCTTTGATCCAACCAACAACGATGGACAACTAGAAAAGAGTTTGGATCTGATTGAAGAATGAAGGGAAAACGCAATGGTCCGATTGGCGCATTACCAGCAAAAACTCAAGCAGGGCTATGACGCCAATGTGAGGTTGAGACCCCTTGAGCCTGGTGATCTGGTCCTAAGGAAGGTGGTAGGTAATGCAAAGAATCCAGCATGGGGAAAACTGGGGCCAAACTGGGAAGGTTCGTATCGCATCACTTCGAGGGCTGGCGTTGGAGCATACTTCCTAGAAGACTTGGATAATCGTGTAGTGCCCCGGCCATGGAATGTAAATAACCTCAAAAGGTACTACTATTAAAAGAATTCTCCCTTCAGTGATGATACCATTTTGTTATGCTAATTTTACAAGTATTTAAACTTAGATCCAATCATGCCTGTAGTCCTCGGACCAGATGATTTGGGTTAGTTAGCACTCCTATACGATTTACAAGTGTTTAAACTTAAATCCAATCATGCCTGTAGTCCTCGGACCAGATGATTTGGGTTAGTTAGCACTCCTTTACGATTTACAAGTGTTTAAACTTAAATCCAATCATGCCTGTAGTCCTTGGACCAGATGATTTGCGTTAGTTAGCACTCCTTTACGATTTACAAGTGTTTAAACTTAAATCCAATCATGCCTGTAGTTCTCGGACCAGATGATTTGGGTTAGTTAGCACTCCTTTACGATTTACAAGTGTTTAAACTTAAATCCAATCATGCCCGCGGTCCTCGGACCAGATAATCTCGGTTAATACTCGTTCACGTTATTAGTCTAATCTAGTGTTTGGCGAAACACGTAAACTTAAGTTGAATTACGTCAACTGTTATTGCCTCGAGGCCTTGATTAGCTATGTTTGAAAGATTACTGTGGTTTTGGTTGATTATTAGTTATCAAACTGTCATTGTTAGCCATAATGACAATCTAACATACACCATAAAAGCCACAAGGAACAAAAAGCAAACTATTTCATTCATTAAAGAGGTAATTTCATTACAAAAATAGATGATAAAGGGTCCTAACTACTACGCAATCTGAACATCCTTAGCCCTATTCTGAGGCATTGGGTCAGTCTTTGGCAGATCACCCGCATCTCCGGTCTGAAGAGGTGCCTGGCTTGTCTCATTGGGGACTGGAAGATCCTGGCCAGCCGAGGAAGCCTCCAAGGTATCTGGCAGGTCGCATATGTCAGGATGGTAGTAGACACTCCCAGGCTGCCTTAAGGCAGACTCGGTAGGGACTCCAGCTGCATCGAGGCCTTTACCCCACGTGATGTCGCAATAGTCCCTGCAGACCTTGGCGAACTCCTCGGTCAGCCTCCTTTGGGTCTCTTGCACCCCCAACAGGTAGGCAACCTGCTTCTCGACCTCAATTGCCTCCTTGGCCAACTGAGCGTCCTCCTTGGCCAACTTAGCAGCGTCCCTGGCCTTGTCTAGCTCAGCCCGAAGTTCTTTCACCAACGCTATTTCCGTTTCCAGATTGATTTCGGTGGTATATAGCTTCTGGCGTTGGTCTTCAGCTTGCTTTTCAACATTTTTCAGGCCTGCCTCCACACTCTTCTTTGCCTTCGTCTCCTCCTTCAGTTGCTCGGAGATGCGGGTGCACTCGTCTCTTGCCTTGCCCAGTGCTCTCTCCACCTCCTCCCTGGATTGGACCTGGGCTTGCACTTCTACATCTTTCCCGTTGTTCCACTCTTCAGCCACATAAATTTGTTGGGCAATCTGCATGGCAACCAGAGTTTTACGTTAAGTTATGAACGCCCATAAGAACTACAAGAGAGTATCACTTCCCACCATGGCTAAATCCCTTTTCAGGGACAGAAAGAGCTCCTGTTGGCTAAAGCGCCGATAGGACTCCATGTCCTTCGGAAGGAGGAGAGCCTGCTCCAGCGCATCTGCTATGCGCCCAGCTTTCCCTCCCGCGTAGTTTTGGAGAGAGGCATCATGTGGAATGGCTACGCCATCCAATGTCAGCTTAGGAGACCACGCCCGAGTCACTCGCCGCACGTCTGCGGCTAAGTTTTCTTCTCTGCGCTCAGTAGAAGAACTCCTTTTACTTCTTGTATCGTGGGACGTTTTGTGCTGCTTAGGTGCCTTCGGAGGGATCACTTCCCCTTCTTTAATTTCCGTCACCACCCTTTTCTTCTTCAGATCCGGCAGCGGCTTTAGGCCGGGATCTCTTTGGGCTGGGGGAAGAGGAGGGGGTGGTGGAAGATTGACCGAGGGCTGGGATGTACCAGTACCCTTGGTCGCGACCTTCGGCCTCCTGTTCTTCATCAACTCCTTTAGACTCTGCATATCCTCTTCTTCAGAGTCGTCTGGCACGGCTAAATTTAAGAGTGGAGCAACTGAGTGCCTATCAAATACCTCGTCGGCAGCCAAAATTTGAACTTCCTCCGAGGTTTCCTCTTCGAACTTGAACTGGTCGATTTGCTCGTCAAGAGAGGGAGTCGATGAGGCTACTTTTTCTCCCTCTACTTCCTGCCGAAGGGGAATCTGCTGAACAGGTTGGACGAGCAGTGGAACGCCCTGTGGGTTCGGATGTGGCACGGGTGCAAGGTCAAACGGGGCCAGAAAGCCTTTCCGAGCAACGTCGATATGATTAAGGCGAGGGTCTCCAAGTGTTATCGCGATGCCAACTGGTTGGAAGTCTTTGGTCTTCGGACTGTAGCCAAGGATGAGATGCACTGCCCTAAGCTACCCGTCTTCGCTAGCAAATATCTCAGACCGAAGAAGGAAGTTAAGTGCTGTGGCGTTAGTAAGGCTCAGCCGAGGAGCGACATGGTCCCTATCTGGAACGTCAAAATAGAATTGTCAGAAAACGTGAAATACGGTAAAGAAGAACAGATTATTGAAAACAAAAACCCTAAGTTTATTGTGAGGAAACCTATATGGGGGATATCCCACCTGGGTCTCCTGGCTGAGTAGGGTAATGAAGCCCGTCATGCCATGCGCCCGAGACGATCAGAAAGTCGTCTTTCATCCCTTTGTTAGACTTGGGGAGGCAAGAGAAGAGCCTGACCTCATCGGATCGGGATCTAAGATAATATCCCGACCCTTGCTTGGAACGACATTCGTACATGTGTACCACGTCGAGCCAGGAGAGCCCTAACCTCATATGTTGGTTCAGATCATCGGTTGCCCCTAAAATCCTAAATACGTTAGCCGCACACTGTTCAGGGCAGAGTCTATGGTTCAGGAGGTAATCTCTGGTGACCCGACCCATGGGGATGGTCATCCCTCCTTCCAAGAAGGCGATGATGGGGATCGCAACTTCGCCCTCTTTTCGGTCTAACAGTATCTCTTCCGAAGAGCAATATCTTAAGCCTACATCTTGGGGAATGCGATATATCGCCCTAAACTTCTCTATCTGGGAAGGACTATCCACTAAATGTTCGAACCTACCCATTTTCAGTAAAGAAAGGGGGAAGTGATATGGAGCGATGGTGGGGAAATGAATGTCCAAACGCCGAAGAAGCAAACTGAAAAGAATACGAAAATCTCAAATGAAGAACTTACGCAAAATCGAGTTGGAGGGTGTCCTTTAGCCTTGCGGAAGAATCGTAGTGGATCTTGGGACGAATCGAGGTAGATGACAGAAAAGGCTTTGGAATTCTGAAGGCTTGAGTTTGCTGGAGAGTGAAATTTGCAAAGTGAGAAAATAACCCCCTCTGGGACTTTATATAGAGGGAGGCAAAAGGGTGGGATTTACCCCGCCTGAAATTTTGGAAAAAAAATCTCGTTCGTTGGTTTGGCGACGTGTCATTAGATCTCGCGGACAAGACGCTGCCTGGAGCCATTAATGAAGCCTCGAAAACGACGCAACAGCAGCGGTAATAAAGAAGGCGCCTAGATTCACGTGCATACACGTGCAGAGACAGAAATTCAGTTCTTTCATTTGGTAAAATTTCAAAACCCCACTTTTTCTCTTCGGATGAGAGGGAAAAATTGGAATTTTGAGGGGCTATTGTGGGTGAGAAAGCCCAACGCCATATGTTGGGCCTGAAGCCCAATTTGAATACAACTCCCTGTCCGAAGAGGTTAAAAGGATCAACGCTTTGTCATCCTGGTGAGAATGCAACTAATAAGGGACAAATGTTGTGTCCAAAGACCACTTGGCTGGTCCGAAGAGATTCTACCCAACGGATCTCCAGAGAACTTGATCAAGTAGATATGTTGAAGATTCTCCTGTAATGGTCGAGCTTTGGGCATGCCTAACTGCGTGGATATCATGAAATATCTTACAGAAAAAGCTGCCACCACCGCATTTAATGCACTGCAGCAACTTTCCTGGCCGCATTTATGTGGAGAAGACACCTGAACAGTGCGTCCTCAACCACCACCACTCACTGCAGGATAAAGCAAACTTCTGATGTGACTAATACTCAAGTGGACGCCTAGATAAAGGACAAGTGTGCGGTGAAGATGAGAAAAAAGATGTATATATAAGGGAAACAGGCCTCACGAAGAGGGGGGAGAAAATTGTATTCACTAAGTTTTTAAATGTTATGCCTCTTCGGACAAAAAAGATTCTTGTTAAACGCTAGTCTGAATGTCCACAAGCCCGCCTATTCGTATGAACCGTTGCTAAATCCATAACCAGCCCAGTTGTTTAACCCATCCTCTACAAATTTATTGTTGGGAATTTGTTGAGCTCTCACTACAAAAAGTTGGTATCTGGCCCAACAAATTTGAACCCTACACACAACATATTTAAGTGGCTAGTCATTATTAATGGTTAAAAAAATTATGTTAGTAGTAGAACTAATTTAAAACCAGTATTAGCTTGTTATCTAGAATTTATTGTGGATTTAGTATTACTATACTTTTGTTGAATCCAAATTCTTGAAATTTTCAAGTCAAGGTGTTTAGTATTTTTTTTTTAATAATACTACAAGTATAAACTACTGATGTAACAAATTCTTATTTTTACTAATGTAACAAATTCTTACTTGTTTTTGTTTGAGCTCGTAGCTAACATGTTTTTTGTTACCAATAACTACTCAATATTTTGTAAAATAATGGGTAGGTTTAGCATTTTCTTTAATTTTTGAAAAAGAGAGAAAAAAAAAAGGGCATGGAGGGTGGGAGTGGAACCCTACAACACAACCAGTGTCCGTGATTTTAGAGTAAAAGAAATGATTTATTAGAATGAGGAAAAGCCAAGCCAAGAGAGGGGGGCATTGATGATGGGGACACAACACCAAGTTCGTAGATCCACGTTCTTGGAGGTCCCAGTCCTTCCTCTACTTAAGGACGCCACGTGCATGTCTACGTGGTGGCGGGCTAGTGAGTGAAGCGAGGAGTGAAAAGGAAGGACGACCTCTCTCTCACTTTCTCAGTGATTTAGACGGAAGTGATGGGACTGTGTGTTTTGGGCGTGTCACTGTAGCCGACATATGTGACAGCAGTGCACGTGAGGTATTGCACGGTTGTGAGGGCCCATACTCCAGTATTGGGTCCCACTTTTTTTTCTTTTCTTTTTTTTATTTTCTTTTTTTTATTATAATATATATATATATATATATTTTTTTTTTTTGGGTCAAAAATCAAAATGGTACGTCCCGTCAGATTGACCATAGAATGCGGATTTCTCGTACGAGAGATAAGGGCATTCCAACAGTAAACTTATGTATATCAGTAGTATATGGAGATGCTACCTGTACAGTACTCTGTACTGAGATATTCTAATTCTACTGCAACTAAATCAAACATCAAATATATAATATAATTAATTAAGGACATTCTTTAGATACATTTTAATATTGCACTAGAGTTATTTTTATAAAAAGCCGAGCAATTTTCGTTTTTTTTTTTAAAGTGGAGTTTTTCAAAAAAATTAAAATTAAAATTTAGGCTAAAATACAATTTTTGTTCTTATATTTTGAGATTATCAATATAATTGGTAATAGTCAATTTGGTTCATTATTTTCAACTTACAGTCAATTCATTGTTTACCTAATTCACTAACAGAAAAAATGCCAACATGTCAAATGAATTGCACAATTAAGAATCTGTTTAGATACTGTTTATTTTGCAGAAATTGAAAACTTATTGTTGAAAATACTGTAAATAAAGGTAAAAGTTAGCTGAAATAGTACAATGAGGCTTATGAATAGTACTAAAAAGTGTAGTGGGACCTATGAATAGTAGCAAAAATAAGCTGAATAGTGAAATAATTTTCATTTTTCATTGGTATCCAAACGGAGGCTAAGTTAATCTTTTAATATCATATGTGTCAATTGTGTAATCTATTAGCCACATAAACATTTTCCGTTAGTAAGTTTACATTAGAGACTAAATTAATTGTAATTGTAAAATAATAAGGACCAAATAAATTGCTCCCAAAATAACGAACCGAACTCCTCTCCTTCTCTTTTCTCTCTTTGTTCATTTTGCCTCAGATCTCCCATCTCATTAGCTCTCCCATCTCAGCTCCAATCCTTCTCAGCTGCCTATTCTCTTCACCATAAAGCAAGAATGATCTAAACACAAAATTGACCCAAAATCAATAGAAATTCAAACTAAATTCAACAGAAAATTACAGTAGCATTTCTCCTCAACCCTAAAAACCCATTTCACATCAACCCAACTTCATCTTGGCACATTTCATCTCAACCCAAAAACCCCATGTTCTGGTAATGTTTGAGATCAAGTAATAAACATAGAGAGAATCGCTACCCTGGCACGATGCATCCATGATTCCTTAGAATTGTTGCCAATCAGATTGAAAGAAAGAAGTTGGGTTTTGGCTAGGTCAGATCAAGAAAATGGTAGAGGACAATAGTAGGTTTAATGGTGGGTCAAATTGAGAGAGAGGGAGGACATGTGGTCCAAGTGTGACGTTTGTGTCCGACACTAGGGTGATGTGGATCTAAGTATATATTCATTATCTTCTTATTTTAGACTCATCACCAATTATTATGTTTTCTAGGTGTGATTGATCACCTATATCTAGTTATTACCTAATTAGATAAGAATTGCCCTAAGGGTTTATAAGCTAAAAGGGTAAGGCAAAAATGTCTTGAAAATGTGAATTAGTGTGTAATTGTATAGAGAGCTATATTTGTTTTTAGTAACTTTAAAAAATCAATATCTCTTTACGTAGAACCTTAGTCTAAAAGACCAACCAGTGACTTAACCATCAATCTTGTATTTTGTTTTTTCCTAATAGTGACAATGCATAAGTTTAAAAGACCACATTTAAAAGATAATTTTATACAAATCCCAAAACTCATTTAAGCATACAATGTTAGTTTGAGGGGAAAAAAAGATTGATATCTTTCTTAGTAGTATCTAACATCACAGCCCACATAATACATAGAATAACAAAAAAGAGAAATATAAATATAATCTAATATGAAATTCAACTCCTAAAGATATCAGTATTAGGTTCTGAATGCCCCGATTAACATAGCTTTTAAGACTCAAACACAATAGTAAAAAATCGAGTCTTATAATATTTATTACGAAAATTTAAAACACACACACACACACACAATTTAAAACATATATGACGTTTGAAAATTTCCATATAACAAGTTTGATCTTGGATTGGCCGAGAGTTTCCTCCAGTTGTATCTAAAAGAATAGCACACTAAAAATGTGAAACACAAGTTAGAAATTAATTAGATCATATAGAAGAACATAAAAAATATGTTTAGTAAAACTGTAAAACAAGTGGTCAAATATTTAAAATATTGTTTAATGAACAAAAGGAAAGCAATAAAATGAAAGTCGAATAGTCATAGACCATAGTCATCACGTAACTGTGACTGTGAGTACTACAATAGTTTCCTTTATACCATATAACTAATGAGATTATTATAAATTATGTAAAATATATATTAAAGTCATTATTAGACTATAGATTCAAACTATTTTAAATAAGATTGCTTACTTTTTTTTTTTTTTTAGAAACAAGACTTTCAATATTATTTAAACCAAGTTAGCCTTATCGGCATGAAGGATAGGATAAAGAGATGGTGGAACATTCTCCATTCACATGACACAATTTGGAAAATTAATTGACAATCTCTCTTCATATGAGAGTAGATCAATTTTGAGAAAAAACCAAAAAATAGATTTGCATCTTTTGCCAGCTGCTCATATGAAGACAAACCTGTGTTGATTGTCTACATGCGCATTGCACTAACTTCCATTTTGGAGGGGCGACTAGTATCCTCTAGACCATCCCTTCTGCTGGGGATGTTGCTTTCTTCCTGGTCTTCCCTCTCCTTTCTGTCCCCTGTTGGTAGGTGACTACCATTCTGCTTGTCGACGTCTCGCTTGTCACATTGGCCTTCCTGGCGTCGCTCATTCCTTTGGTTTAGCTGTTGCTCCAACTCCTGATTGCACTAGGTAAGTCGCTCTACCGTTGCAGCCAGGGTTTGTATCTGTCTTTCCAAGGCGTTGGACAGATTCTCCGTTTCCTGGGTGATGGTAGCCATCGAACGTGTTTGGACTATGCAACTCTTTTGTCTCAGAAGCGATGGTATGGCTAATCACAGTCATCCTTCCCCACAAACGGTGCCAACTGATGATGTACTAAAATCGTCAGTAAGTTATAGGCTCCAAATCACAACAATGAGTACCTGTGGAATAAAAACAAAAGGACCAAACAGAAGGCACTGGTGTGGTACCGGCCAAGAATCCTCCAAAGGTCAAGTTAGCGAATGAGAAATTTCTAAGAACTCTATAGTGAGAGAGATATGGATTTTTTGCGTACCTGAGGAAAGATGAGGTCTAGTGCTTATATAGTGGCGAGTAGTGAACCAAGATCCCTTGAAAGTATGGATCTTTCCTTGTAGAGAAGATCTGGTATTAGGGTTTCCAAGATCCTAAGGTGTCTTTCCATATGGGGAAGATACGTGTGTGATAAGGTCTTTGTGCGTGATGTGCAAGGTATTTCCATATATGAGTATTCATAAGGACCAAGCAAGGGCACATAGGACTCGTTAGCTTTTCCTCCCCGTTGGCCTTATGGTCACCCGTCGGTTTATGGTGACATCATTACTCGACAGTGCCGTCAGTTTACTAAAGATGTGTTTCCTTCGTCACCTTCTTGTGAAGCCGACGATCTCACGGAGGTCGTTTGCTTTCCAAGCCCTCTACTTTTGAGGCAACTTACTTTTGTCCAAAATACCCCTATCAGAAAGCTTTAGGAACGCACCAATGGTGCTTTGAAGGTTCCACTCCTCTTAATTTCTTACATTCTTCAATCTTATTTTCAAAGCAAATAGAAAATGGGCACTGTGTATTATCAAGTTTCAATGGGTGATGAGTAGAGATTTGAAGTGAAGAAGTATCGAAAAAGGTAGAGGTGCACTATAAGTTTTCCCATACATTTCATAGCCAACGATTTTTTTTTACCAGTTTAGAAACTATGTTGTTTTGAAGATAAATTTATAACAATAAGTTGTACTTAAAGATTTATGTCTTATATACATTTAATGATTAGAAATATTTTAAATAAAGAAATTAATCAATAAATCGATTTATTATTAAAATATTTTTGTTGAATACGTGTTGATTTAGAAGCCTGACTTTTAGTAGTATGAGCATTTTATTTACCAAGTTGCTTTTTGCTTAAGTAATGCCTTCTAGTTAGGGTCGTTGGGTTAATTTCATTAATAGTTTTTAAGTGAATATGTGATTTTTTTTTCAAAACTCATGTATATTTGTAAGAGTGCAGTAACTTTTAAGTGAACATGTAAAAATGTATGATCCAAAAGCCACAATATCTTCTGTCAAGGTTCCTATTTTAAATGTTTTAAAAGAATATAATAGTTCAAAAGGAATGATACATATCATATATAGAGTTCAAATTATCATACTATTCCTTAACTAAAAGACAACATATTGAAAAAGTTATATGTTGAAATTACTATTCAAAAACTTACGCTTGTGGAGAAGAACACGTATAAAACAAATGTTTGTTGAAAATTGTGGTAATGACAATTAATTTGAAGCTAGTGAGATAGAAAATATTGAAATATATCACTACAAGTGGCAGTTATCATTGAAACTATTTTACAACATTTCCCTAAGCAAAGTTTTATTTAATAAAAGGAAAATGCTAACAAATACTCTTAGGGTATTGATTAACAATCTATTTTAAGAAAATTTTGATATCACTTTTATAGGGAATAAAAAAGCTGTTAAAACTTTAATTGATTTTTTTTTTTTTTTTCATAAAAACTTCTTTTAACTGGATTGTTAACTATTACCTTAAGAATATTTGTTAACATGATCCTAAATAAAAAAAGGTATGAATGGTGGCGTTTGAGAGAGAGAGAGGAAACATTTTCCTTAAAATAACGTCTCTTGCTAAGTGTCATGAACTTCTAGAGTAGTTATTATTGCATAATTGGTGAATAACTTTTAGAAAATGCTATCTAAACTCACAAGGCTTCAAGTGGTATCAACATGGATATATGAAGAGTTTCTTTTCAAAAGTTACAATATCTTATCGTTATTTTCGATACCAATTTTAATTTGATCCCTAAGACAGATATTTGATTAGGAAGAAAATCAAGAAAAATCAAAGTTGAGCCGAAAGGACGTCAACTGAGTGCATTGACAAGGGTGTGGCTTGTGTCCAGTGGAAGTTTCCACTGGACACGTTGGATGGTGGACACGTGTCCAAGAGTGGACACGTGTCCAAATCTGGACGTGTCCAGTGGAAATTTCCACTGGACAGAAGCCTTGCCCCATTGACAATGCCATTTGCCATAATTATATATATATATATATATATATATATATATTTATATATATATTTTAACGGTTTTGCTATTGCTCAACCTTGAACTTTGAGCGCTTGGTTGGAGGCCTTTCCGAACTCCAAATTGACTAATTTTTTGTGGTTTTTCTTTAAAGGAGAAATGGTTTTCTACATAAAATTTTGTGTCCTTGTATGATTGATATCTTAGCTTAGTCATTTTGGTGATAATATTTTTGGAAATAGGGTAAGATTTTGAGTTGATTTTCTCAATTCACATAATACTAGATTGTGAACTAATACGTGATATCAAAGCTGGGTTGATTTAGTGAGGTATTTTTTTTATGTGAATTAAGATGGATGATAAGTTTGGTACCATGATTATATTGGTGGGTCCTAATGGAGTGTGAGAGAAGATTATATATTGGTACAAGTTAGCTTTTATAGGTTCAAGGAAAGATTAATGCTTTTGTTTAAGGTGGAGTTACCCCAAAAGGAAAGAACACCACTTAATGAAATGTGAATCAATGTAGAGTTTGTTGGGAAATTACCACAAATTCCAATAATGACCTAGTTATTTAAGTCTTTTTGGTGAATAAGGAAATGAACTTGGTTATTTTTTGGGATTACTTGGTGTGGGAAAAAAAGGCTATTCCTTAGAGTGGAAGGAAGTCTATTGATTTATTTTTTTTTATTTTATTTCTTGTCCACTATGCAAAAGGATTTTAGTTCTTATATATACACAATGCTGTAAAGGATTTGGGCCAAGGGACTTCCATGTAGGGAGAGAAAAATAATCATAAGATTGAGTGTAAAACTAGGAGAGAAGATAGTGGAATTTTCGTTTGGTTGGTAGCAAGAAGAGAGACAAGTTTTAGGTTTACTTTCAGGTTTATTTAAAGTACCCAAATGAAGGATAATTTGTGACGCTTGAATTAATGCAGAGATATATGTAAAAAAGGACCATGCGTGTGTGTGAGAGCAAAAAAATAATTGTCTTAGTGTATTGTGTAAATTCAAAAAAAGAAAAAAGAGTAGAGGTTCTTTAGTAGTGAGACATATACAAATGAAAGAAAAATTGGGGTTTCCTCTATGGAAAGATATTTGGGTGCTAAAATTACAGAGTTGTTATATTTAAAGTGAGTATTCTCATATGAGTACTTCATATGAATTTTAGATAAAAGATATTATTGTGTATTTGGTATAAATCTTAATTAGGTATTAACTTGAGAAGATGTTGTGATTGATTTTATAAAAGTGAATTTATTTGGAATTTGTCTTGTGAAATTTTTTTTTTTAATGAGAAATGGCTTTCCATGTAAATATTTGTGTTTTTATATATGATTGATATGTTGGCTTGATAATTTTGGTGGATAATATTTTTTTTGAGATGTTAAAAATTTTATTTGATGTTTTTATTAATTCACATCGAACTAGATTGTTACCCACCAGATTTTGAATTCTTCCTCGTTTTTATAATGCCAATTCTTTGGGGTTCGATCTTCAAGCTAGAACCTAATTCTTTTTTCCTTAGCTACTCATTTTTATTGTCACAGCTTCCTTTGCCAATGAGCGCAGCATGCACTGAGAATATATGCAGGGTATTCCCTAAGCTTATTTGTAAAAAACACCTCAATCCCTCAAAATTCATGCTTGAACCTTCTGCATGAGATTAAAGCTTATTTTAGAGGACTTTCCAATGCACTAATAATGGAACTTGTCAACGAATATAACTTCTTAAACAATAATGAGACTATTTTTTGCTGAATAAAAAAAATTTATCACTCATCACTATATATATAAATGCCACATGCATCCCACCACTTATATTTTTCTTTTTCTTTTTTCTTCCTATTTTCCTCGTTGGATCATTCAGAAGTGAGTTCAGAACATAACAAAATCTTCCCACTAATTTAAAAAAAAAAAAAAAAAAAAAAAAAAAAAAAAAAAAAAAAAAAAAAAAAAAAAAAACGTTTAAACAATAGACATGTGTCTATGCCATTGAGAGAGTGAGAGTTTAATTTTTGCTGCAACATTTATTGTGAAGTTATAGACTGCATTTTGCAAGTACTGCAAATAACGTGGGAGGGGACAGTGGCTAGTCCTTTGGAGTAAACTTTTCTTCAGAGAAATTGCAGGCATAAGCTTAAATCATGCACTCATGGGGAAGGTAAATCTTTGCCAGCCTTTCTGCCAATTTTGGCTTCTATTGCCCGATTTATTCTGCTGCTCTGGAAGACACACGAAACAGTGAAAAAAGGAAAAAGAAAACAGAAGAAGAAAAGCAATATATATATATATATGGAGTATGGACACAATCGATATATACTTCAGATAAACTTTATAACTACATTTGTTTCTCAAAAAGTACGAGCGAATGAGAGAGGAGAGGAAAAGGCCAAAAGACCTACTTTTTTTTTTTTTCTTTCTTTTTTTTGAATTATATTTTTTTTAAATGTTATATATACAACATTTTCACAACAAATCTGAAGTAACAGATTGTCACTTATTATTATTGGTAAGTAAGAAAGTAATTTTAGTGGTGAATTTAAATTAAAAACTTGTAATAACTTGCCATCTAAATTTTTTTTGTGAAAATATTGTAGATATAACACTTTTTGTTTTTTAATAATAAGTTTTGAAGGCAAATTTTTATATAAAAAAAAAAACCTACTTTTTTTTTTCATGTATAAAAAGACAGCTCTTTTCTTAAGCCTTTTTTTTTTTGTTAAGCTTAAGCCTTTTTAAAACATATTCAAAATAAATTCCTTTTCACTAAATCACTTTTGTTCATGACTCATGTGGCAAAAGGGTCGGCTGAGGTGGGATAGTTTTGTAGTCTGAATACGAAAAAAGAAAAAGAAAAAGAAAGAAAGCATTTTTCTCTCCTATTTTTCTTTGTTGCAAATTTCTCAATCCAATCATAGAATTAGATATATTCCGCATGAAATATGATTTGAAATTTGTTTTAATTTTGGAAATTTGAACATGCATGTGTCATGAAGAACATTACCTTTTTTTTTTTTTTTTCAAATAAAAAAATGGTTCGAATAAATGCCTATCAACCAATCATATTAATGCATATATATTTACCTTGCAACAAAATAAGGAATAAGAAAGTGTTAAAACTTGCCAACGGGGGCCTGGCTCAGCTGGGTATGGTTTGTTCGCTTTGCCTAACACGCTCAGATTCGATTCCCGCTACCAGCAGGAGTCCGTTAGTGGGCATCACATCCCTAAGCGTGTGTGCTCTGCCCGGGGGCTAACGTAACCTAGCCAACTCCCATTTTTTTTTTCTCAAAAAAAAAGAAAGTGTTAAAACTTAAAAGGTATTATATATCATTTAATATGCTGATAATTATGATCAGTGGCTATCAACGCCATATTAAATACATTTTTTAAAGACTTTTTTTAGTGATATTAGTAATACTACAACCACTGCATACCCTTGGTGAAATAATTACTCCACAAGTATAAGTGCTTGTAAGGTGGGAGAGGCAAGGACCAGGGTTCAAGTCTCCAAGAGGGAGCTTCACACACATATACACTTAGATTAGGCTAGAGTAGAAATTCTATCTTGTAAAAAAAAAAAAAAAAAGGTAATACTACATATTTATTTCACATTAGTCTTACAGACTTTTTGGTTTGAGTGATGTTATCAAACGTATATATAAGTCACAAAACCTTAGATATATACCAATATTTTTTAAAATTTAACATCACGTAAAACCCTAGAACATTCTTGGTATGGTAGAGGTAAGACCACCATACACTAACTATTACAATATCTAAATCAAACTTAACTTTTCTAATCACAAGACTCGTAAGGTATTTGAGGTATTTTATGAAGGATGCCTATGATTTAATGGTTTGATTTGTAAAAAAAAAATTATTTGTATCATCTAGTGTACGTTTGGATAGTATTGAAAAGCACTTTTTAGCTGCGTCCCACGTTTTTCAGTGGTTCCGTGCACTATTTACGGGACCTGCAAGTATTTTTTTCAGCAAAAATAATACTTCAAAACTGGATTTCACGGCACTATTCACGTATTTAAAAATTATTTTGTTACAATCTTTTCAGTTTTCAATTTTCAGCAATAAGTGGTATCCAAACACACCTCTAATATACTTTTAGAGCTTGTAGTGACTTTTTTCTTTAGCTAGGTTACTACTTATCTACTTGAGGGGATTCAAGCCCCCACCCTCACCCACGTCCCATATACATATGGCATAGTTGAATCATATGTGCAATTAAAAATTAACAAAAATTAAGAATACTGATTAAAAAAATTAAAAATTTATGATAAATATGATCAATTTAAAATGTAAAAAAAAAAAGAAAAGAAGAAGCAGCAAAATAGTCAATATTTAAGATAAAAGCATATTATTGTTCACAATATTAATTATTGAGCTCTTTTTGTACAAGATAAACATAAAGAGATCTCAAAATAATTTTACAAAAATATTCAGCGATCAAATTCATAAATTATAGTATATAAATATATGATTTTAATGCTCAAACAATACATGTACAGGACTGCTCAAACAATACATGTACAGGACAGTCAAATAATAAGATTGAGTTTAACTTATTAATTAATTAAGAATTAAGTCAAAATACATATTTTCCAGTTACTTCAAAATAATGCATACTAATTAGATTGGTTATATGATAAGATTTTTTTTAATAATTAAAATGTATATAATAACTATTGGGGGTGAGTGTCATTTTTTTAGAAATAGGAGGACGGTTTTGACATTTCCTCACACCAACCTTAAACGAAGTTGGTGTAATTTACCCAAAATATAATTATGAAAGAAATATTGGACATGTAGTAGGAAGTCCAATACAAATTGAAGTAGGAACAATTATTTTATGGAAAAATATTATGAAAAATTTCAAAATTTGGAAATTAAAATAAGTGAAACAATTTCAAACTTTTACAATTTTTTCAATAATAACTTCATATATATTAAGGGGTACTATAGTGGAAAAAATAAAAAATAAATCAAGGAAGATAGTGTGTCCTCAATTTCTTCCCTTATTATTAGGAATGACGACGGGTTGGGTTTGGGGTGAGTTTCTTTATCCCCGAACCCGCCCATCAAAACCCAAACTTGCCCTGTTAACTAAACGGGTTTTTTTTATCCCCGCCCCATCGAGCCCCGTCCCACCATGCCACTTCAGGCCCAATCTAAAGGCTCCTAAACCGTGGCTCAATCTAAAAAAAAAAAAAAAAATTATGTTTTCCTAAGAAAAAAGAAAATCCATAAATATTGAGAAAAAAGAATCACATTTTCAAAATAAAGCAATTGGGTAACCCAAAAGATTGAGAAAAAACAAAAATGATTCATTGATAAACAAATCTCCAACAGATAAGTATCTTATACCCCAAACCATGCCTTACACGCATAGCAACACAAATAACAAATCCAAGGAAATCTCAAATCAAATCCGCCATACTCATTCAAATTTCTTATTCATAGAAACCAAATACATTTGAAATCAAAATCTAAACAATCACATGCAAGGAACATCAAATCTTAACAACCAAATCTAAATCTCCAAACCCACAGGTTAAACAAAGAGAATCTAAATCCCCAAACTCACTAATCAAATAAAGAGAAAATAGAAGAAGAACGTCAATAACCATTGCCGTAAATCACTGTGGTTGTGGTCATTGGGTTCAGCTATGACTAAACTTAGTGCAAAGCAAATAAAGGGAACAAGATTGAATGAAAGTGGGTGAGATTGGAGAGGCTTTGCAGCAAGGAATGAAGAAAACAACAGTGGAAGTGAAAGAGCATATACAAAAGAGAACCTTATTTTAACGCCAAAAAAAAAAAAAAACCCAGAAGAGAACCTTAGATTGTCGTTTTTGTCTTCTTCAACGGAGAGAGTGAGACTAAGAGGTTGAGAGCTTGAGAGAAGGGCGGCTGAGATTGGGTGGTCAGCAACAAAGAGAGTGAGAGTGTGGGCGAGAGCTTGCCGACGCTGAGTGAGAGTGAAAATGGACTTGACAGCGATGTGGAGGGAGGGCTTGAGGGGGTGGTTGACGGCGGACTGAGAAAGTGAAAGTGTGGGTGGGTTTGTGAGGGTATGAGAGTGAGAGTAAGTGTTCGGGGCAATTGAATGGCTGAGAGAAGAATTGATAGGGTTGGGGTTAGAGTTTGGAATAAGTGGTATATATATAGTTAGGTTTTTTTTTTTTTTTTTTTTTTTTTTTTTTTTTTTTTTTTTTGCAATTTTAGTCTATTCGGGTTGGGTTCGGAGCGAGTATTACATGACCTGATCCTGCTTCGAGTTGGATAATAAAACCCAAACCTGGCCCTACTATTTCACAGGTCGGGTTGGGTACACTTGGGTTGGGGGCATTTTGTCATCCTACTTAATATAGAGAAACATTGGCAAATAGGTAATTTTGAAGTACGTGAAAATACTTGGATGATTTTATATAGGAAAATGCTATGATCACAACTTTTACTATGTGGAGTAAAAGCGATGGGTCCATATGGGTCTACGACTCTATCACTCATAATTAGCCACGTAGATAACTAGTCACATGGATAAGTTGTGACAAAAGTTGTGATTGTGACAAAAGTTATGGTTTTGACATTACTTAAACAATTTAGTTAAAGATTTGGAGTGGTCTAGGCATCAATCCGACTGGCTAAATTGGTGTAAGTGTAAGAATTATACTTGTGGGATGTGGATGTGCCATTTGACCCCAAGGCCATTGGCTGTTAAAAAAAAAAAAAAGGACTTAAAATGACCTTTAGTGCATGTCTAGCATGGCCATAAGAAGTAGAATTTGGAGTAGAGCATTTGTGATATATGGTTTTAACTGAGAAACTTTTCCATGTTTGAGAAATTATAACAAGTAGTTCTTTAAAATACTATAATTATAAAACATAAACGATGAATTGTAGAGCGTTTTCATGTAATTTCTTAATTTTAAGATTTAGCCTTAAAGCTGTTTTCACCTTTATGGGATTCACTTCAAACACTTTAGCAACTAAAAGAATTATATGATTCTTTAAGAGCTATTTTAAGAATTCTAGTAGACTTACCCTTAATGTACAATGCCTCAATCAGCATTGACCATAACTAGAATTCTCTTGTACTTTGTCGCAGCTTTCAATTTATGGAGATATAATTAGTAAACTCTGAAGTAGAACTGTGTGCTTTGGCATTTTCCTATAAGTGATATACATTGTACAAAGGAGAGAATTTGGAAGGTCAGTGCTTTAGCAGCATCTAAAAATAAGTGTTTGTCTACGTCAATCAATTTCAATAGCATCATGGATTGTGAGTTACTATTTAATCCGAATGTATCTGATTCATCAATTGCTTTTACCCTAGAAAAGAAAAAAAGTCATCCCTATCATATCCTTTTGTTCTGCTCAGATTGCTTAGAAATGCAAATACTCTTATTCTTGTTCAGTTCTCTTTGTTTCTCCACCTTTTATCCGTCATTTCAAGCACCACTACCAGCTTCTTATAAGTCACAATTCCTTATTGGTGGATATGCACTTGGCTTCAGTAAATTGGGGTAATGATTTCATTCATGAACAAGCAGCAAATTAATTTGGTCAATGACCTCGGATAATCAATCTGTAGTCATTCGAAAAGATTCTTTAGGGGCTACTATCTTCACTACTGCTTGAAAAGCAAGGTCCATCTAGAAGTTGGTGGTGGTGGTGATGATGATGGTGATAGTGATGATAATGACAATGATGATAACAACAACGTGAGTAGCGCTAGACTATAGCTTCCTTCACATTTAACGAATATGCCCATAAAAAATAATAATAATAAAATTAAAAAAAAAAAAAAAAAAAACACTTCCCACTTATATGCTCCAATTTAGTGAAAATATAAGATGCTAAGCCAACTCAATATAATTTACACCAGGAAATTATAATGTATTTATGCTTATGTACCTGGAATTTAACTGTAGTGTAGAGAAATGTGCCAGAAACGCATTGATGTAACTAGAAGAGGTTGACTCTTTTTGTCATTTGATCAATATATTCAAGAAGAGTTAAACAAAACGAGTCAATGCGGTCTATGAATCATGACTCACACTTGCATCTATATGTTTTTCCAGATAGCTTTTGCAACTAAAACAAGGCCTCTCTCTCTCTCTCTCCCCCTCTTTCTCAAGGCGCACACACAAACTTCATTTTTATGTGAATTATCAATACAAAGATGATCCACTTATGACATGTCTATGAAGAAAAAAAGTGAAACTTCTATTTTGCTTCCTATATACAATACTTAAAAACATTTTCCGCATAGAATCCTTTCCCCCACTAGCATATTTTTCCTTTCAAATAATGACAATGCATATAAGCAGGCATGCAAATTACCTACATGCTCATACAACAAACAATTGCACTAGCTAGATTACAAATGAAATTGGAAACCGCACCAAAAGGACACCTAGATTTCGTCACTCTAAAAGCAGGCACTGTAAAAGCAGATCGTTAATTAAGATGAGAGATAGTAAAGGATCTAACAACATACTTGGAATAAATGGAACTTTAAGTTTTACAACTAGTTTATTATGAGGTGTGAGAGATCAATAAAGTAGATAATTCTGACAAAGAAAAATGAAGATCGATATTTAACAAAAATAAAAATAAAAAAGCATCCTCTTTGCAGCATTGATCTTATAGATATTCATGCCAATTAAACGAACAGTAAAGGAACGAAATCCAAATCCAATAGAAACACTTGATAAAGAAGACAAGTTCATGAAACAAGAATAACAATAATGAACTGAATAGAGATTACCTCTAATGCAATAAGATACATTTATATGGATTATAGATGATTTATAATTCCGCAAAACATACAATTAAACTTTCATTGTGATTGAAGCACAGTGATCTACATCATTAAAGCCTAATTACACCTTAAATAAAGATGAAAAAAAAAAATATAGAAAAGCAAATATTATAGTTGACAAAGAACTTCAAGTTGCAAACTCAAGAAGCAAAATATTGTTCAAAGAAGAAAAAAATCAGTGCTTAATTAATTTGTGTCATGTATTAACCTTTACAGTTGGATAAACAAAAGAGGAGATAGTTGCTCAAGCAATGACTATCGAGTCACTATTAAATTCTTTAGTACATGGAATACCATCAACAAGAAATTAAAACATATAGTTTTTGACCCTTTAAGATTGTCGGATTAGTGTATAAAAGATGAGAAAATTAAAATTTAAAATGTAAACAGGGAAAGCATTGACAAGGTTCATATAATGAAGCATAAAATCCCTCGTTGAGCTGACTCAACCACAAGCAATTCTTATAATTAGAGAATCAATCCTACTATATAATATTTACAGGCAGATTCTACAACTATATATGTTTACACCATGAAGGTAATAGATTTATCTTGTTTTACTATATTGAGGGCCCCTTCATTGAATTTAAAAGATGTTATAGCTAATCCTATGATTAACCCAAATGATTAGAAGGGCGAATAGATCTTCTATGCATCAAAGTGGTAGTTTCATACCCCACTAAAATCACTAAAAATAAAAGTTTCACTAGCATCTAGCCTACGTACTAATAGTATTTTTTTTTTTTTTTTTGTTTCCTTCTAGGTCCAAAGCCATGATGAGCAATTTCTCTTCAAGCATATAGGATTGTAGAGAATTCTTCTTTTGAGCCAAGACTAAGAATATCATAGAGGGATGACCCAGCATTATGCAATCACAGATGGGTTGTCGGCCAGATTGATTAAGAAACTTTTCCAGAAATCTCCATTAGTTGATTTTCTATTCTCCCTTGCGCAGTTTCTATTTTCTTATTCATTAGTGCATATATTTTCCCAATTAGGATCATTAATTAATGGATTTAAACTTTTTTTTTTTTGTTTCTCTCCAATATATATATATATATATATATGTTCCCATGATTGGAAGTCTTAACAAGATTTCCCCCATTTCAACGTTCATGTGGGTGTAATTTCACTCACTGCTTTCACCTCTTTGTCTCTCTCCCTTTTTTTGGGTGCAATATATCTAGCTATTGTTTTACATATTCGGAAAATGACTGATGAAACTTTACAAGTAGATAGGTTAAAGTTTATTAACACATGAGGTCAAACAAATAGTAACATTAAAACTGTTAAACTAGCTTATGACGAAGTTAACACTTGTCTGCCATTAATTTTTTTTTATTACTGCTTCCCTAGCTAGCAGGCAAACGAAATGACAACACCAACAGAACAAATTGATATTAATTGAACAAAAGTCATAAGCACTCACAAGATTTCATTTACAAAAGCCCAAAATAATTAGCATAAAATAAACTTGTTATGATTGATCTTTAAAGGTTTATATTTCTTCCTTTACACTATCTCTTAGTTCTCAGACAGTAAAGTTATAAAAGTGGCAACATAGAAGGGGGGAGAAAAGGAGTCAGAAATAAAGACTCTTACCACAGAAATGAATGAATGACCACTGACGACTTCCATGAAACACAGGTATAACACAAAGTATATGTATAGTGGTCGACATGTCTGACATACATAAGATCCTTATGTAGAGTAGTCATTTCAAGCTTTAGAAAACAATGTAACTGAATTTTCTGCAACACCCATTAAAGAAGTGGAGAAGAGAAACCAGCCTTCAGAAATGAGAGATGAAAGACATATGAAATAATATGCAAATTTCTGGCTTGCCATACATGAATATATATATATATATATATATATATATATGCTCAGCTCAACATTAGAACATAATCACCATTCACTCTCCCCTACTGATCACTTTTTCCGGTGCCACTACTACTAGTCTACTATAAGTAATACTAACAGTACTGTTTCCATCAAAAGCAGAATAATAATATCTCAGATCCATGCCACTGCTTCGATAAAAGCAAACTGAATAAACAGACAGAGTTCAGTCTATAGTAGCTAGCAACTTTAGGAAATTAACTAACCCTAATGAAAATACACTAAAAACCTTAAAGCAAACAAGCAATATAGTAAGAGGAGGGACTGGTATTTGGAGAGTAGTTTTTTTTGATAGATAGATAGAGAATGGATTGGCTTATTGATGATGAGTTGCATGACCTGGTGGTGGTAGCTGCGGTACCGGTGGTGCCGTCAACTGTTGCGGTGGGCGCTTCCGCTTCTTTTTCTCATAACTGATCCCTCTTGCTTTTGACTGTAAATCACGAACCTCACGGAGATACAGCCTAACAGCTCGAGCCCCAAATGGGTTTGCTTCTGGCTTCCCTCCGTTCTCTTCGAAGGCGGCTCGAAGGCGTCCGATGAGTGCGTCGAGGCTTCCCCACGCCTGTCGCAGTGGGCACGGGCAAGGCGCCGGAGGGTTAGGGTGCCCAAAGAAAGGGCAGATTGGAGTGTGCACCTTGGTCTTCCCAAATTGGTCAAGGTACCTGCAGTATATATAGTTCAAATGAGCTTAAGCCTTAAGCTTTCTTGACTGACAACAAGTCTAACATTTTAACCGATTTTGAGTTCAAAACTCTTAACTAGTAGCTTATAACACGCTGGCGTCTTATAAGACACACATGTGTGAGACAGGTATTATCCACACACACGCCTGAGGCAATAGTCAGATTTTGGAAGAGTTCTAAACAATTATGTTAACAAAAAGGGGAAAAGAAAAGTAGTCTAATAGTTTAAGCTTAAAGCTTCTAGTTAAATCTAATTATACCGGAGGAATTCAAGGACGTGAGCACCGCTGCATCTTGAGAGTGAAAGAGGAGGACGGTGGTTCTTGAGGTATTGGCCAAAGGTGTTCCAGTCACGGCGCTTCTGGTTTTCATAGCGGCTGCTGCTAGGAGCAGAAACTGAGGAAGAAGAGCTTGAGCCAACTAATACTAAGCTGTTATTGTTGTTGTTGTTGTTGGTGCTAGTATCGGTACTCATGCTTGTGTTCTCTGAGTTGGAACTCTCCATTAATTCCGGAATTGAATCCATGGATGGATCTCCTTTTTGGGTGTTTGTGTCTTCGATTGATTAAAATGTCTTGGATCTCGAGAGCAACAATTAATAAGCCCTTGGTTCTTGGATATGGTGGGTGATCGATGTTGTATCTCTATCCAAGCTTTCTTCTTTTAGGGTTTTGCTTCGTAGAGCTATAGGATGATCTTAGGACAGTGAACTGAGAGAGAGAGAGAGAGAGAGAGAGAGAGAAGGGTTTAGTTGAAGAAAGGATGCATAGCTCTCTATAGAGAGAGAGCTATAGGATGATTCTATTTTATTCCGTCCAGGTGTTACTGTTAATGAAAACAACAATACTGAAGGAAAAAAAAGGAAAGAAAAAAAAATTAATAAAAAAATAGAAAGCAAGAATGACACAAGCTTTGATTACTGATTGATATTTTACATAATTTCCATTTTTGAAGAAAGAGAAAGAGGGAGGGACTAAAACTGCAGACGGTGAAGCAAAAGAAGATTTTGATATTCCAACAAGTGAATATGTGATGAGATTGATTGGAGAGACTGAGAGGACTGTTCCTCTTTCCTCTCCCTCTCTCTCTCCTCTTTTTTTCTCTCTTGGAGTTTCTTTGTTTGAGCAATTAATACTAGAAAACGTGGAAGGATATTTCACATTTTCACCGAAGGAATTTTTCGGTAGCTTTAGTTTCTGAAAATGTTTTAAGGGATTGGGTCTTTTTTCTAAAAAAAGGTGAAGCAACTTATCTCTTGCTTGTTTTAGCGGATTATTAAAACTATTCCTCTTCTTTGTGGAGTGTGAGAGAGAGAAAGGAATTGTGTTAGGGCTTTTGTGGAAATGGAAAGGAATTGGACAGTACAGTAGGTTGGGACTGTGACAGGAAAAACCGAAAAAGTTTGAAGGGTAAAAATTAAGGGAATAAGTGAAATAGGGAACATGATTTTTGCATCTTTGCACTGTTCATTGAATGACAGTTCCATAAGCAGTGACCAGAGTACCCTTTTGAAATTTCATTTTTCAATTTTCTTCCCCTAAAATTGAACTTTAATAAATTTCTGACACAAGACTTTGGCTTCATCTCACTTCTATAATACTTTGATATGAATCTACCGCCCATAGATTTCATGGGTTTTTTAGTTTTATTCCTTTTGAATCTCTTTTTTCTCTTTTGGCGCCAGACAACTGCAAATTTTATGCAAAAAAACTTTTTTCAAAGCCCAATTTTATGTACAACTTATTTAATTAACAAATAGGATCATAAAAATGAGGAAAACAAAAATTATGTTTATTTCCATGGATTTGGGAGATGTATAAATGACGGAATCTGCATGGGTTAGAAAGTAGCATCACCTTAAAGAAAGTGGCATCACCTTAAACAGACTAAACGAAAATTAAGATTGATGGTAGGTATTGTACCACTCGAGTGAAATACACCTTGTCATGCTTCAAGCTACCCCAAACACACCCCCCCTAAAAAAAGAAACAAAAAAAGAAGAAAAATAGTAGTGGCCCATTTGTGGGGGGGAACATCCATTAGTTGACCAAAAAAAGTGTTTTACATGTCAACTAGGAAGATCGATCTAGTTAATGGAAAGATGCATTCTGATATCATGGCTAATTGATCAACTCTTCCTAGTTCCCATTATAGTTTTCATTCTAGGTCACATGTTGGCGGCAGCTAGGGTTGTGCATAAACCCACTAAAACCAACCCAACTTAACCTAACCCATAGCGTGGAGTTGGTTTTTAAGGATTGGTGGGTTGGGTTAAGTTATAAATTTTTTTTTGACAGTGGGTCAGGTTGGGTTCGAGTTATGAGATTTACAAATCCGCCTAACTCTTCCCACCTATATTTAATATTTTTTTAATTTAAAAAATATATTTGATATAATTTTATTATTTACTTTTTTGCCCCTCTTCCTAAATAAATCCCAAACCCTAAATTTTTCTCATATAGTTTGTGTTTGTTTAGTGTTATGCTCATGATTATTTGGTCATAAATTTGATTTTATTTGTGGTGGTGATGTTGTTATGCTCAATTTAATAATAATAATAGTAATTAAAAAAAAACTGTCCAACCCATAGGTCCAACCCAATCCACATGAGTTGGGTTGAGTTGGACCCCTGTGATGGGTTAGGTTAGGTTGGGTTGGAATTTTTTCAACCCTAACCCACCATGATGGGTTGTGTTGAAAAAACTCCTTAACCCGACCCATGCACACCTCTAGTGGTAGCCATAGTTAGTGTTGCTATTGTCCTTTATATTGAAATAGGAAAAAGAAAAAGAAAATAATGTAGAAAAAGAAAGCAAAAACAAGAGAATTAATGTGATTCAATTTGATGGACTACGTCCGCAATGAAAAAAACCTTTAGCAATTACATATGCATTATGTTGAACTATGTTAAATTGTGTATTACAATGAATTCAATGTATATATTAATAGAAATACATTAGGAATATAGTATAGAAGATATACATTGTATCCATGGGTAATATAGAAAATATTAGCTTGTATTATTTATGGTAATATCTTGATATATAATATCCTAATATATTCTTAACACCCCTTGCAAACACAAGGTGGAGGCATACTGAAAATTTGAGTGCAATGAAGATTTTCAAATATTTTCAAATGAATTAGGAGCCACCAAGATATGTTATAAAAAAATATTTTAAAAATAGTACCACTATCAAAGAGGAAGAAACCCATGAAGTTTGTGATACATGTGGAAAATATCGAAAGAGCTTTAGCACGAGAGCGTAAGAAGGCACGTATCCTATACATGTAAGAGATCATTTGATATTTTGATAATAGAATTTCATTTATAGTAAACTATCTTAATAATTGAATATGTCAGGTTCTAAAAATTTAGAATAATTGGCAAATCATGAGTACAAATTTGTCTAGATATAGATCTTAGAGTCTATAGGATTTGTTAGACAATACTCAAGGTGTTGCAAGTCAAAATACAAGAAAAAGGAAGCTGCAGGTTCAGGAATTCAAAACATGCCAAGTTCCATTGATCAAGAGAACAAGTTCGACCGATCGAAAGACGGATTCTGCAGAATTTAATTAAAGCCTAACAACCCATTAAGTGATTAGAGTTTCAGATCTAATTCTCCTAGTAATTAAAGGAAACCCTAAGACATGTTTTGATATGATTTTAGAGATGTTTTTTTGAGATCTAAAAGGCACTGTGCCTTCTCCTTTCAAAGTCACTACCGGAAAACATTCTCATATTATTAGAACTGGTAAATCTAAAGTTGCTGCAGATCAAAAATTGCTAATGATCTAAACCTTTAAGTGAGATCTTAAAGTCACAAACGTGGGTGTTTGTGTACAACAAATTCAAATAGAAGAGTCCGTAGAGTTGGAGTTGCACGTGGTCATGTGAATAAGTTTTACATGAAATAGCTTTAGATTTTAGGGGGAAAATCTATTGTAAACTTCCATTCTATCATAGTGAATTTGTTTACCTTGAGGATAGTTAAGTTAAATCATCTTCAAGTTTTTTACCTTGAAACGGTTGGTTTCATTGGTTTTCTTAAGTCATCCTATTGTTGTCTTATTTATTTTTCTGCACTAAGTAATATGATTGCATGAGTTTAACCTAGTTCTGAATAATTAATCTAAGTAACTACTTTGTTAATTAATTAAGTTAAACAAATCTAGTTTATAGGGGTCTAAATAGAACAAAAATGTTTAAAACACTAATATTACTATTTTCGTATGTGTTCAAATAAGTATTACTATTTACAAAAAAAAAAAAGGATGTTTATCTCACATTGGTTGTGTGTGTCTAGTGTCTATTGTTTATAACTTCAGTCTACAACTACAAAAATTAGATCCTTTTGTAGTTGTACTTTGATTATGTAATGTATTATAAACCTAGTTTAAAACACTAATATTATTATTATTTTTTTTTTGTGTTCTAATAAGTATTACTGTTTACTAATATTTATATATATATATATATATATATATATACAGTAATATGGTAAAAGTCTATTATAAAACATGTAACACGTACGTTGATATAACATATATATATATATATATAGTAATATGGTAAAAGTCTATTATAAAACATGTAACACGTACGTTGATATAACCTAATTTTGTACAACCCAATATTTTAAGACCCTAGTTTTATTATACAGAATATGATATATACATTATGCACAACTACTTCCAAATATGATGAAATTCGAATCCAAGTTCTCTTTATAAAAAATTGGACAATATCACTCAACCAAAGCACTTTTGGCAACATGATGAGCGCCCCCTACAAACCCCCCCACCCCCCACAAAAGGCTTACAGAAAAAATATATATTAGTTTGGCTTATAAGGTGGAGCGTTGTAGTTTATTTATCTAAGTGCACTAAAAAGTGCTCAAAGTAGAGAATATAAACTTATACGCAAATCCAAGCCTTTATTTGCTTCAATTATACTAAATTAAAGACTTACCAATAACCTTTTACTAAGCTTTGAGCATTATTAAGTCAATTTTGAAAAATAAAATATTTTTTGTTGAGTTCACAAGAGGCAAAATTTAGCGGTTTACTCATTGCTTTTGGAAATTTAAAGAATATCAAAGAAGTTTAATCATTTTAATTAAGAGTGGTATTCCACAATAAGAAGAGAAATAGGAAGGTCTGATAATTCCTCTGGATAGAATTATATTGTAGTTTTTGTTGTTTGCGAGTGTAAGAGCACAATGGTTGTATCTGGTTAGGTTGTGTTTGTAGGGGTGTAGTTGTAATCTATATTTTATTTGGCTAACCTCTGAGTGAAGAAACCTTGGAAAGGTCAATTTAGTATATAATAGTTTAATCAAGAAAGTTGACAATCAAACCTTTAAAACTAGCTTCTAATTCGGATTAAAAAAACAAACTAGCTTCTCTAATCAATCCCCTGCATAAGCATGAGCGTATTATGTATAAATACGCTTAGACACATATTAAGCATTCATAATTAAGTTTAATACTGCTAGTTTTTTGTTTTAAAATTTTTTTAAGCTCTTGAAAAAAGCTTGTAAAGATATTATTTGTTAATACTACCAGTTTTTTAGAATATGACAAAAATTTTCATTGAAATTTATACTTGAATTAATAAGAAATTTTGGATAAGAAAATATGGATTATTAATATCTAGTAGATTTGTGGTAGTGTTAAATAAATTTGAAGTAATTTTAAAATTGAAAGAACACTTGGTACAAAATTAGGAACATATAAGATCTAATTAGAAAGGCAATTAACATAAAATTATAATGCAAATAGAACCTAATGTGGATTTTTGTTTTATTGAGCTTCCATTAAATATATTTGTAGGGACTGCGTTCGAGCACTTCTCCTATGGAATGGGTGGACTCAGGCCCAACTAGCCCAATACAATAAATTTGTAGAGAGTAGGTTAAAGAACTAGGCTTTAGTGCATGGACAACAGTTAATATGGTGTTTATGACAATCAAACAGAGATGAACTGAGTTTATCAAAGAAAAGTTGTTCTTGGCACAATTCGAGGAGTTTTGTTCTAGGAAAGATTGAATGATTCTGATTACAAGAGTTCTTGAAATTGTTACAGTACTATTTCTCCTCCCCCTTTCTCTGTGGTGGGTTTCTCCTATTATATAATCCTCTTTAAACAATCTTAGCCTTCCATTTGTTGATCATCCAAGTCTATATTTGAGTGTCTGTCCCATCAGACACTCTCTCTAGCGTTCTGTGGGTTGCGGTAACCGAGGTAGCACTATTCAGGGGTCATTTCCTCATTAATGTGGCCAGAATGTTAGTTAGGGGCATTTAATGTGAAGGTGACAGTTTCACCTTGAATTGCTCTTCCACCATGCTTCCATAGCTAACCTATTGTACTTGTCCTTTTCTTGGAATGCTTTGGGAGGTTGCCTTTGGTGGCAGGCTGCTCTTCCCTTCTATGATCTTGGCTGGCCGAGGACATGGTCATCCTCGGCGATGTTTCTTGGGAATTTGGGCTTCCTACTTTCATTCTCAGACGTTTCTACCTCCTCGGTGTGGGCCCTTGGACTTGGTGTAAAATGGGCCGGGGTTGCCAAACTCTTAAGCCCCATAATAGCCCCTCAAAATCCTGCTATTCGGATCCTTGGACGGAGAGGAGGATTTTGATGTCCTCGGGCCTTTGTCATGGCTTGTCAAGTATTGTCCTTCGTCAGTACCAGAGTCTCTTCACTTGTCCAAGGCACGTTCTTGGCACTTCGGTATACGAGGGCGCGCCCTCATTAATATCTTTATAAAGTGACGCAGATCCAACGGTTGAGGATTTCTTTGGAAATTGGGTGGGGTTTATTTCTCTCGTAACTCGTTCTTTAAATCGCGTGCGAATTAATTTCCACTAGATCTCGCCTTTTATATAAGACACCCTGGAGAAATCGTTCTTTCTCATTTACAGATCCTTGAGTTCTACAAGAATCTCAAGTTCTCAACCCTTCAGGCATTCCCAAGGACCTTGCTAAGAATGTGATCAATGCCTAGGGAATGAGGTGGCTGAGGATAAAGGCAAGGGCAAGGAAACTAAGCCTCCCTTAGAAATCAAGGATGCCGCCCAGATCCTGGATGACGCAATTGAGGCAAAGAAAGCAGAGGCCAAAGATGTTCCTACCTTTCAATCGAGCAAGAAAGAAGACCCTCCTCCTTCAGCCAAGAACCAAAACAGGTGTAAATCACATCAGACTTTTGGTGCGACAAAATTTGGGTCTCACCCAGCGACATATATCATGTGGGCACAGATGTGAAAGCGACCCCGTGTTGATTGAGCAAATCAACAAGGACAAGGATAAACGGGTTTCCTGTTTATCAGCCTTAATATTAGAACATCTTGCAGTTAGGAGAAAAAGGGTCCATCCAGCGTTTCCGCCTCTTCTTCTTTCTCATCGCCGGTACCACCCATGCTGGCTCGATTGCTGCTAGAACAAAATTGTGAATCTACCATTCCTATGGGCTTTCTCTTTGTGTAGTTAGCTTTAAAACAAGCCTGCTTAAGCCGCTTTATATATGATGTACCTTTCCTTTATTTAATAAAAAGGGTTGCACTCTTTACTTTATGAATCTTTCCTTTCTCTGCAGTAATTATTTCATTAACGGGTGTGTTGCTATTTTTCCCTCCAATGGGACTTAGAATTGATGCTGTCAATGGTAATGAGAAGTTGTTATCCTGATTTTAACAAAACCGACGATAGCGCCCGGCTGCTAACTTTAAATAAGTTAACTATATAGGAATAATCAGGAAAATAACCAGGTGCTCTATACCGCAAACTGTGCAACCATCAAAGAATGTTGAGTTTAAAGTAAGTGATTTGAGGGGACCATCGTGTATTAAGGCTCTGTTCGACATTTATAATGATGTCATAGCGTTGGTTTCCCCCAAGCGCCTGGTTCGAGGACCGAGGCCTACCTTATGTTCTGTTTAAGCACTTAGCAAGAGGTCCGAGGGACCTGACATAGCTAAGGACAAAAAATGTTAAACCCACAATGCAAACTTCAACTCATGCTTTACTTGATAAGGGAATAATCTCATTTACGATGTTCGCCACTCCTTTTAGATTTTGCTCATCGCTCAAATAGATGCTTGAAGTAATTAATCCCCTTAAGGGCTGTGGTCCGAGGACCCATACAGTACCCTGATTCCGTTCAACCCTTAGGTGGTTGCCACAAGTCATTAGTTTCCTCATAGGTTTGTGGTCCGATAAGCCATGCGAAACTTCGGTTTGGTCTAATACTTTAGATAATTGTCAAAAGTTATTAGTTTCCCTATAGATTTGTAGTGTCTTACTCACATAATAAACTGGCCACCATAATGGTTTTCCCCAAGGACTCTTGCTGATAGGGGCCTGATCCCACCTTAACTAACTGTTGCACTTACTATCACACAAGTTCTTCCCACAGACGGTACCAATTGTAGGGACTAGATTTGAGCACTTCTCCTATGGGATGGGTGGACTCAGGCCCAACTAACCCAATACAATAAATTTGTAGAGAGTGAGTCAAAGAACTAAGTTTTAGTGCATGGATAACAGTTAATATGGTATTCATGACAATCAAACAGAAATGAACTGAGTTTATCAAAGAAAAAATGTTCTCGGCACAATCCGAGGAGTTTTGTTCTAAGAAAGGTTGAATGATTCTGATTACAGGAGTTCTTAAGATTGTTACAGTACTATTTCTCCTCCCCCTTTCTCTGTGGTAGGTTTCTCCTATTATATAGTCATCTTTAAGCGATCTTGGCCTTTCACTTGTTGATCATTCAAGCCTATATTTGAGTGCCTGTCCCATCAAACACTCTCTCTAGCGTTCTGTGAGTTACGGTAATCGAGGTAGCACTGTTCAGTGGTCATTTCCTCATTAATGCGGTTAGAATGTTAGTCGTGGGCATTTAATGTGGAAGTGACAGTTTCTCCTTGAATTGCTCCTCCATCATGCTTCCATGACTGACCCATTGTACTTGTCATTTTCTTGAGATGCTTTAGGAGGTTGCCTTTGGTGGCAGGCTGCTCTTCCTTTCTATGATCTCGGCTGGCTGAGGACATGGTCATCCTCGGCGATGTTTCTTGGGAATTTGGACTTCCTACTTTCATCCTCGGACGTTTCTACCTTCTCGGCGTGGGCCTTTGGACTTAGTGTAAAATGGGTCGGGGTTGCCAAACTCTTAGGCCCCACAATATTATATGTATGTATAAATTTAATATCAAATTCCTTATTCTCAAGAATATTGTAGCTTAGTGATATCACCAATCTCTCACTTGATTGCTAAGCAAAAACGTTGTGCATGATTTTTTTTTTTTTCCATTATTTTTATGACCTATTCTAGTTTCTTGATGGGAAAAGTTTTGTAAACAATAACCTACTACGCCATACAAGTTTCAAAATTTTTTAATATGGTTTTGGCAAATTCTATGCCTACGCTTACATACGCATAAATCAAACTCAATTATTAACAATTTGAGTGAGGACCATATATACAAAATTTCAAAAACCTCTCAACTACAAACCCAAATCTCCCATACTAGTACAAGTTTCTTCCAAATTTTTTAATTATACATACAACTAGAGATAACAATGTAAACTTATCTCATAGATATTTAGGGTCAGTTTGGGATCCGCTTATTTTACTGAAATTGATATTTTTTTACTGAAAGTACTGTAAATAAAGGTAAAAGTTAGCTGAAATAGTATAATGAGACTCATTAATAGTACCAAAAAGTATAGTGGAGTTTATGAATAGTAGCAAAAATAAACTGAATAGTAAAATAAATTTGCAAAAAATAAGCTATCCAAACGCAACCTTAATATGATATAACCGAATAGAGTAGACATAGTAGATGGGGGTGGGGACGGGGTTTATTGCCCCAGACTCAACTTGAATATATAAAAAAATATTTTATATATTGTAGGTTTTTTATAAGGCATATGTGTGTGTGTTTTTAAGAACAATATATATCCATTTATGTTGTAAGAATTGAATTGTTTGTCATTTTTTGAGTATATAGTTGACTAATTTTTTTTTTTTTTCTATCTAATTATTCTTATATCATACAAAAATTATTAAATCAAAGTATATTTAATATATATCATAAGTAATTTAATTACATTTTATTTTTATTAAATTGACTCGTATATTTTTAGACATGGCAAGACTTAATTTTTTTGTGCAAAGATGTAAAGACTTATTTGATGTGAATATTTTTTTACCTTAAAAAAAAAAAATCATATGTTAAATCAAAATTACAAATATTCTTCATATATAAACAATATATATATATATATATATGTGTGTGTGTGTGTGTGTGTGTGTGTTATTTTTTGAATTTTTTTTATTATATATATTTAGTTCCTCCCTATTTGGGTATGTGGAGTTTAGTTGTATTTGATTCTGATTATGACCCGAAGCGACATAAAAGTGCTACGATTTTTAATGGGAATTTTTAGAGGCTTAGTCCATGGAGCAGAGGTGTGTTGTTTTGTGAGAGAAAAACTGTACTGCCATATCTTGTATTTTTTTTTTTTTTTTGTGAATGGTAAAATCACTGCAACTTCAATGACGTAGGCAAATTGCCGAACTACATAAATATTGTCTTGTGTAATTACTTTCTTTGGCACATATTTTTTTTCTTTATTTTATATTTCACAGATTTGGAATTTTTGTGTATATTCCCTACACCCGGAAAAATTTTCTGACTCCGTCAATGTTGTAATGGTAAAATTTGATTTATCATGTTTTATGAGCTAATTACTTATCAAATAAAACTGATAGATTTTAAATTAATAAAATTATAAAAATATGATTTTATTGTGCAGGGCGGGTGCTGAGTAGTCATGGATGAACTCTGGGGCACTTCTCTCCTTTTTAATATGAGACAACCACTTTTTCATAGAAATTATTAGATTCCATAACTAATAAAAGAAGAGAAATGCTTTGTTCACAATATTTTTTTTAACATTTTTCTAACAAATTTTATATAACAAATTGTTATTGGCTATATTACTAGTGAATAAAAAAAATTTTTAGTAGTGATTTCAAATTAAAATAAGTAACAACTTAATTACCATAATTACCATATAAGTTTTATTATAAAAATATTGTGAACTTACCACCTTATTGAAACCTCTCAAATTTTTCCTTCTCAGCTAAACTCAAAGGTTTTACCTTAACCCATGTAATGTCATCACTAGTACCCCTTTGGCTATGGGTACATCCTTTGCATCCCTTTTTGTGGCTATAGGTCCGATGATTTAGCCGAATGTTTCTCTCATTATTTTGCTGCACCAGGCACTTCATAACGTGATCCATCTTTAACTCTATCACTAATCAACTAGTACAAATAATTGAAGGTGTGTTTTTTTTTTTTTCGTTACCACCAAAGCACATTTATTAAATGATATAACTCCACCTCTTATTAAATATTCATAACCAAAGAATCCAACAAACCTGAAGAAATTAGATTTCTTCCAAGTTTACGTACGTGTCTCACATTACCTAAAATCATTACAATTAAAATAAGGGAGAGTTTGGTAAAGTTGTGGTTTTAATAATTGTTAAATGAAAATGAGTTAGAAAAAGCTGAGAGAGCATTTGGTAAAATCTACTAAAAAGTGTTGTTTTAATAATCCAGGTGTTTGGCTGGAACCTACCAAAGCTGCTATTTGAGGATTGAATTACCAAAAATAACAAAACGTATCATAAAATTTTCTATAAACCCAATGAAGAAAGTCACTAATCCACAAGCATTAGAGCGAGCAACACTGAAGAAAGACAACAAAGAAAAAATAATTGCAGAATGGGATTGGAGTCCACCAAATGCTATGAACTTGATGAAGAAAGACGACAATGACATCATCTTCACCGCCTTCAAGTAGTGATCAGAGAACAAATCAGCGACAATGAGAATTGGAGATTTCCTTCCGCAGCCTTCTCATCATTTTACCAACGAAAATGAAGATTTCCTTTCAAATATCTTTTTTTTGAAAAATAAAAATAAATACAAACTCCCAATCCGATTTACAAAATTATTAAGAAAGAGGAACTATCTCTTGAAATGGGGTTTCTTTTGAAATGGAGCTCATGATCACCACTACAACTTTCTGATTTTAGGTTCAAAATTGCAGTCAATTTGCTAGTCAAATGCTCAAATAAAGAAATGTTGTTTCAATAAGCACAGTTTGGTGTATGGAACATGCGACCAAACGGACACTAAGGGTCCGTTTGGATAGAACTTATTTTGCTGAAACTGAAAACTAAAAATACTGTAGGAAAATAATTTTTAAATGTATGAATAATGCCGTGGGACCCATTTTTAATGAAAAAGTTATTGAAAAGTGAAGTTTGTGGGTCCCATAAATAGTATACGGACCTATTGATATGCTAAAAAAGGCTGAAAAGTCAAAATTTTCGGCTACTGGTCATGCACAATGCATAAACAGTAGCCTTTGTCTCCTGAAACAGGCATGCCAAAAAAAAAAAAAAAAAAAAATGAAGAAGGAAAACGCAAAAGAGGAAAACGCAGATGCTAAAATAATTGTATCCAAACAGATACTAAATATTTAAACTTTTGTTGCAAGTATTTCCATAACTTTATATTATTCCACATTACCAACCAAGATAACGTAACTTTTATCTCAAATCTTTACCAAATCTTTTCTAACCATATCAAATTGATCTATATTTGAATATACCTAACAGAAGCAAGAAAATATTTACCAAATCTTAATTGAACACGTATCTTTTCTAACCATAAGAACATCATTGTTGTCTTTTCCCTTACCAATGTAGTAATTGTTCCATTTGAGGACTTTTGACTACCATGACTTTTTCATATGTTAGGATATTTGTAATGTTGGCAAAATTTCATGTCGAAATTTTCATTTATAATTGCGTATTTCCATGTATTCAACTTCATTTCAATTGTAATTACATCAAGTCATTGAGGTTCAAGATCAGAAGAAAACGTTCAAGTGATATAGCATAAACCTTGGTTGTGTGAGATTCAATGTATTACGTGAAATCATGGGCGAGAATGCCAATTGAAATGAAATCTTAATTGAATCCATATCTTTTCTAACCATAAGATCATCATCAGTGTCTTTATTGTATGAACCAAAAGCAATCAAGGGGAAATAAGAGGCCAAAATGGGGATATACCCCTTTCGGCGAAAAGTTTCAGCAAAATACCCCATTTCTGAAACTATTTAGGGATATGCCTCTGTTTTGAAACTCGATTTTCTAAAAATTGAGTTTCAATGTAAAACTCGATTTTTAGAAAATCGAGTTATAGCCAAATTAAACTTTTAAAAAAAAAAAAAAAATTGTGGAACTCGAGTTCCACACTAAAACTCGATTTTGATAAAATCGAGTTTCAAAACAAGACCATATCCTTAAATAGTTTTAAAAATGAGGCATTTTGCTAAAACTTTTCGCCAAAAGGGGTATATCCACATTTTGCTCGAAATAAGAGAGAGAGAGAGATTGATTTGAATGAGGAAAAATATTATTAACTAATAGGCCAAGAATGTATTGACCCCTTGTGATGAATTTATTGATTAATTAGCCAAGTTTATTAATTAATCAAATTAACATGCAAAGTGCGTGGTAGCACAAACAAATCACCAATTAAACTAAAAATGCAGCAAAAAATAAATTGACGCGGTGATTTGTTTACGAATGGGGAAAATCTACTCGGAAAAAACTCTTTCAGGTGATTTTAAGGTCACCACTCCTGAGAGAATCCACTATTATCAAAACAAGCGGTTACAAGTAAAGGAATCCTAGTACCTTATACCAACCTACAATTGAACCCTTACCCCAATACCCAATTGGACTTGTTCTGTAATGATAATCTCTCTTTTTCAATGCACGACTCTCAGTACGTGACTAACCAATTGCACGGATCCCAGTACGCGACTTGAACACCAACTTGAGAAGGATGTTCACTGCAAAGTTCTTCAGTTCATCCAGATGATGAAGATCATGAAGTTGCTTGGTCACAAAATCCTACGGTGTACAAACACAACAGCTTCTTCAAGAGAAAGAAGAACTAGGGCAAACTAGGTTTCCAGTAACAATTTGCATAAACAAGACTTTGCTTCACACTTGCGCAACTTGTGTTCTTGTGCAACTGTATGTGTAACCTTTTACGGCCTTTAAAATAATCCTTATATATGTTTAGGGTTGTGAGAAAATAAGGCCTAAACATGCATTCACGGATTGAATGAAAAACAATCCTAAAAAACTGAACTTTATAAACCTCGATAGATACCCTATCTATCAAGCTAGCTGTCGAGCCATGGGTTTCAGCAGCTTTTAAACCTCGATAGATGCTAGCTGTCGAGCTTTAAAATCCTGCACTTCATTCCTTGACTCTTGGACAGACTTGCATGGCTTTAACACTTGAACTTGAAACAAGGTTTCTTAAATCATTAAACACATCCTAGATCAACCTAATTACAAGTAAAGTGCGTTTTGTCAAAGGATTAGCCAACTACATAAAATAGTGACATATGTTCCTAATACTGAATCACATATGTCCTAACAATCTCCTCCTTTAGCAATCCGTGACAAAACCACAACAAACAAATGGGATATGAGAGAAGTCATAAATCACTCGACTCACATTCACTTATTGAATACAATAAAATCTATCCTAACACAAACTCTTGAAAAACTTTGCAAGAAGAGAGTTTATGGTAAGTAGACTTTAAC